>OY759162.1:8778878-9116378 GCA_963662125.1 Diplazon laetatorius | reverse complement strand
CGTTGTCGGATAATGCACGAAAAAAATATTTATACATAAATATATACATTTGTATGTTTGTAATTGATGAACTATGTAACGAGTGATGAATCGACCGAAATACAAATTTCTTCATTCGACCCATGAAAATCACGTGTTAAATTGTTTTACGACGTGATTACAAAAATTTGAATCTCAATGAATATTCTTGATCGTCGATTCAAGCAGTCGAGCAATGATTTCGCATTTCTTTAGGAAAAAAAAAATTAATCAGCGACTGGGAAATAGTGTTTTTGATTTTTTTTTTAAACCCAAGGAAATATAATTTTTGACAACATTAAAAATGCCCATCTAGCAATTCTACGTCTACAAATGAACGTCCACAAATTATGTACGTATTGATTTCTTTGTAATTATTTTCCGAACTCGTTGTTATCTCGTTTTTAGACACTAATAACCGACATAACAGACCCTAGTCTTATCAGAATTCGACCGAGTTATACTTCAATTCTTCTGTTAACATCATTCACGGTTACGAGAACGTTTGATCCTTTTTTTCGGGACCGGACTATAATCGAGATAATCATCAGAATTCCGAGTACGAGTCTTATCGATACCACTTCGATGATATCATTCATTCGTCATTCGTTAATTCATACATAATGTCGAACAAAACACATTGTGTGTAAAATTTATCACGATTTTTCAGAAACTATGATGCAACGTAGAAATTTTTAATTTCGCACAGTAATATCCAAATTTTAAATATCGACCAAAATATTTTGCACCAGTTAACACTCCAAAATATTCGTATGAAACTCGAAGAGGGGGTAAATGAGTTACTACAAAAAAAAAATTTCTTTCATGTATCACGTGGGCTATCATTTGAAATGGTTTGTTATGTGAAATAAAAAAATAATTTTTTTCATAATTTTAAAAAGCATATTCAAGAAGATATGCTGAAAAATACGCGAAAATATAGCGTCCCCCCCTCCTTATTTTCGGAACTGCTGATCCAAACATTTTCAAAAAATCAGGAAACATAACGCCTCACTTGAACTTTACCGGAAAATTATAACTAAAGTCCTGGGTTTCATAGATTTCTAAAAATTAATTTTCAAAAAATAATTAATGTACCAATGAAAGGCTGATGTACACGTGGAGTGGCGAAAAAATGTATTTCCAGATGTTTCATACGATTGTCATTGTGATTTCAGCTGCATCATACATGATTCATCTCGTCTGCCACCAGCAACGAGCCATCGGACTATAAAGAATAAGATCAAAATCATACATATATCATCTCAATAAATTTACGTATCGACAAAAATTCATACTACATCGATGATATTTATGCTCAAATATATATATGTATGATATTTCCATGTACAAACATTGTTTTGTTCACTTCGTGCGAGAAATAACTTTGAAGAACTTGTCAAACTATCTCGTCGAATATGACGCATACGCGTTTCCCTGGATTTACGACAAAAACGTGTTGTGATAAGAATCGATATAGGATGAGACACTTCAGTTCGATAAGATGAGATAAGGCAAACCACTAATACTTTCTGCGGTCTCAGTCACGTTTGCGATTATAACAAAGCATCGTCGCTCTGGAAAATCCGATTCCAATAGCCAGTTACGAATTAACCGCATCATCGCGTACCTCGTGTCGCTCGATCATCGGTAAGAACATTTTTTTTTGTTTTGCACATTTAATTATTTTACGCATTGAAAAATGGAATTTCACATTTCAAGTGCGGGTGTCGTTCGATCGTGAACCGTCGAAAATCGCGTACGGATCGGTCCAAAATGTCTTGGAATTATTTGAAACAATCGTAACTTTGATTGTGTTCGATTTTTGGAATCCGTTCGGCATTGTTTCATTTGAAATTAAACGTGTTTGCAAAATTTGCACAAAATCAGTGATCCAACATTAGTTTCTCAAATGAAAACAAAACACATCGTATATGTATAACATTCGGTGGAGATGAGTCTGTCGTATCTGATTTTGAGGGCACTTTTGTTATTCAAAAGAGTACATATTTTTTTCCGTTGGGTTGTTTCATCTTCGTTTCCACCTTCCAAACTTGAATAATCGAAAATAACTGCAGGTTTTTAGGGCCAAGTGAAGTTGAAAAGCACATAAGAATTGCTTCTAGCTTCGTCATAATTTCAACCTCCTTCACCCTGAAAGTGATGTTGAAATAAAGTTGACCATCATTATTACCACGTGGCCAATTGAACCTCCGTGAAACTTAATTATTCCATTGCCGTCTCTTTCTCATTGTCCCAATTGTCGCTTGCTCTAATCCAAAAAATTAATTAATCAATTAATCAACGTTAATTTCAAGTTTTCAGAAACAAATATATATATATATACGTATTTGCAAAAATCACATCGTGAACTTACGGAAACCTACGCAAAAGTGAGTCATATATTTAATTCACCCTGCCCCATTACCATTAACGAATTAACGAACGAGTTAACGGACTTTACGCAATTTTTCAGTGTTGATCGATGGAAAATGGCGATTCAGAAGGTGTTGCTGCTTCGACGTTAAACTTGGCACGACCATCTTAGGCGGTTTGGGCGTGGTGAGACTTTTTTTTTTATACATATATATCTACATCGATAAATACATTTTTTATTGCTGATGCGAATGATTTGAAATCTTTGGCAACAGATTGGTGGCGCAATCCTATGGATTCTTCAGGTAGTAACGATAGCAATCGGGGTCTACGCGGTCGGTGAGACGAGTGATAAGGGGACAATCGATGAGGGTGATGCTGCCATCCTCATTGCGATTACTATCGTGTGGATCGTGATAACAGCCATACAAACAATATTGGCGGCACTTTTGGTCTACGGAAATTTGCATGTCAGTAGTTTGCGAATTATGAACATTTTATCAAGAGGATGTTCTTTTTTTACTTCGATGATTTACATTCGTTCCGGCTAATTATTATTCTTGATTTTTTTTTTTTGTATTATTATTTTTTTTTTTTCAGGACAAAACCAAATATATGAATCCTTGGGTGTATTGGTCGTTGATATCAGTCGTACTTTCGACCATTACGTACATACTTCGGGCCACGAGCTTAGGTGCCACCGCTGTCGCAGCTATCATAGAAATTGTGCTCTCAGACGGTTAGTATAACATTTCGTCACATATTCAATCTCAACAATTTATTTTTATCGATACGTACGTAACACCAGGGATGGGCATCCATTCAATGAAAATGTATTTCAAATACTTTTCGGACTCAATGATAATCAATTTCACCGGATTTATTAAATATTTCAATTTATTTTATTAATAATAATTTGCAAAAAGTGGTCATGATTATTACATAAATGTCAAAATATTCGATCTTGCATGACAATTAATCATAGTTATTTGTTTCAATGAGTATTTGAAATACATTTTCATTAAATGTATGGCATCAATTGACCATCTGATTTTCATCATTTTATCATTTTTCATTTATTTACTTTTTTTTTTAAATATTTTCAGTTATCTCACTTTTGTTCATCCAAGTGGTTCGATCTCGCATAGCGGACATCGAAGAAAGCGCATAAACCCGATGCTGTGTCCGGTCGTGGATTTTCCGTGAAATTTATTGGACCGGTGACACGCAGATGAAAAATATATTTCTATTAATTTTTTAAGTATGATGATACATCGATGAAGACACAGTTTCTAAAATTGAATTCTGTGAAAATAATTTCAGAATTTAATGGACCATTTTTTTTATATGTAATACTTCATTGTTGACTCCCATCATGAACAATACTTATATATATATATATACATATATAGTACGTATGTATTGTTTCGTACAAAAATAATATTGCTAACAATAATTTTTGAAAACAGCAATTAATGTTTATTCTCAAGGATATTGAAGTATTTCTATTGATTTTGATCACACGGGGTAAATTGACACACCAATGCTCGGCACAATGAACATCAAACTAGTTGACATTTCGACCCAGTCCCTCGTCCACTTGTATATAGAAAAAAAAAATTCTCAAAGTCACGATACATTAATATAAGACGAACACGTTGGAATGATTTGTTTTTTTTTCGCGCAGTCGCTGAGGCTTTAACGTGTAACACGAGGCAAAAAAATATAAGATTTGGAAAAAAAGATAATCAAATAAGCAGAGTTCCCCTCCGTCACAACTCGAGAGTGCCGCAAGGTCAAGCTGAGTGTCGAACCAACTGCCAACGGATCACGAATTTTCGTGAGCGTCTGTGTTTTTGTCAGCCATGTGTCGGGCGGCCCGATACAAACACGCTGTAATTGACTTTCGTTGTATGTAATTATATCCGGAGGAATAAGAAATGGAGAACGATTTTCAACGAAATAAAAATAAAAAAATATTCAACGAATATAGTTTGTTGAAAATGCAAATTTTGAATTTTCCCGCTCGTCCACACTTGTTTCAAACACCGTTTTTATGTCGATTTATTCAATCGGAATTGAATTTGGTGATGAGCTTAAGGTTGTATCCCACAAACTGTGAGTCAAAGCAAGCCTGAGATATACCATCTCCTGATTGAGGTACGTAGTACTTTGATGTGACAACGTCGCGTGTTATGACGTCGATTAGTGAGAGAGAGAGAGAGAGAGAGAGAGAGAGAGAGAGAAGATGGGAAACAAACGCGCAACGTTGCCATGTCTACTGGATCACGACCAACTCCTCATATAAACTGTATTTTCCCGATGTTTATTTGCTTATTATTATCATCACAGTCTCCTGATATCTGCTGTCAAGTGCCCAAAATGTTCTCCGAATATTCAACTTGCAGCTCAAGTGTTTTCATTAAAATCTGACGAGGACTTTTTGTATTACATCAAATTGAGCGTGATTCTCCATAAGGCTCCATGTTAAACGTGTGAAAATAAAAGTGTTGATATCTTTTTTCTCGTGCTCCGGGAAGCCATAAAAATTTGACTGAACCTTTTTCTTATCAATACCTATGAGTATGCCAAGTTTAATGAAAATCTTACGAGGAACTCTCTTATGGAGGAGGGTACTTAAGGGGGCTGAGTCACCTCTCAGAAAAATTGGATTTTTTCTAACGTGACATGATCAATCCTGAATTCTTTCAGATGTTTCCTATGGCTATGAAAAAATTGAAATGATAACTGAGTATCGTTATTTTATAAGAGTAAAAATGATTTCAAATTTAGATTGATCGTGTCACGAAAAAAAAAATTCTTCTAATTTTTTAGATGCCTCAGGCCCCTTAATGAGTCGGGCGGGGGGATTTCCTTCGTTTCCGTGTCCAAGTTATTGAAATAGTTTTCAACGACTTGGCGAGACTCGGGAACAGCGAAAAAATTCCCGATGTCGAAACGATGTTTTCGGAACTCGACGTGGAAGGGAAAACCCGACGAGTTTTATGGTCGCGATGGGCCAATGGGGGAACGACGTCCAAGGCTGGGACGTAACGAACCATAATGCCGTAGTATCTCGGTCTACTCCTATTCGGCCGTAATCCCACGTAGAACTACCGTTCAATGCGGATTCGTCCCTCATGAGTGTGCACATGTGTACATGTATACAAGCAGCTGGAAAGACCCCCGAAACTACGCCGCGCGCTACACTCTAACATTAGTAACGCTCTAGCCGCACGCAGCGACGTATTTCTTTTTTCCGACTACGCTGAAATCACCGTGGAAAAATTGTTTTTGTCTTTTATCTCTTCTCTAAAATTGTTCGTTTGTTTTTCTTTTCTTCTCATCATCCACAATCCAATCGATTGGAAACTGTGCACGTGATCGTTCTCGCACGTGCCAAATTTTCGAGCCTGTAAGACGATTTTTTTGTTTCTTTGTTCACGTGGAAAGTCAGGTTTGAAGTCGTTAAGTGCATTTTGAAAAAAAAAAAAAGTGTTGAAAAATTAATAAATTGTTGTCTATTTGTGACGGTAATTATAACAATTACATATATATATATATATATATATATATATATATATTTATATTTATGGTTATATATATAATAAATATATAAGATTATAATAAATATGAAGTTTATGAGCAAATGAATGTTTTTCGAGTGAACAATAACTTATGGGGAAATTGAATCGTTTTCGTTTACCGAGGAAACAGAATGATTGTCATTAAAAATTACACAAACATTGTCGATACATTTCAACACTAGACAGTTAATTATTTACGTCGTACAGAAATTGAATAATTTCGACTATTGGTGAGAAATTCAAATGATTTTATTTACTTGAATTGTATAAAATATTTGGATAATTTTGAATATTTTTGTGACATGAAGAAATTTGACAATTTTCACTGCTCGCAATAAATACGTTGAATCATTTTAATTACTCACATCATACAAAGAATTCAAATAAATTTGGTAATAGACGTGATGTAAAAAAAAAATAAAATAAAACATGTCGCCGAATTTTTCAGGTGACAAACAGACACGTTTGGCGGAAAAAACATTAACAGACCTCCGCAAGTCTACGAAAAAGTACGTTATTTATTTTATCAAGCTTAGAACGAAGATTAGTTATTAATAATTACAAGTAATAATTTCTAATAATGGTGATAACAATATCGCGTAATTTGCAGTGGTGCTCGATAACAGATGGCGATCGAATAGATGCTGCTGTTTTACGATAAAAAATGCCGTAACCATACATGCCACGATCTCAATCGTGAGTATGATCTTTCCGTTGATCTTATTTCAAGCTCCTCGAATGCTTTGTTCAACAACGTTTTCGTCAACAGTTAATGAACTCGATGGTGTTTTTCGCCATCTTCACGTGTCCCGATGATCCTGAGCGTCCCATTGGTCTTTTTCGGGGCAAGAGCTTCCTGCGTAGTTTAATTACCGCGCCTTTGAATACCACAACAAGGACGATGTACGGCCTGTTGGGCCTGATCGACAGTATCATTGCGATATCCACCATATACGGAAATCACAAAGTAAGCGAGGTCTCCATTTTTTCCCCATTTCGACGAATCGAAACTTAACTCGGTCGGTAACCAAAACTGTAAAGCCGAATTTGAAAAAAAAATCATATTTATCGTTGTCGAGGCTTCTAAACGTTTTTGATGAAGGAATCATAATTTTTAATTGCATTAATCTTACGTTAATTCAAAATAAATTGAGTATTCCTTTGATTAATGATAATGGTTGTCAAATAATTGCATTACTATCGTTTACCGACTTTTGAATTATTCTCATGATCGGTGTTTGGTTTTTGCAGAACAAATCTTTAAATTTAAAAGTTACGATATGTTGGATGGCGATTGTTCTCATCGGTTACATTATCTTTACGGCGATTAACGGCATACCCGGCTTGGAGGAATTTCCAACATCGGTAAAATTGGGAGGAATGATCTGGGCGTTCTTCCTTATCACAGGTTGGTATTGCCAATTGATGAAAAATTTCATTGTCATTGATTTTTATCGTCGGTTCTATGATTCATATTCAATTGTCTTGTTTGTTTGTTATCAGTTTGGCAATTGACGTTGATGCAACTACATCGATCCCGCATTGCTGAAATCAAAGAAATTGAATCTTTGGATGTACCCTACGAAAGAACGGCATAATCGGTTATTTAAAAATAACTGATCAGGCTGATCGTACACAGCTGCGAAAAATTACTCATTATTTTCCTTGTTTGTCCAACTGAATTGTTTTTACTCTATAAAATAATTGTTTTTTTCTTTTTATACGCAAGACTAAATGTATGTTCACGGACGAGACCACGAATAACGCTTGGAAATTTGTTGGTTGATTTTTTCACAATTTTATTTTTTCACAATAAACAATGAAAGTAAACACAAATTTATTGATTTCTGAGTAGTCGTTTTATAACTATATGGTTGTGTGTTACTACGATTCCCGGAAGGTTACCGGCGCCTCGATTCTCAAAACACTCGTCGTGTCCCTCTCGACCATATATGTTGTTGTTTTCTGGCTCTCTCTTCAACGGTGCCGAAGAGCTCGCCTAAGCAATGGTTGACTGTAAACAACGGGCGCACAACTACAGGCGTTCTAAGAAGAAAGTGGCACGGGTCCCCAACGAGAGACGGCCTAGGCAAAAAAAAATATGCAGTCGTAGATCGTAACCGTCGTGTATCCGGAGAGTTTGGCCCAGCCGCTCATAGTCAGCCACGCTATTCGCCATCGGGAATCCCAACCCGGAACACCATTAAAATGATAATTCATACGATGTTCGATGTATCGTGGACCGAAAAGTTGTTTCCAACGGTGGATTTCAATTGAGTTAGTATCCCACAAACTGTAAGAGTCAAAGCAAGCCTAAGATACACAATCTTCTGATTGAGGTACGTAGTACTTTGATGTGACAACGTCGCGTGTTATGACGTCGATTAGTGAGAGAGAGAGAGAGAGAAAAGATGGGAAACAAACGCGCAACGATGCCATGTCTACTGGATCACGACCAACTCCTCATATAAACTGCATTTCCCGATGTTTATTTGCTTATTATTATCATCACAGTCTCGTTATCTCTACTGTCAAGTGCCCAAAATGTTCTCCGAATATTCAACTTGCGGCTCAAATGTTTTCATTAAAATCTGACGAGGACTTTATGTATTATCTCAAATTGAGCGTGATTTTTCATAAGGCTCCATGTTAAACGTGTGAAAATAAAAGTGTTGATATCTTTTTTCTCGCGCTCCGGAAAGCCATAAAAATTTGACTGAACCTTTTTCTTATCAATACCTATGACTATGCTAAGTTTCATGAAAATCTGACGACGAACTCTTTTATGGAGGGTACCTTAAGGAAAGGGTAATGTCGGAAGACCAACACAGACAAACGAAAGTCAAAAACCAACAAAAACCAATTGCACACCAATGTACGACACATGTATTTTATTCTATACCACCACGGTCCAGAGACCCTAGGGGCGATACAAGCAAACAAACTATGTAACAAATGAAAACAATAAATACGTACTAAAGAAAAAAGGTGCATTTCGAACCACCGAGAGAGCACAGAAGACAAAATGAAAAACTGTTTCCATTGTTGTTGGGCGCGAGGGATCGAATCCGGATAGTGACCCAAGCAACTTACCACTACATATGTCACGACGTCCCTCCGTATTTAGCAACACTCGATATCTTGAAAAAAATTAGGGGATATTGTGAGGATATCACTCGCACCGGACGAATCTTATCGCGGTTTTGGACCAATGAACCAGCAGCATTCGTGCCTGAAACACAACCCAACGTTAATGCGTCGCGTTCTACGTACTCTCTGCTTCGGTTATTTCCCACTAACACACGTTAGGCATACTGTCGCAAAACGCCAATTCGTCACGTACGAATGTGAGTGTGATTCGACGCATTCGCAGAGACGGCCAAAGCGAAGTCGCGATCTGGGACTTCACATTAGTTGCCGACGAGCCACACGCAGTGAACGTTAGCTAATTGTATAGTTGGTTAGAAAGGTTAGCAAAAGAGTCTACAACCTGTTACAACCGATTTTTATTTATCATTTATAGTTCGTCATCGTAATTATAATTATATTATTAAATTAACCATTAGTTCCCAACGTGTCTTTGGCACCTTCACTAAGCCACCTCGAGCGAGTACCCTAAAGTGCTCTAAATTTTTTTTTAAATTCGTGAAATCTTATCAACCAGTTTTCTTATCAACCACGGACCAGTTTTCGGTGGGGTCATGACCCCCGTCACCCACGTTGCGGACTATCGGTTGAATTAAGAATAATTTTTAAAAAATTATTTGAAAAATAAATAATTAAAATAAGTAAATGAATAAATATTCACAATGACGCGGTACAACATTTCAGTTCGTAAATAGACGAGGTTCGACGACAGTAACGTGATCCCCGGACGTGTGCAAATAAACTACGGAAAAAGTACGTTATTAATTTTATTGAGTTGCTCAAGTAAAAAAAATTATATATAATCTATATATAGACTGTATATAGTCTATATAGACTACATATAGTCTACACATAATCTATATATAAACTATATATGCCCGATCCCATATATAGTTTATATATAGATTATATATAATTTTTTTACTTGGGTTTGCGAAAATCGTTAAAATTCGAGATAACGATGTGTCGATAAAATTTTTCAGTGTTGCTCGATGGCCAATGGCGGTTCAAGAGGTGTTGCTGTTTCGACGTTAAAACTGGGGTCACGATAGTGGCCGGGCTTCATGTCGTGAGTATAATCGGGCGATCCATAGATCCTCTCTCCCCCTCGCCCTCAGAAAAAATGTATTTATAGTCCATATACATATATACTATATGTTGGATTAGGCATAAATCATCTACATATAGACTATACATGCCTAATCCCATGGATAGTTAATATATAACTTTTTTACGTGCTTCCCCTCCCCCTCCATGATAAAAAAAATATACGCCCATCGATCAAATTTCATTCCATCGATCGATTTGTTTCAAGCGTGTTTTTCGTTTCGTCTTGTTTCACAGCTTGGCAGCCTTATCATGTTGATGGCTGTCTTCACGTGTCCCAACACTATAGCCGTACAAAATGGTGCAGCCCCAGGATTTTCATGTTCCTCAATCTCCGCGTCTTTGAACACCGTGACGAGAATAATATACGGCTTGATGGGCATCATCGATCTGGTCCTCGGAATACTCGCTATACACGGAAATCAAAAAGTAAGTGTAGTTCCCCATTTTTGTCCCATTTCGCGCGAGTCAAGACGCAACTCAGTCGGTAATCGAAACAGTAAAGCATATTTTTGTCATTAATTTTCATCGTTGTCGAGACATTCAAACGATTTTCAACGGAAAATCATATTTTACGCATAACTTTCATGCGAAAAATATGATTATGACTTACTATTGTTTTTTTTTGTCGAATTATTCTCACGAAATCTTTGACTGTTTTACAGAACAAATCGACATTTGTGAAACTCATGTTGTATTTCATTTACATCATGTTTATCGTCAACGTCGTTCTCCTGTCGATTTACGGCCGACCTCCCAGCTTCAATCCTGCAGTTTCGAGCCCGATTGCAGTGCTAATTGTGGGGTACATCGTCGGAATCGGTTGGTATTACAGTTCACGTAACAGCTTCGTTGTAATTAATGGTTATTGTCGGTTCAATTATTCATGTATTTCAATTTTTTTGTTTACCAGCTATCGTGTTGTTGGTGATACAAGTAATTCGATCACGCATAGCTGACATCGAAGATGCCGAGGGTTAATAATTACCATTCGTCACGATAATTTCCGACAAACTAAATTTACCATCTACATTTGTCCAGCTGCATTTTTTCACTCAATATAAAATAACCTTTTTTTATATACATACTTTTTTTATATGCATAATTCTTTTTATATACATACTTTTTTATATATATACGTACGTTTTTGTCGAGACTAATTGTAAGTCTGTGAATAATGAAGATCAAGATTGTAATTTTAGAAATATTTTCTGAGACATTCTTCTTCACAGCGAACAATTAATGCAAACAAATTTAACGATTTCTGTAGTTGATAAGTCATAACGAAAAAATTCGACTTGTTTTATTATATACCGTTTCCGGTATAAAAAAAATGTATCCCTAAAATCGCGTAAAAATAAGGTCGATAAGCCTCCGAATTCTACGTTTTTTATTCTCAACGTTTTTTTTTTTTCTTCTTCTTCATTTTTCGAATGTGAGTGATGAAATTTTGTCGAGTTTGTATAATAATACATTAAAAAAAGATAAATAAATGATGATAAAAATAAATACCATCCTTTCTTCAGAGTAATAATTTATTATCATTTTCATTTATCAGTTATTATCTATTCCGCAATTGAATTCCGATGATAGAATCGCAACAAAATTGACATAGCAGGAGAAAACTCTTCACAGACGAAGACCTTAGCTCGCAGTTTCAAGCATTCAAAATTGCCGCCGCGCCTGCGCGTTGACGTTGACGCGCACGCGCGTCCGCGACTTGACCTTAAATTCGAAATGACGGTGATAAACTTCCGTTCGCATGGAAAATGACACGAAGTCGTACTCATCGAGGAATGCCGATGTTTCTGCGTCAACAAGAATCAACATGGCGTCTTTTATTCTTTTCCATCCAAATTGACCCCCCAATAAAAATGATAAATTCTCGAATCTTTCGGGCCTAAGTACCAGGACCAAAAACACGTCTGTGACATTGTTCGAGCAGAATTTTGCAATCTAAGAGACGAAAATATGTTTCGCGAATTTCGACGATTCAGCTGACGAAGGAAATTTGGTTGCAGCAGTAGCCACGCATCGCAACTACCGGTTGAGGTGCAACGCGTGGTGCAACGCGGTAGGTCTTAGGGTAATAATATTAATGCGAATACGGTGATAAAGCTTGCTATGGATGGAACTAGTCGTCAGTCGGTCAGTCTGTCGAGTCATCTGCTTGCCCAGGTAAAAGAAACAACGGTTCTCACTGTCTTCCAGAATTTTTCGTCACCCTTCAATCTAAATTATTTTTTTTTAAATCAAATTGAATATAATCTTAATCGGTCTTTCAATTCCTGCATTTTTTTACGACTCAATATCAAATTTTCGATTTCATTTTCATGTCTTTACAATATTCTTCTCTCTCTTATTGTCCTAAACAAAAAGAAACATAATCTCGACGATAATACAAAATTGCAGACATACATAGACTCATTCTACGGAATCAACGTGAGCACGAATCCACGCGAATCTACCCAAAAGTACGTAATTTTTTCGTCTTTTCTTTTTTGCAATCTGACTGATAATTCTCAAACGAATTATGAAGAAACGTGTAAAACGATAAATGATTCATCAACGAATTATGAAAAAACGTGTAAAAACGATGTCACAAACTTTGCAGTGTTTCTCGACGGACGATGGAGATTTCGAAAATGCTGCTGCTTCGACGTTAAGATCGGCACCACAATATTGGGGTCGCTTTACTTCGTGAGTATACATCTTCATCGATGGACGCCATTTTGCCATGAATTAATCGATCGATTTTATCGAACGATTGGTTACAAACTTCCCTGTAATGTCAGCCCCGAGTCAAAAAATTTAATATCTCCAAGACTCACAGACATTTTAAACCGATTTTCGACGAAAATTCGTCTTCGAACGAGCTTCACAGCTAAACTATTCGTTCTACAAGAAAAATTGTGCATATACATTTTAGAGCGAATTGAAATCTCTAGAAGAAAGGTCTCTAGTGAAAAAAGCCTCAATCGAATAATTCACAATTCACAGCTCCTGGAAGTTCATTTTGTGATATCGAAAAATTATTTTTCACCTCTTCAGTCCTCGTAATTAGCTGATAACTGAAAAAAAATCATTTTTTTTACAGTGTTCTAAGCAAATAATGTCTCGTCGTGAGCCAAGCACGTTAACACTATGCGACTGCGTCTCTGGTTCCAAACTTCTATTATTATTTTTATTATTATTATTATTATTATTATTATTATTCGGTGCATTTTCTTTGTTATTAAACAGATAAGCGCGTTTCACATGATGGTCGCCGTGTTTGCTTGTACCGACCATTCTGAAAGGGAGGAGGACACGTCATTCATGATGTATCTACGTGACAGAGTCCCCGTGAGTCTAAATTCCACATCCAGGCCTATATTCGGATTGATTTCGCTCATAACGATGACCCTTTCCGTTCTGTTGATCTACGGAAACCTCAATGTAAGTTGTATTTCAGTTAGACAAATATATTTTTGTTAATTGCACATTTACAGTTGGACGAATTATTATTGTTTAATTTTCTTTTTCTCTTTTTTGTTTTTTTCTTTTTTGTTTTTTTTTTGCCACAGATGAAATCATTGTACATGATTCCCGCTTCGTATTGTTACATGTGTCACGTGGCTATGAACGCCATGATCAACATAATCACGGCTTTCAGTATGCATTTCGATAAGGATCATCGAATACGCGGACGTATTTCCATTTTTGTTTTGGTTCCGTCGCTTTTGTTGTACACCGGTTCGTATTACAATAAAATTCTTATTTTTATTGAGAAAAAAATATATACATATAATTATGTATACATAAAAAATTATTATTTTTCATTTTGAAAAAAAAAATGTCAACAATTTCAGGATGCACAATGTTGTTGATCCAAGTGATAAGATCTCGCACTGCTGACGTCATTGATGCGGAAAAAACGCGTCCGGAAGCGCCGTTCTCTCAGGTATATCAGAGAAGCTAATTACGATAACCCACGGCTGCGAAATCGTCGTAACAGTGTTTTTTTTTCTTCTCCTTTCTTCGCTATAAAATACGCCATTTTTTATTCACGATAATTCGTAATGAAATTAATGTTGTTGTTTTTTCTCAAACATGAGTTCACCTGTATGCGCATCAATACGGCGACGTTAATGACCGATGGATTTCTTCGTCCGCGCTCAAAGTATTGCATTTGAAATTCAAACATTTGTAAAATACGATTATACACATGACGGATGATAAAATAATGTACCATGCATCGACAATTTGATTCAGCTGTTATTGAAACCTAATAAAATGTAATAAATTATACGAGGTTAGGTCATTCGAATATGGAAAATGACGTTGGGTCCTTAAAAGTTTACATTTGACAGTTTTATCACATTATTACACGCAAAATTGTTCGTTTCAACTTTTACTATATTTTTATTATTGATTTTCAAGGGGTTAGTTTATTATTATTATTATTATTATTATTATTATTATTATTATTATTATTATTTAATACTAAAATATAATAATTATACAATTTGTATCAATATAAAAAATAGAATCAATAAATCGTTTTCATCAATCAACGACCGGAGCTTGAAAAATGTTTCACGAAAAATAATTTGTTAGCAGTTGAATCGTCGGTTGGTAGATATTACGTATCGCCAGTCGTAACACTAGCTACCAACGATATCCGTTTATCCGTCACGCGTCCGATTACAGTTCTCTGTAATCAGCAATAGTCGACCGTTGTAACTCAAGGCATGCATTGAAAACACGTAAAACTCTTGCACACAATCAGTCGGAGCCTAATTTAAATCGGCGTTTTATATGTAAGAATTCGAAATATAATTATAACGATCCTTGTTCGGTCATTACAAGACAAGGTGCATTTTGTTGATGCATTTTTATGAAAATTTTTATTTAAAATACGAATTTGCAATAATTTTTTGGAATTTCGTGTGGGAAATAGTGGGACGATGCTTTTAACAGTGAAATATTAGATTTTGAAATCGATCGTCAGCCCCATTTTTTTTCTTAGTGCAGAATTAAATAAAAAAAATATTTTTGAAGAATTGTAATTGCATTTTGGGAATTGCATAAGCGGCAAAGTTGCCGAGCCCATTTTACAACGGTCAGAAACGACGACGTTGGCTTATCGTCACGTATCTGTTTCGCGGCGGAAATAAAACATAATCGAGTCGAGACAATGAGCCACATTGACCGCCGAGCCGCCATTAAATGTCGAGTGAGATGGAGCCATCGACGATTGCGTTTGCAGAGCGAGACACAGCGAGAGACAAACTCGCAGCCTTCTCGCGTGTTGAAAAAGACATGGAAACGTTACAGTCGACGATAATTAATTTATCATCACTCTGTGCTACATTATACGTGTGTTTCGTATACGTTATACGTGTATGTGTATTTTTCAACTGCCTTTTCGTCTCTTTCGTCGGGCTTAACTTGTTGCTCGTTTCAGGCCCGCTGCAAACAAAGGTTCGAGGGAGTGGCAGCGCCCTCTGACGGACGCCGGTTCGCAACGTATTTCTCAATCGTTTCATCAATTTTTCCAATTCATTCGAATTGCGTAGCTCGATGCTGCTCTCGATGCCGGACAAATGAGTCGAGAACTTGTGGCAGCCATTTTGGATTCGTAATGTTTGGCAAACATTGTCGAGACTGCAGATGGCACGTAATTTATTCGGGAATATTGAATAAAAGGCTGTCCGGAAGTAAAAAAGTTGACAAATAACTCGAGTACACAAATTTTCGAGAATCCAGCGAAATTTTTTTGAAGTTTGAAGAATTCAAAACATATGAATTCAGACCGGCACGTGGATCCATTGTTTCATGTAGAATTAGAAGATCCATCGTGATTGGCTGAAACGTTATCAAACCGAATGATAATTACTCAAATAATTTTCGTCGTATGATAAAATGACAAAAGAAATTCCGTTTTCGTCGAAACGATCTATTTACTCATCAAATATAAACTAAAAGTTGAAATTAACTTTGTCCATCTTACGTAAATCATAGATTCCATCGACGCCATCTTGGTTTGTCATATTTCCGAGATTAGGGCTTTTGTTTCCCGCATAATTTAGCCTCGATTCTCTTTCTTCTGAAACAAAAGAACCAACCGACCATCCCTAAATCCATCCTCATTGTTGAATTATATCAACAAAACGGTTGTAAATCAAAATTTAATCAGCTTCAAATGCAGTTTTTGAACAATATTCTTCTATCATTAACCTAAATCCGATGGTCCGTCGAAAAATGAAGCTCATCTGAACCCTTCCGATCCCCGCTGTGAGTGCGAGAGAGACAGCGCTATCGACGCTCGCTGCGGAGCGACGGAGAACGAGCGAGAAAGATTCTTTCATACATAATTTTAAACGTCGTAACAATCGGGGAACCAGGCCCATAAAATTCTTGCAGCGGCCCTGCGCGTCGTGTCGGGTTCGGCCATCAACGTTCGGCCGTTCCCGAACGAGTCGGACAAAGAGAACAAAGAGCCAAACAAGCTTCTCTCGCTCTCTCTCTCCCGCTTCCATTTTGTCGCCGTGTTGGTGTGCGTGTGTGTGTGTTTATGAGGTCTACCATGCAACACACGGTTCGAATTTCATCCGACGGACCACGGGGGACTTAAAAACCCAAACAATTTAACAAAGTGGGTTCTGCGTCTGCGCACAACGGTTTCCCGTTACCAACTACATATCCTCCGACTGCTGACGAGCCAACAGTATTCTCACAAGTTTCATCGTCGTAACAACATTACGATTTCGTTGGTAACACATCGATTTGAGCTTTTCGATCCGGAATAATTGTTGGGTGTGCGATCGTTCGACATTTTAGATTCGTCTACTGCGCATCATCGGCCCGACGCCATGACCATGGACAAGGTAAGACAAACGCCACTAGCTGCGAGCGGAATAACAACGACTCAAAATATTTATCGCTTATAAAAAAAAAATAATTATTTCCCGGCAATATCCAATTACAAACATTTCACAATCGTGATTCATCGTCGTTATTCGATACAATTTCGGGTTGAGCCACGTCAATGCGCGATTTGTTGATAATTTTGACAATTCGTTTCCGGTTCATGAATTATGGCAATCAAGCTGCGTCGTTTGTCACTGTACGAGCATACCTGTCTTTCGCACCTGGCGATAAAAAGTTTTCGATAACGCCACGATGATTCATTACGATTAAACAATAGACCGACTGTCGATAATGTAGAAATCGAAAATTAGGCGAGGCCTCGGAGAGTTCTCGACTTGTTGTTATCATTATTATTCAATAACATTCATACAGGTGTCAACATTTTTATTATTATGTGATATTATTCATATATTTATTATTATTATAATCATTATAATAATGATAATTAAATTAAAAACAAAAATTGATTTTCCACACGTAAGCTTTCTTTGTCGATGAATATTGTATGTTGATTCGTGGACCTGCAAAACTTCACTCCGTATCGTTTGTGTAAACCTTATTATCGATGATGATAATAATGTTAATTGAAATTTTTGTTCTCAGATAAATCCAAGACCGAGTTTCAGACCGGCCAGTTCGCCCGTGTCGTGCATCTGCATCGGCACAATAACTGGGGTGAGATGATGTTTAATAAATTTTATTAAGAACATTTTAATTTTTAACTTATTATAATAATGATTGTTATTATTATTATTTTTTTTTTTTTTCAACAGATCCTGTGGTTCTCCAATGCTTACGCATTGTCATCCGAAATTCGTCCTTATACGGTATTCGATGGAAACGGATATGCCCAGATCGACAACGGGGTGCCCGTTATCGCCGCATTGATAGGAGCTTTAGCGTGCACAGTTATGTCGGCAATGATGATTCACGGTGTCACCAAAGTAAGCGTCGTTTCGACCGGTCACCAAAATCTTGACAATGATTTACGTGATGTTTGAAAATGTTTTTTTTTTTTAAATTTATTTTTTTTTTAATTTATTCATTCAAATATTAACATTTTAGAAACGTCCGAACTTGATGTTTCCCTGGATCGCGATTCATTTCGCCCTCATCGTTATCGGTTGTTCGATGGCCATTTCCGTGCTTTATCGCGTTGTGGATCGATCTACCCTGCGAGATATCGCGCTAACTTTCTTTACCACAATCGGTTCCGTCGGCAAGTCGAATTTCAATTCCCTCTACACATTGAAATTTTTTTTTTTTCTGCAATCTTCATTTTTGTCATAAATACTTGTAATTTTTTCAAATATTATTGTTCTGAATGCAATTTTTTAAACGTAATTATTTGTGTAATTTTTTAGTGTGAATATTTTTTCCAATTTAATTGTTTGTAATTTTTTTCAATGCAATTTTCAAAATTTAATTATATAGAATTTTTAAGTTCAATCATTTGGAATTTCTTCAAATTCAACTATTCAGAATTCTCAAGTTTAATCATTTGTAATTTTTTCAATGCTATTTTAAAAATGAAATTAATTGTAATTTTGAACATGTAATTATTTGTAATAATTTGTTTATTTTTTAAAATATTTTTTTTTCTTTATCGTTCAGGCGCGCTGATTTGGGTATGGAGCGGCGTTTATCTGCATTACAATCAGCTGAAGACGGAGATTCCGACATTACCGACGTGCCTGAACGAGGGAAAAGTATTGGAGAAGCCGAATGAACCGCAGAATCCTTATTACTCCGTTTAAGCCGAACATCTTCGTGAATTCGCATTTCGATAACGATAATAATTCGTCGCTAAAATCAAATAATCGAAGCACCGATTTTAATTAATTTTCAAAACACCATCGAATCATCGTCACCATTCGTTACCGAAGACGAATATATATATATTTTTTGGCGATGGCTTTGTCTTTTTTTTTTTCACTCGAACCAACGAGATTTGACCCGACTCGCTGCTTCACACTCTCGGCGAACGAATTATCTTCGTTTTTTTACTCTCAACTTTAAATAACAATTATATTCAAATTTTTTTAATATACGCTACACGAATAATATTACAATATTTTCCGATACTAGCATTTATGGACAAGCGTTCACGACGTTATTGAATATCGAAATTTTTAATTTGAAAAAAGAAAATTGAAAGATAAGAAAATAAATAAGAAGAAAGAAAAAAATGAGAGCATCGACGAAGCAATGAAATTCTCGTGGAATATCGTTGCGATCGACGAATTTTGTCAATGATGATTATGTGTATGTTTATCGCGATTGTCCAGACGCATTTTGTGCATGTACACATTTGAAAAATATATTTTTCGATTGTTCGATACTCGATGGTCTACAATTTTATTTATCGTAGAATAAAATACCAAAGTAATTATGTAAAATTGAATTCAATCGAAATAAGTCACCAAAGTCTTCATAGAAGTATTTAAATATCGAGTAAGTGTTGCATTCGGTTTTAATTAACAAATTTGTTATCGAGGTTGTGATTTTTTTTTTTTTTTTTTTTTTTAACATAGATCAATCAAATAATCTATAGAATTATTATGATCGAATGGAGGTTGACATAGGTTGAACGGAATTTCGACACATCACGTCATCTTTCTTTCGGAACGAATTGCCAGTTTTTTTTTTTTTTGCGTACCGGCAACAGTCGATACGTACATAGCTTTTCGCACCTGCGCCCCACGACTGCGGTACACATCCACGTCGAATACTGCATGCGCGTTTCAATCAGTGTAGTGCTTAGTTGCTGCGTAACAAGGGTGCTGCGAAAAATTCGAAATCTTTCACACGTATTTGATCATCGCTTTCAATAAATCATCAATTAATTTTTGTGAATTTTTGGAGACTAATTGCAACGTGATAACGATCGATTACCAACCTACGACAAGATAAATCAACTGAACAAGGTGAATGCGTTATCTCATTCAGGCTCGGCGTCGTCCTGAGCCGATAATAACGACTGCGTAATTTCGACAATTGTTTTTTTTAATTTTTTTTATTTTTTTCTTTATTTGTCGAACAACAATTGTTGTTCGACAAATTCGACGTACAGAAAATTTGAAAAATGAAAATGAAATTCTGATTTATTTTTTATATAATTATTATTATTATTATTATTATTATTATTTATATAATTTGCTTATGATAATTCTTTGGTTATTCGTTATTTCACGGAGTGATGGAAATTTATGAAATGAAAATGATTGCAATATTTTTTTTTCACGCAAATAATACATTGTCATGTGAAAACACTGAAGAATGGGGGAAGGGGTTGGGTGAGGGAAGGAGGTAGGTGCAACGAGAATCGTTGGAGCCTCGTGGCTCAGAGTTACATAATTTTTTCAATTTTTCTCAATCATCGCAACTAATATTCACGGAATACAAAGAACGGAGGTCGTACGTCATTCGCTAATTATTTCGGTCACCGTATTGTTTCGGAACTGCAAGAGTGAGACGACGAATTTTCCGGCTATTATAATTACTAAAATCATTGCGCAATCAAACGAAAAATCTGATAAATTATTGTTGTTGTTGTTGTTGTTATTATTATTATTATTATTATTATTATTATTATTATTATTATTATTATTATTATTATTATTATTATTATTATTATTATTATTATTATTATTATTATTATTATTATTATTATTATTTAATTTTTAAGGCTACGTTGCAGGATGAGGCTCAGCAAATCGTTCGTTTGTTCGTCCCTGGAGTTCGGAACAAAATTGATCGGAGCACTGTCTCTGGTGAATATTTTTTATATAATTTATATAAACATGAAAAAAAAAAACAACATGAAAAAACGTTGAAAAGTAAAAACAAAAAAATATTCGCAACATGAATAAGGATATCGATAAAATATTCCGTTTTCTTTATCGTTTAAATTATCCATTGACGTTCTTCTTATACTTTTTAAATAAGTTAAGATCGAATCAATGCTCTCTCAAATGTAATATACCATGAATTTATATTATTTTTTATTTTTTTATGTCTGATAATAATTGTTTTTTTTTGTTCCAAATCGTACACCATCAGATATCATCGCTCATCACTGCACTGTCACTGACAGTGGACATAAACGATATCTATGGGAATGTTATACCGTCCGAAGGTGCAACGATCAAGATAATAATCGCCGGTGTCGCGATGTCCGCATTGGCCACCGGAACTGCGGCTGCACTCATGATTTACGGTGCTCACCGAGTCAGTATGATTTTAATCCAAAACTTATGCAGCAAATAAAAATATATGATTGGGAACGAAACACACGACACGACGGTCCTGAATTTTTTTCAATCGAAAAACGTTTGTTTTAATTGCAGAATAATCCGGATTTGGTGTTTCCATGGCTTGCCCTGGAAACTTCGCACCTCATTATATCGGCTTCGGTAATTTTGGGTTTCGTTATCGTCGGTCCGACAATAATGATACTGAGCCAGTATCTCATCCTCGTGGCGTTTCTCGCTATAGTCCTCGGTAACCCTTTTTTTAAATTTATTTCTTGCAATTTGTGAAACCAAATTTCATTTTTTTAATCACTATTTTATTGTATTCAATTTTTTTCTTCCAAATTCCTGCCTTACCGACCGAAAAATGAAACCAAATTTCATTTTTTCAATCACCATTTTGTACTATTTTATTTTTTACTTTCGAATTCCTACCTTATCGACGGTAAAGTTTATTTTTTTTTATTTTTCAAATGTTCAATTGCTATTTACTGACTCTTGTCACTGGACTCCTTTATCAACAGATAACTCGACGATAACTTCGACTATCACTTGACAATTTTGTAAACGAATTTTTATCATAACGTCGAGAAATTTGATGAAATTTTGAAAAAAATTGATCTTAGTCAATCAAAACCGTTTTGTCCATGACAAATATGTAATTATGACGTATTTTCGTTTTATCCAGCTGTGACATTTTACATCTGGTTCATCGTCTGGAGTTTTTACAAGAATCAAATTGATCCTCTGCCATGCAACGAAATGGAAATCCTTGATAAACCGTGCAAAATCTCTTACGAGGAGTGAAGATGCAACAACGACGTAAAATTATTTATCTCACGTTTTGCTATTTTAGAAACAAAAAAAAATTTTACCTACGTTCGAATTAATCCTCAACGAAGCATGAATTTGAAATCCACCTCCTCTCTGTGTTTTTTCGTGACTTTGATGAATTCCGAGCCATTCTAAAATCAGAGACAGGCATTACATTCGGTGAAACTATAATTAAAATACTCTCAATAATAAATTGATCGTCTAAATTGACGTCTATCGAATATATTCAAAATTTCATTGGATAAAAACAATAATTAATTGGAAATATTCATGAATGTTGCAAAAATGCAAAGAAATCTAATTGTCGCATGACAATAAATCGTAGTTGTTTGTTTGTAAATGCATTTCAGATGCATTTCAATAGTTTAGAACTCCTCCATTCTTCCTGTATACATATATCACATGTATAGAGCTCATTGCGATTAAATTCGAATTTCAATGATTTCCAAAAGTCTTTGATCATGAAACTTAAATTGTTGAAAATTTTTTAATGAACGGTAGAACGTTGTTTAAGCGTGAAAGTTTGCAAAACAGTGGAATACAGGTCACCGATGAATGCGTTGAGAATTTGTATCAACCAAAATTTGTTATGACCTCGTCATACGCAACGCGTGTTTTAATTTTGCATCAACGTGTCGTAACTTGGACAATGTTTTTCTTTTTTCGGGACGATCATCTCACATATACGAGTTTTCGGGAATCGAAAAAAAAAGAAAAATTATTTTCGAATTCCCGAGTGACGCGTCGCATTCGACGTTAACGATGTTGGTTTGTTTAATATATTCATGTATTCGGTGAATGCGAGGTCGGAGGTGGGCATTGATTCGATGAGGATGTAGATATTTCAAATACTTCCAGCATTAAATTTCACATTCGTTTTAAATTTTTTTCAGAACTTTAGAATTTTTTAGAACTTTAGATTTTTTTAGAATTTCAGAATTTTCAGAATTCTTTACAATCTCATAATTTCTAGAATTTTGGAACCTTTTTGAACCTTAAAATTTTTTGAAATACTAGATTTTTTCCCGAATTTTAACATTTTCAGAATGCTAAATTTTTTTTAGAATTAAAAAATTTTCAGAACTTATTACAATGTTATAATTTTAAGGATTTTAGAATTTTTTGTCTGAAAAAAAAAACTTCGAGCTAAAATTCTCATAATTATTGCAGAAATGTAGAAGGAAAATTAATCCTTCCTATAAAATACTCATTCGTTTTAAAAAAATACCATTGGCTGCGATTTTTATCAATTTAATGGCGCGTAATTCGAAATTTCCGCGCATGCGCTTTGCAAACCAGTGGATCTCGACCGACGCTCGTTCTGCACTTGTACATGCGTTTGTGTTTGCACGCACACCGTGATAAACACGCGGGTGCGAGCTACGCAACTCGTCGCGATGTCGTCACACGCGAGAAAACATTCGCGAACATAAAAAAAAAAAAACAAAGCAAAAAATTGCATACGATGCTTCGTACGTGTTCGCGAACTCGCCACGTGTTTGCGTGTGCGTAAGATTATGTGCACCCGCGATCTCCGACGCAGACTGCATCCCGACGGGATGCAATTAATGTTTCACCAGCGTGTAAAACGCGCAAGCGCGATAACGTAGTAACGCAAATCGTTCTTGAGACATCTAAAATCCCCATTGAGAAATCCCGTCGACGTAATTGAACAAAAAAAAATTCATTAAGACGTTTTTTTTTTTTTCGACAATTTATTTATTAGTATTTGTCAGAGACAATAATATCGTTTTATTTGTTTTCACATTTATTTTCGCAATGAGATTATTTTTGGAGACATTTTTTGTGCGTTGGTTCTAATTTATTTGAGATCGATGAGAATACAATCGACCGATGAGTTTGTCAAACGATTTTGACGCAGTGTCAATTATGTTGCGATTGAAATTGATTGTGATTGATGAATAAGGAATGAGGAATGTTTTGCTTTTTTATTATATAAAATTTTAGAATTAGAGATAAATTTATTGCATGATGATTTTCTTAAATCTATTTTTGTAAGCAATATATATATATATATATATATATATATATATATATATATATATATATATGTATGAGTGACATATGAAGTGAAGATAAATTAGCGATGGTGGCGCTGGAGCGAAGCCAATATGGCGAACGCAAAACCGTAAAGTTCAGCTTCGTATGTGACATACGTAAATAAACTCAACTGGGTTCTGCGCAGCTGAAGAATATCCGGTCCACGAATACGTTATACGTTGAACCCATCCTTGACTTTCACGTGAATTCGACCGAATGTGATGAAAGAAGAAAGAATTTGAAGGTTATGATCATTCTCGCATCGGTCATTTTTTCAAAGTTCGATCAATCGCCACTGACTTATATACGTATATATATATGTAGGTCGCTGCATTCCGTGCGATTTTATGTGATTGTCAATCAAACTAGCGTCAGGAGGGAAAAACAAAGAATTGATTCATTGCGAAAGTCAATCTACGGGCAAATGGTCTTACGATCAATTATTTGTATTTACTTTTTCAACTTTTAAATTGTATCGTCAATTTCCACAGCACTGGATAAGATTGAAACAAATTGATTATTAAATATGAAAGTGAATAATTTGCATTTTCACATTTGTTTATCATTTATTTATTGTATATACAATATACATATATATGTATATAAATTTTTTATCGTTGAAATATATGATTATTAAAGAGTTAGAATTATAATTAAAGGTGAAATAAGAACACTTCGTTGAGGCAATTCCATGACGAATTGTTTTTCTATAACATATATATATATATATATTTTCAAAATGGCGGAATTGTATAAAAAAAAACTGAAGAGTGTTACATGTCCAGAGTCAACAATTGATCTGTGTTATACTTTAAAAGCGTAATAATTAAATTACGCTCCATAAATGTATATTATATATATATATATATATATACATTTATTTATATATGTGGCTGTGTGTTTATATATATGTATACAGAAATTGAGAAACCAGGTCGAATTAATAAACGAAACCCAATTTCGTCTCGAAAAATAAAAGCTAACAAAATAAAATAAAATTTAAAAAAAAACAACAACAACAATTGATGTAAATTGACACAATGAAAAGTTCCAGATAACTGTACGTGTGTGTGTGTACGTGTGTTTATATATGTATTCAAAAATTGCAAAACCCGGACAAATTAATAAACGAAACCCAATTTCGTCCTGAAAAATGAAATCTAACGAAATAAAAATTAAAAAAAAAAAAAACAATTGATGTAAAATTGACACAATGAAAATTTCCAGATAATTGTATTTGTGTGTGCGTGTGCTTAAAACTCGTTAATGAATTGATGTTGGTACAATGTGCGTGGGTATGGGTCCGTTCATGTGTTCCACGGACGAAATTCAACGCGAGTTCTTTTTACGCGAGTTCCCGCGTATCATCGTCAGGGATTCACGGTCGTCGTGTGTGTGTGTGTGTGCTTACACGGCCGCGAGACTGTGGGTGTGATTATAGGTGTATGCCATCGCGGTTTGGCGCACGTTCGTACTGTTCTTGGCACAGTTTCTGGCCATCTCCTATTGCGCGCGGAGCTTAGCTGGACCTCGTCGCGGATTTTCTCACACATTGTTCGTACGATTTTTCCACTCGACGATCTTATCCACTCACTTCGTTAGTTTCGGTTTTCTTTTCTTCGTTCCAACATTTATTTTTACTATTTTTTTTTTCGTCATTCGGATTAAAAAAATTGTTGTGAAACAATTCGGTGTGAAATTGTTTTTTTTTTCTTAATTTGTTGATTGTACGACGACGAGTGTATGCTGAATCGGTGAAGCGTTACGAGGGGCTTATCAATCGGTTATAATTTCTAAAAAGTTTTCACGGAAAAGTTTACGTGAGTATTTTTTCATTTTTTTCAAATTTTATTTTTTGCGGTGAACGATATTCGATGGGATTTATAATAATGCAGGAAGGTTT
Organism: Diplazon laetatorius; assembly: GCA_963662125.1. Classification (NCBI taxonomy): domain Eukaryota; kingdom Metazoa; phylum Arthropoda; class Insecta; order Hymenoptera; family Ichneumonidae; genus Diplazon; species Diplazon laetatorius. The sequence goes on along the minus strand of OY759162.1, from coordinate 9,090,177 downwards.
TTTTTTTATAAACTAAGAATGTCTTATTATTCAATGAATCAATTGAATCGAGTTTTATTCGCACAACTTTCTGAAAGTTATTTTTTTTTTCCAAATCGAAGGTCTTGTTATTTATATTTTATTTTTTCCTCATTCGTGGATATTTAATTTTCATAGACTCTGCGTGTGAATAGAGCGAGTATTGTCGAATTGTTATCAATGATCTAGCTTGCGTTTAGCGTCGGCTTGCAACTGACACGGAGATTCGGTAAGTGGATACACTCCGTACAGCCAAGACGGAGTTAAAAAGCCCGATGCGTAAATGCGCGCGCTGATCTTCCTGTCACGGAGATTTAACTTCTGGGTAGAGATACGTGGTTGTGGATTCGAAACCCACGATATAAGTATCAACCAGTTACATTGTTGCACTTCTTAACCTGCACTAGTTAACTATTATCCGATTTATTTATTTATGATTTATTATTATTTGTTATGATTCAGTTAACTGTTTAGCCATTCATAAGTTTATGATTTATTTATTATTATTATTTATCATTTAGGAAACTATTGAGCCGTTTATTTATTTATCATTTGTTATTATTTATTTTTATTCAGTCAACGATTAAGTCATTTATTTATTCATTATTTATCATTCGGGCAACTATTTAGCCATTTATTCACAATTTCGAAATAATGATTTCATCAATTTTATTGATTGTTTATTCTGCAGAAGAAAATTTAATTAATTTTTTTGATAATAAAATTTCTTTTTCGATAAACGTAATTGCCGATGGGAATAAACTTTTAAGATACTTTTGAATAATTTTAATTGAATGTTGAATATCAGAGTGATTGACTTTTAGTTGACATTTAGTGAAATATCAAACGTTAATCATTTTTGTCGACCTTTAATTATTAATTATCGACTATGGAACCTAATGAATCAAATTAAGATTATTCGATCACCACGATTATCAATACAATCCAACGAATCATCAACCCTCATCCTCTCAAATACGTTTTGTCATCCAACAAATTTGGGTTAATTTCCTGAGGAAAACAAAAACGAAGGAAAAAAAAACGCTTAATCTGATCGAATCAACGAGGAATCCAGGTCAGCCTGATTTCATTCGTTATTTCTGTTTCCTTTTTTCTTCTCTTCCACATATCCCAGACACACCCACAATCATAATTTCCCTCTTTACGATACCACGCGACGCAGCTCACGATTTGCCTTCTTTTTCTATTCTCTTATCAACCTCCTCAGCTTCGATCCAATTCGAAACGTTTCATCGAATCGTTTATTTTCTTTCACGCACGAAAAAAAATTAAATAAAAAATATATAAATCAACAAAATAGATAGAAAAAGAAAAAAAAACCAATGCTGCTGTCAAGTATTATCAAAAAAATTATTTTTGTATCAAGCTTCCTTAGCCACGACGTTCTCAAGACGCAAAATCGACTTGTCTTTTTTTTTACAGGAAAACGAAAAAAAAACAAAAAAACGAAAAAATAAAAAATCCATATATAAATAAATTAAATTAATGAAAAAAAGGTCAAAACTGGATGTCGCAAATATTATCAAAATACATCGCGAATCCACATAATAATAATAATTTCCAATAAAAATAAAAAAATTAAAAAAAATAAACAAGAAACACGAAGAGAAAAAAAAGAAAAAAAACTGAGGAGTCGTCAAGTGGCCCAGAGCCACCAGCCAGACGGCTATTATTATTTTTTATTTTTTTTTCGCGTCACATCGGGTTATCGCCGGGAGTTCGTAGGGGGCGCGACGTATGGGCGACAGGTCGGCCGATCGAGCACAAATCGTAAAACATTATTTTTAAACCGCCCGGCCCCTCCCCCGCGGGTTCACCTCCGAAACTTTTGACTCAGCGTTTAAATTTAACGCGCACAAGTGAAAAAGAATACGGCATCGACGATACGCCCGTGCGCGCGCACCGTCGTTCGCCCCCCGCGCATGCGTTCTGCTCTCGCCCGCATTCGAATCGCCCGCCAAACGATCATTCGCGCCTTTCGCGCATCGAACACGCGTTTGCAAAATTCGCGAATTGTCGCGAACACCATTATCGTCACGTACTCGCACATTCGTTCGTCGGTTTCAATCGTCCTGTCTCGCTCGATCTCGCCCACGTGCTCCGATTCACGACGGAGTTTATTCAATTCAACGAAAGAGGTTCAACAGCTTCCAATTTGCTCATTCAAACTCCACAACAACCCGCTCGACGAGTCGTTGCGAAACGTTCGCAACGTTCGGAATCGCGATCGCACTAGCTCGGTGCAGTCGCGTCGGCGCATGCGCGTACACTCGTTGAACTATCTCGTTACACAAATTTATTGATTTATTTATTTGTTTATTGATTTATTAATTTATTAATTTATTAATTTATTAATTTATTAATTTATTAATTTATTAATTTATTAATTTATTAATTTATTAATTTATTAATTTATTAATTTATTAATTTATTAATTTATTAATTTATTCATTCATTTCTCATACGCATGCATACACTGGTTGAACTATCACGTCGAACGTGCGACTTAGAAAAGAATTTTCGAAAAAGCAATAAAAAAAAAGAAATTAAAAAATTTTAAAAACGAAGAAGAAAAAAAATCATAAAAGGAATATGAATTCGAATGAATGCTTACCCAGAGTTTTCGTCCTTCGCAGACTCCACCGATGACGTAGTAGCATTTTTTTCCGCGAGGTGAACAAGTGAGAACGAGAGAGAGAGAGAGAAAGAGAGAGAGAGGAGGGATGGAGATAACGCGATCGCTCGTCCGAGAGAACCCGGCGTCGAGAAACGCTCACACACGTTTCCTTATGGAGCAGCGCGGAAGAAAGAGAGAGAGAGAGAGAGGGAGAGAGAGAGAGAGAGAGAGAGAGAGAGGTACGATGGGTGCCCCGGCTCTTCGCGTGGACCTCGGCCCTCTCTTTCAATCTCGTGCTCTCTTGGCCTCTAACCGTCACGGTCATGTTTGTTACTACCGCTATCGGTTCGATTCACATACGAACCCGTGTTGTGCACACTCGATCAACGTGTGTGTGTGTGTGTGTGTGTACACGCACGAGCTCATGAAAGACGATTGAAAAATCTTCGACACATCACATACGTCATTTACATCCGTAATCGCTTATTTTAATTCGGCTCAATAACGATTTTACAATCGTGATAATCGTTTTTTTTTTTGTTTTGGGTTTATAATGATAACAGTCCTATTTATCAATCGATATTTTTTTCAAATATTTATCATTTATGATTACAATTATTGCAATAATTATTATTGCTAATATTCAATATAATTATTATTATATATAAATGTTTACGATATTATTATTATAATTATGCAATTATTTAGCAAACATTTATATACAATAATAATAATAATAGAAGTTGCAGATTATTATTATGATCATTGTTATTTATTCGTCATGAAATTCCGAAAAATAGCGGTGACGTAGAATTTAAAAAAAAAATCATGTGCAGAAATGATTCGTTTGAAAAGTGCATGTTCTTGCTACTGGCGAAGAGGGAGGGGGGGGCGCTACCTGTGCTGAGATCACGTAGCGAAAGCGTCTCGCAGCGCCGCAGGCCGTCCGCTATGACGCTATAATGCTTATTGTGTGGAAGGTGAATTAACGGTCGCCAGCCCTGCACGAGAATTTTTCCCCAGAAACGTTAAACGCGTTCTTTACGTCGTACATATATAGATATACATGTGTATACATATATATGTATGTATGTATGTACTTGTTCGGTCATGGCGATGACCATCCCAGATCGCACACTCGCGAACGACTCACGGCATTGAAAAGAAAAGAAAAAGGTAAAAAAACAAAAAAAACAACTACGACCTGGTCCATTATACGTGCCTTGGGTTTGGTCACAGTGACGATCGTGGCGGGACTGTAGGCGTCGATTTAAAAAATTTCAACACGCTGCTCTATGTCGTGGTGACATTGACAATTTCGATCAAATGGAAAATATCTTATTTTGTATAATTTTGAAAATATATTATATTTTATATTATTGGGAAAAATATAGTATTTCATAAGTTTAATAAGGGAAATATAGGATTTTATGTTATTTAGAAAAATGGATTTTATATTGTTTGAAAAATATATTATTTTAGATAGTTTTATATGTAAACTGGATGGCAAATGGATCAGTGTGACCGATGAAAAAGCCGATGCATCGATTGATCGTTGAAGCGGCGTCATGTCAGCCGCAACACGATGATGCGAGAGCGACCGGTTTTGCGCAGGATCGATGACGGATCGTTATCCGACGACCGAACGTATACGCAGATCGGATTTCCGAATGGGGATAGGGGTCGAAATTCAGAACGATCATAATTCAGAACGATCATAATTTTCAGAACGACCAAAATTCAGATCGACCAAAACTCAGAACGACAAAAATTCAGAACGACCAAAATTCAGAACGACCAAAATTCAGAACGATCATAATTCAGAACGACCAAAACTCAGAACGACAAAAATTCAGAACAACCAAAATTCAGAACGACCAAAATTCAGAACAACCAAAATTCAGAACAACCAAAATTCAGTACGACCAAAATTCAGAACAACCAAAATTCAGAACGATCATAATTCAGAACGTCCGAAATTCAGAACGACCAAAATTCAGAACGACCAAAATTCAAAACGATCAAAGTTCAAAACGACTAAAATTTAGAACGGAAATGTTCCTGTTTCAATCTTCCAGCATCGATATTACCACCAAACAAAAAAACAGTTCTATATATTTTTTTTCAATTTTCGCCCGATCGTTTCGTCGCTTCCGGTCGTCCCCCCTTCGATCAATTCCCAAACGAGGATCTCTCACGGTCATCATCGTCTCGACGATGTCAATCGCGCAAAGTCTCGATGGACTCGCATGACCATAAACGGAAAGCGGTTCTGACCGCGGTTCCTCGATTGCTCAAAGTCGCGTTGCAGTGTGGATGCTGCGGGAGCGAACACGCTGGTGACGCGACGCGGATGAGATATGACTCGCGACGATGATCATCGGCCGATCGTCGGCTGATCTCGCATTATTTCCCTGAACCGAACGAAACCAACGACGACGAACACGACGCGATCGTTCGATCGACCGGTGACGCAAGGCCAGTCACGGGAAGGGGTTGCTCACCGAACCCACTCGAGTGAAATACACGCGAGGACGAAATATATTACGAAAGATATATTTCGAGGGTCGAGATTCGCCAATGACCTATATATATGTGTTTATATGTATATATTCGTTTAGTTCTATTTTCAATCGTCCAAACACCACCAACCTCATCTCATCGCCCACGTGAAAATTTACTAACATCACAATTATTCACGTGTGACGATTGTTAAGAATTTTATTTATTTATTTATTTATTTATTTATTTATGCATTTATTTATTTATTTATTTATTTATTTATTTATTTATTTATTTATTTATTTATTTATTTATTTATTTGTTTGTGAATATGAAGAGCTAGTTGGTTTTTGCAAAATAAGCAAAGTATGTTGAGTACAAAAAACTTCGATGTATCTAGTTACGTATCTCTTTGTTTATTATTATTTTATATTATATTTATTATTCGTTAATTTATTTATTTATTTGGCGACGGGATACGACTGTGAAAATTAAATGATAATGATGACACTCAAGTAGGCGAGCAATTGATGTTTAAATAATTTCAATATAGATGATAATAATCATCATTAGAAATATAAAAATCAAATAATAGAAACAAATGAAAAAATAATGATTTCCAAATATTCTTTCATGGATTTGATATAACTGCTCAAAATGTATTTTTATTGAAAATAAATTTAGACCAACATTGGCTGTTCTTGCAATGACGAAATCATATCAAACTCTCGACCAAAGAATATCAGAATACAATTTTTCAAAAAAAAAAAAAGTTAATAACAATAAATAAAAATGGTGAAATAATTTTATTGAGTCATTGGTTCTTATCGCAAACCAGTTGGACGGGTTAGGCGAATGCAACGCTTAGGTGAAAGCCCGACAAGTGACAAACGTCGAAAAACGTTATAATTAACCGATCAGCGTGGTACGAAATAATCGCGAGAAACACGAAACGATTATTTACGAGTTGCGTCACGTTATCTTCATGGATATGACGTAGTTCGAACTGAAATACCTTAAGAAGTAACGATCACGTGATCCAGACGAAACGAATACAGCCTCGTTTTTCGACACGTTTTCCCACTCGATCGAATTGTTCAATTGGTCGTTTTTTTTTTTTTTTTGCAGGATGCAACTGAAAACTTGTCTCGGGTGTTACACCCTTCGGGCTGGCACCCTATTTGCCGGAATCATGTCAATCGTGAGTACAAATTTATCTGGAAAATAAAAAATTAATGAAAGAACAAAATTCAAAATCTGATTGCGATGATGGTTTAATTGGGATTTCAATTAACTCAGCTGGGATCGTTGATAACGATTGCTGTGATATGGACAGTTCCCGGACTCGACATAAGAATGATGGTCATCGACGCTTTGGGCAAAACTACCGTCAATATCATACTTACACTCAATCTGTGTATGACTGTTATCATATCTTATCTTCTCATCGTTGGCACTTTGAAGGTACGTAAATGAAAATTTAAATATGTTTACAAGCTAACGATATAAATTTTAGTCCAATCTATTATTATTATTATTATTATTATTATTATTATTATTATTATTATTATTATTATTATTATTATTATTATTATTATTATTATTATTAATTTAGTTAGCGATCAGTTACTCGAACCTAAGACTTCTTTCCAGTCCTTCACATCCATGATAATAATAAAAATAATAACAAAAAAATGTATCATCGTTAGCAAACGATTGACAATAACTAAAATATCGATAAAAATATTTTTGCTATTTTTCTTTTATTTAATTCTATTCAATTCCCAATCAATAATAATAATAATTATCATATAAATAATAATAATTTACTATTTTGCTTTTGATATTCTCGTATTATGATTTTTACTATTATTATTATTCTTATTACAACAGAGAAAGACAATTTTGATGCTGCCATGGGTTATCCTGGGTGTGATAGTCCTCATCTCGGCATTGATAAGCGTTATCTACACCGGTATACAACTTTTGTTGGACCAAGATTCGCGAAGAGGCAATCTCGAGACTGGCATACTCTTTTTGGTACTGGGCCCCATCATTGTCTGTGAGTACCCAACGGAATTTTTTTTTTTTATTCTTCAATTCACCAAACTTTTTAGTTTTTTTTCACTAATTTCAATGATACATAAAATACATTTTTTTAAATAATTTAGGTTTGAATTAATAAAGTGATTGATTCTTTTTTCACAGTCATAATGACGTACTTCTGGCTCGTGTCGTACAGCCACTTTCAAGAGGTGAGGGCCGAGAAGAGCAGCGTAAAAATCGGACCCTACGGAAGACCCTACAATTACCGACGAGCTTAATCGAACGACGAGGGGCAGAACAAAAAAAAGCATAAAGAAAGATTCGAACGTCGTCTTCGTCGTCGTGTCTCATTGATGTAAAAAAAAAAAGAATAATTGAGGATGAAAATGGAGATTGATAATTTATTGTAATTAAGTGACGAAATTGTGTCTTTGTGTTTTTGTTTTTTTTTTATTTGCGAATTAAGTTTTATCGAGAGAGACGTCGATGAAGTCAGATTCAAAGGGCAGCTCAGTATTGCAACAATTATAATACTCGAGTTGCCTTTGAGGAGTAAAAATAATTTCATGAAAAGCATATGGAAAAAATTATTTATATACATATATATTTAGATATACATATGTCTATGTGATGTGTAAAAAAAAACAAACAAACAAAGTGGCTTAATTAATCGTCTTAATTAACTTGGTAATCTCATCGAGCGAGTCCACGACTGATAATTATTTACGAGTACAAGTACCTGTGACGTTGTCGAATGAGAACAAACGTGTGTTTCAACTTTTAAGTCTCTTTGGATGCACGAAAAAATAAATATTCATTTATTTTTATTTTTATTTTTTTTTATTTTTTAAATGATGATTAATCAAATCGTGATCGAACGAATATGAAACTCAAGGCAGAACGCTTGTGAGCATCGAAAAGACCTTGCCGGTCACTAATAACTCACTGTTCTCGAAAAAGTTCTTTAAAAAAATCATAATAATAATAATATTCTTCATTTAATACAATAATGATAATCAAAGTTGACGAAGCAATTATTTTTTACGCTTGAAATTTTTCTTTTCAATGACTCACACTGCCGGATTATACGTTCTACACAATCAACAAAGAAATAATATATTTCATACGAAATAAAGCTCGATTATATATTTTCTTATTTATTTTATTTGTACATCGTGGAATCGAAGGGGTACGGTAATTAATAAGTGTAATGTTTAATTTCGTCGATGTATCAATAAAGACAAAAAATTACTCGAGATAAGTTTTATGGTCAACGATGAGAAATAATTTATTTATATATTTATCGTCGATTTAATTGTTCATGCGGCAATCGTTTTCTATTAATTTTTTTTTGTACTGTACTAATTTTTTTTGCGTGACAATTGATTTTTTAATTGACATTGATCATTGGGGAAATTCGTGAGGATAATTTTCCACAGCTGCGCGAATTAGCAGCGAGAGACTCGCTGCTGCGACACCGGAAGCGTGATTGTCACATCCGTAATCCATAAATGCGGTTGATCTTTTATCCCGACCTTCGTTCTTATCACGAAATCTGTAAAGTTGATGAAAAAAAAATTATTCAACGTGAAATTGTCATTTTACAAATTTAACACGAACTTTTTGTGAGATTTTTAATTGATTTTGTTTATTTTTGTAGAATTTATAATTTATTTTATTTATTTTATTAGGCTTTGTTTTTTTTTCTTTCGTACCTCAGAGCGGAGTAACAACCGTGCGAATTGGGCCAGCTGACGATCAAGTTGGCGTAATGACAGTTGGCAAACTCCAGATATCCCTCCATACCACACAAGAGTACTGTTGCAATTTTTTGTGTCATACCAAATTGAATAAATAATTATTTTTAAGCATGTCATAAAAAAAGTAATGTGCGTAACAAAAAATTACAATCAATAAATTTACAGATCATAACATGACAAAGATCATTTCAAATATGTTTCACGTGCACAATTTATGTCACTAAAGAATTTTTTCAAAGTACTGTTCACACGTGAAATAATTTAATCATCTCAAAATTAATTAAATATCAACATTAAAGTAAATTAGTATAAATGTATTAAAATTAATATTACTAAAATCTCGTTGCAATTATGAACACAGTCAAATCACTTAAGCCAGAATCAGACTTATGTGAAAAACATACAAAAATAAATTCAAGGTAATAAGTAAATATTTTTTATCGACTTCAGTAAATGTTAAATTTTTTTTTATTTTCAATTTATTGTTCTTCAAACTACTTGCTTTGTTCCATGGCAAGATCACTCGAGGGAGGTGGAAAGTTCGTAGCTTCTAAATCCACTAAATCCTGAAGTATAGCAGCGCAATAATTCTTCTTGAGCTCCTCAAAATATTTATCAGTTCGTCCCAAGCAGCCCAGCTGTATAAAAATTATTTTCAATCAATTCAAATAAATTTCCATTTAAATTTATAAAAACAAAATAATCACTTTGATGTTTCCATCGTGCATCTTACTTATTACTAGTTATGACAATATTTATTCAAACAATCTCGACTAAACAATAGTTAACTTTCTGTTGGATTGTAAAAAAAAATAATAATAATTCGAAAAATAATTTAAAAATTGGTTTTTCGAGGTATTTTGTTTTTAAAACAATGTTTTCGGGAAAACTCACTGCAATTGCAGTCTGAACGTAAAGGAGCCTGTGGGTCAAAGGATATCCCTGAGGATTGTCCTTTCGCACTAGCATCTCCTCGCATCTCTTCGTGACAACACATTCGCGACTCTCATCGACCAATTCACGTAAACACCGAGAGCTTTCGGCTTCCGTCGGACTTCCTTGATAAATCATGAGCTGAGCTTTCGCTCTGGTGAGTTTCGAACTCATCTTCGGTCTTGTACCAAGTGCATCTTGCTTCCACATTATCGTATGATTCCATATTTCCGGTCGAATCATTCTCTCGAGTTCTCAGAAATTAAATAAAGATTTTTTCAAATCGACACAATTATTGAAATACATTTGTTTTGATACAAACAATTGTTTTTCATAAATTTCGGGTTTTTGATAAACGAAGTTTGGTTTTTTTTCTTTTTATTATTCTATCGTTTCACATGCAGTTAAACTTACGAAAATTACAGTAAATATGAAAATTCTATCACTCGAGATTTCGGCATAAATATTAAGTCTCTCAAATACTTCGAATACATTTTTTTTAAGTCCTCACCGCTCGACGACACCATTTTCTTTCCTCCGACTCTCACTGCGCTGCATAACTGCAATATTTCTTCCACCAATCGTCGATTTTTCTCGCCAAGTAAATCCACATTTTTGTGTTCAAGCAGGGCACTTGTGTGTGCTAAAATTCATTCTTTTCATTTCCAAACAATCACAGATAATTTTTCAGTAACAACAACAATTAAAAAAAAGCAATTTAGTGTAATGTTCATATAATAATTTAAAAGGAACAATTTCATATAATTATTCAATACGACAATTTACGATGGATAATAATGGCAGGACGTACCCTCCACAAAAATAAGACCAAATACAGCATCGACGTTCATTTGCTCGGGTCTTTCGTGCATAAATTTGACATTTTTGTAAAGTGCAACAACCGCGCGCTCTGAAAATAATCATTATCACCCCTGAATAATTATTCATTCCTTAGTATACCTCACGCAAAAATTGTGAATGTCGCACTCTTCAAACAATCTCACCAAAATCCGACGAACGATCGATAAAGCAATTTGATTCTTCGAAATTCCAACAGAAAACGATTATTGCAACGATAAGCGAAATGCACTTTCCTAACATTTTCAACGATTCGTCTGCCGCGGATTCTTTATCGAAACAGAAGCCCTTCAAGGTGTTCCAAGAGTTTATATAAAGTGTCACCCCTCCCCCCCGACACCCCTCGACCCACTATCGTGTCGTTCGAACCCTCTCGACGTGTCACATAAATCTCGTTTTGTTTCATTTACAACGAAATTTCCGACGTTTATTGAACTCGTAGGAAAAACGTTCGAAAAACGTTTTGCCGCTCTCGAAGCTCACCCCCGGTGGCCAGACCACGTGGGAATTGGCTCGGCTCAATGTACGCCACCCCTGGTAATTGTGAGGAATGGCAGAAGATCTTGAACGGGATTACGTATACGCAAATAAATTGCCAAAGACATGAGCCCATTCATTAAATGTCCAAGTCGCATTTTTCAATGATCAGATTGTTTGAATGAGTGAAAATAAATGCAATGGCGATAGAATTAAAGTACAAAAAAAATTATAAACTACGATATATAGTGTGTTTTATAATATAACATTTATTATTAATAACATTGATGTAACAAAACTTAACGAATTAATTTTAAAAAACTTAGAGATAACAAATACATGATACGACAAAACGCAACAAGCTCGATATCTTGGGACCTAAATTACATCACAAAGAAAAACGAAATTTACGTTTGTGTGGAATTTGAAATAAATTTGTCTCGTCTTGTTGACAAGACGCGAAAGATTGTTTCGGCGGCCATTTTGAACCTAGAGCTTACACCGTTTTCGGCGGCCATTTTGGAACAAAAGCTTTCATCATGTTCGGCGGCCATTTTGTATGCAAAGCTTCCATCATGTTCGTCGGCCATTTTGAAACAACAGCTTCCATCATTATCGGCGGCCATTTTGTCCAACTCAGGAATCACTCGTCCGCATTATTGTCGTCCACTCCCATCGGCAATTCGATCTCGAGTTGCATTCGGAGATCCACGGCCACGAAAGCCACGACGATGAGTATCGGTAAACGAAATCTGGATTCCCAACCGAGTTTCAACATGAACATCAGCGCACGATGAAACATTCTTCCAGTTCCGAGGGACACGGTACCACTCGCCATCTCGCGCATTCTTCCCGAAGCTCGAACTCGGGGGAGCGACTGCTTCGCCTTCGGTCGGTAAGTGCGGTTCCCGATCACCGGAACGAACCTAACCACAAAAGCGCCAGGCAACAGTCATCGCTTTTCGTGATGTTCGAAAAATTTGAGGCTTTGATTGTCCCGACGGTTTTACTCACCGGTGCACGATGATTCGGATTACGAGGCACTCGATGCAACTTCGTCACCACACGAACGAACCCTCATGACGTCGTTATCTTTATTTTCGGTCAGGTCGTAACGCGAACGTTGATCAATGCTTTTGACAGCCCGACTTTGCACTGCCTTACCGGTTGTGTGTCTTCGGCTGTGTGAAGCAAAGAATTATCGAGTCCTGCCACCCTGATCAATGATCAAATTTGTCAGGCTACGCCATCTTTACGGCGACGAATGAATCACGATGGGCACTGATGCTCGCGACAGTGGTGCTTACACTCAAATTTTCACGATTATTCAAATTTTCTTATTTTTATCGCAATTCTTCTCGGTCGGTAACAAAACCTGTAAACCGTTGTTATCGATAAAGATCGATCTAACAGCTGAAAGACGAAAACGATCGATTACCGAGTCAGTTTCCGCAGTCAAACGTTCTACTATTTTCAGCAAACGATTAACGATGGCAGAGAAGAATGCGTTCGGAAGGTTTGCTTCCCGCTGCACTTGTAGCAAATCTGAGAGAGACAGACACCGTGAAGCACATGACCTTAGGCTCTAGATCAAAGCAGATAACAAGCATATGAAATGCGTAGCGAATGATCGCCAGTATCCAATTCGACACCATGAACATCACATTCGAAGGCAAACGCATCCTCGTGACCGGTGCCGGAAAAGGTGACAGTGTTGCATCGAAAAAAACTCGACTTTCAACAATCATTGCTCACCAAAAATGTTCTTGTTGAACAAAAAAAAACCTCATTCTCATTTGTATATCATTCGCATTTATCGCAAATTCCGTGACTCGATCATTCGATATTTATTGATTTTTCGATTATCGAGCGCACGAAAAAAAAAAATCAAAACAATCGATCTGTTTTTCACGAAATCGTTTGTACGAACAATAATTATTTTGTCGCAGGAATCGGTCGCGTGATGGCGCTGCGACTATCGGAATACAAAGGCACGGTGATTGGTTTGTCGAGAACCAAGAAAAATTTGGACGATTTGCGAAAAATTGATCCGAAAATCCAAACGATAGTTGCCGACGTTCGAGATTGGGAAGCCACGAAAAAAGCCGTGGAATCTGTTTTACCGATCGACATGTTGGTTAACAACGCGGGGGTGGCTTGTTTGGCGCCATTTTTGGAATTGACGAAGGCGGATTTCGACATGACCTTCGACGTTAACGTTCGAGGATTGTTCAACGTTTCGCAGATCGTCGCGAAAGATTTGATACGCAGAAAAGTGGGCGGTAGCATCGTCAATGTGTCGTCTCAAGCGGGTCAGGCGGCTTTGAAGGATCATTCGGCTTACTGCGCTTCCAAGGGAGCCGTTGACATGTTAACGAGGTGCTCAAGCAACTGAAAATTATGATCAACGATTCAACGATCTTTGATTCGATCAATGATGAAAAAAGAAAAAATGTTCTCTAAAAATTTTCAGATCAATGGCTCTGGAACTCGGTCCTCACAATATCCGAGTCAACTCCGTGAGTCCAACGGTCGTGCTCACGGAAATGGGTAAACTAGGTTGGGACGATCCAGCCAAAGCCAAAACCATGATCGACAAAATTCCACTCGGCAGATTCGCCGGTAATAACAACGTCGCTTTATGATAAAATTATTTCAAAGAAAAATATTTTTTCATTTAATTTGAAAAAAAAAAAAAAAAAAAAAAAAAAAAAAAAAAAAAAAACTGTCGTGCAATCGTGGATCATCCGATAAACTTTAATCCGTTGACTCGAAGATTGCGCGTTCCTTCTATCTTCGTTTCTCTTCGAAACTATATCATCGCGTAATTTTAACGTGCAATATTTTTTATTTTTTATTTTATTTTTCAGAATGCGACGAGGTCGTGGACGCCACAGTTTTTTTATTGAGCAATCGCAGTTCGATGATAACCGGATCTTGTTTGCCGGTCGACGGTGGTTTTCTCGCCGGCTGAATCGATCGAAACATTTTTCCTACCAATCATGATGACACGTAGTCGATTGCAAGAAGAAGAAAAATATCTTAAGTCATTTTTTAATCAAAGATTTATAATGAACGAGTTAAAATATATATCAGAATTATTGATCACAAACGATCGGATCGTTCTCAAGCTGCACCGATTTTCCATGAATCTCGAATTCAGATTCTCAAGGCGTTTCCTTTTTTTGTATTGATTTGTTTCTTGATGTTCCAAAATTTTAACATCGTATTGGTAAATAAATTTACGGATAAAAAATAAATATACACAAATTCACAATTGATTTGTTTTTTTTTTGTTGTTCCTTTTTTTTTGTTTCCCACTAAAATACACTTGTTCACTCGGTTCATATCACGTGAACATCTCACGCACAATAGACGCAACTTATCGTTCGAAACATTTCGAAATAAAAACGGGCAACAATTATCATTATCAACGGCGAACCACAAATTATCATTATCAATCATTATTTTTTTTTTTTTTTGAATTTTTTTTTCATTTTTTTTTCATTTTTTTTTTAATTGATTCATTCAAATCACGTTTTTTTGCGACGAAGCACCGAACACAGAGACTCAAAAAATATTTATGCCATAATAATACATTAAAGTCATTGAAGCAAATAATTTGCGATTAAATCAAGCATCGATGATTATTCATCGTTTAACTCGATGATTGTGTTTTGAGACCTCACAAAATTTTAACGTATTTTCGTTTTTTTTCTTCTTTATGTTACACAAAGTGGTTTACAATTTTGCGGTACACAAAAATCTTCTTTTTTTTTCGTTTTTTGTTTTTTGTTTTTGTTGTTTTCATCCTTCGCACATCGTTCACTCGCTCATCCACACGAATCATCGATCAATTGTTACAAGTTTGTCGTTCGCACACACCTTAAAATTTAAAACATTCCACAGCAACTTCGTCTCGCCACGTTTTCACAAACGTTTTTGCGAAGTTAATTATTTTAATTTTTTTTGTTTGTTGTTGTTTTGTTTTTATTAATAATAAATTGTATATAATATATATATATACAAACCGTTTGATTCGTTACACCGGTTATATATCGATAAACGTGCCATTGCCATTGCCACTATTGCGAACGCACATTCTTGAAAATTAAACAAACGAAAAAATTAATAATAATAATAATAATAATAATAATAATAATAATAATAATAATAATAATAATAAACATATACACCCGAATCGATTCATTTTCTTTTTCTTTTCATTTCAACTTTTTTTGCATTTATCTACGATTTAATATCCTAAGAGTCTCCCTATAGGCCGTGGAAGGCTCACACGTTTATCATGCACACATAATTCGTTAACTCAACGTTGACACTTCCGGTTCGAACGAAAAAAAAAAAAAACAACGGACAGAAACACTCGTAAAACAATTATTCTTATTCCCAAGAAAATCAAATAAAAAATTACATTAATCATGATATTGAAAAATTTTAATAGCGTAAGATTGAAAGGACTCTGGCATTTTCTTAATTCATCCATTTTTTTAATTTTCATTCTCGCCTATAAAAAATTTTTTAGGAGTCACTCGAAATGAAAAAAAAACATTGTTTATCAGTGGAAAAACTTAACCGGCTCGCGTGGATTGTGATCAGGAGCGGGTTAATCGGGAAGAGATCTTCAGCACGGCGTTCATTCGTCGACGCTGGCAGTGTTTTGAGAGTTTTTTTTCGGTTTTCTTTTCTATCTGTTTTTTTTTTTTTTTTAATTGTCTCCTCAGCCACTTCGTCGAGATAAAGAGAAGTAGAGGACAAAAATGTACAAAAGCTGCTAAAAGGAAAAACTACGAATTAATAATAATAATAATAATAATAATAATAATAATAATAATAATAATAATAATATAGAAACAGAAAGCGAAATTGTAGCGAAAAACGAACGAGTAAAGAACAAAAAAAAAAAAGCGATCCGATCCTCTAAGTACGTGACGACGGTACGTTGTTACATCATACCTTACAACCTATAATGTAAAAACAATATTGAAAACGGGTGCGGTACTATATAGGCGCGAAATAGCGATATTACAATAGTTACGAGACGATAAGTGTAGAGAAGGGTGGGGGGAGGGGCGTTTATTACAAGGAGGGTCAAATACGTAGTCACGCCGAAAAAATAAAACACTGAGAATAAGCAAAAAAAAAAAAACAATTTTACGCAGTGTTGGAAAAAAAAACAAAAATGAGGAACAAAATGGCCTGAAATCGTCGCGTTTGCGACTTCCGGTTCGACATCCTTCGAACTTTCTTCGACGTTTTCAAACAGCCGCTCTCTCTCTCTGCACAGGCGCCAAACGATGCGGAGAAGATTAAATCGCAAGAAGAAAAAAATAATATAAAAATTAAAATTTTGAAATAAAAAAAAAAGAAACATAATTAAAAAATGACAAATAAAGAAAAATAAATTGCAAGAAAGGTGCAACACACCCTCTCGTCTCATCCAGCAATCGTATGGAAAAAAAAATTCATCAACATACGAAAGTAAAAAATCATTTATAAGACCAACAAAATTTTTCTTTTGAATGAATAAAAATAAAAAAAAAATGCTTACAGTCTCGCAGGTTCGAAAATAAAACAAAAAAAAGCAGCATCTTTGTCGGTGCATGGACACTGTTATCTCAATGATAATCAGCCACGTGATGTAACGAAAATAAAAGATGGCGCTTATGTACGCTTTAAGAATAAAGAAAATAAAGAAAGACATTTTTTTAGAGAGGGGGGGAAAAGTTGGATATAATAATAATAGAAATGATAATAATAACATATAATATTATTATTAATAATAATAATAATAATAATAATAATACGAATTTTTATATATATATATTGTTATGTATAATATTCACACGCACGCTTTGCGCACATTTGCGCGCGCAAACACAAACGCAGATACCACACACACACGCATCCACACACGCACACACACACACACATTCGTCACGCGCGCGCGCGCGCACACGTCGATGCATCTGCCACGCCAATAATAAGCCTTGCGGTTCAAGCAAGCTCTTCACGTCCACAATATATCGGTAATAATCGTTGTCGTATAAAAAAGAAGGTTTACAAGGTTCTGGTGGGGGGTGGTGGGGGGTGGGATAGTCCGGAGCTTACGCTCGAGGGAGATAAGGTCGGGCACGTTCACCGTGCTCGCCTTCGTATCTTTTTTTTTTCATTTTTATTTATTTCTAATTTTTCATTTTCATTTTAATTCAGTTTTACCATTTTTGTTTGTCTGTTTATTTTTATTGGTTTTTCTTGTGTTTCTTTCTTCAAAAGAATCTTCAATGTTCGTTCCTCGCGGATTCTGATTATTCTTCGTTACTACACTATTATAAACTTCCCACTCGGTTGCGCCAGATTCGCAAAATGCAATCGATCGTTCGCGTCATATTTCGCGTCATACGATTTATGTATTGTTTGTTTTTTGTTTAATATTCATTTTGTTTTATTTTTTTTTTCGTCGCGTTTACGTTTCGTCGTTCGCCATAATCTTCTTCGTTCGAACGCAAGGTTTAATGGTTTTTTTTTTAGTTGTTTTTTTTTAATTTAATTTTTTTTAAATCTTGATCTTGTTTGCTATCTCGATCAACGTTAATTGTTTTTATTTTCCTGTTTTATTTCGTGTATTTTGTTTGTTTGTTTGTTTTTTTTTTTGTTTTTTTATCGTTTTTGTTGTCGTCCGTTTTCTCTTTTGTTTTATTTATTTATTTTTTTAAATCATTTATCTTTCGTTAATTTGTAAATCCAGCGTTCGACCGGCAGACTCGAAAAGTGGCCCGGGCAGTTTAGTCGGTTAGCTCGTCCTCGTTCAATTGTTGTGCTGAACGCTTGCCCGCCTGGCCACCTGAACCATCGGCGCCACTGTCGATGTCCCGTTGCCGCTTCCAAAACGCGAAAAAACAACAAACGAAAAAAGATAGAAAAAAAAATAACGAAAAAAAAATAAAAAATAAATAAACATCAACGACATTAGGCGGCCCCCATCTCGTCGATCTTTCTACAATAATTCTTTTCTCTCATTACATTTTTTTCTCCCTTATTCTGTTTTTTTTTTACTTTGTTTATTTTTTTTATTTCTTCTCTGTACCATCGCCGGCTTCAACGAAAGATAACGGACCCGAAAAAATTACAAAATTCATCTTCCCATCCGTTCAATTGTCTTATTAATTTTTTGTCTTCGTTATTTCATTTTATTTTATTTCAAAAAATAATAAACATTGAAAAAAAATGTTAAGGCGCGAGAATCGATCGACAAATCGGGGTCCAGCGGGGAAAACGAAGTTTTCGATCTGTCTTTCTCGCTTTTTATCGTTCCCCACTGTTTTTCATCTCACTCGGGCGTGAAAACGTCGCGTCGTTGAGAGGAATTATCATCTGTTCACGGTGAGTCGGTCGAAATACGTTCCACAAGTCGAGAGAAATGAGACATTTTTTTTTCTCCTTTGTTTTTTTTTAGAATTTCGCATTCTCGACGAGCTTTCCGCGAGCTTCCAACGTCTCGGGCATTTGACTGCCAGTCGTCTGTACCGTGACACAGAATTTTCTCACGATTGCTTCTCCCCCAAATTCTTGGCTTTTCAAACATTTCTTTTCGTCTTTCCACATTTTTTTCTTTTCATTTATCTTATTTTTCTATTATTATTCGTTTTTTGTTTGCGTTTCTTTCGTTCGTTTACACTTTTTATTTACGTGTTTGCGTTTCGTTTGTTTTTGTTGATTTATTTTTTCGTTTTTCGTTTTTTTTTTTTTTCAAACTTTTCCCCTCAAAAAACGCCAACGCAGCGTGCGCGTGCGCGCACTAAGCCCGAATTTGTCGGTTTGCATTTTTGTCTCCCGACTCGTACTAGAGATTACAGTTTTTCTTAGCGTTCGGTTTACCTGTGAAAAAAAAAAAAAAATAAAAAATAAAGAAAAAAAATCGAAAATGAAGTAAAAAAAAATACAATTATGAAATTTCAACAAGTTTTATTTTGTGCTACTTTTTTTTCTCCTTATTCATCTTTTACTAATTACGTCAATCAATCAATCGACCGAATCGAGTTCTATTTACACAACTTTTTGAGTTTTTTTTACAAAATATTTGACGAATTACGTTTTTTTTTCTAATCTTCTTTTTTATAAATTCTGTTTTTGTTTCGAATACTTTTTTTTTTAGTGTTCCAAATAAATGTGGAACAGTAGAAATGGTTAGACAATGAGAATAAAGATTTTCAGACCGTGTGTAATATCCCAAAGCATGCGAAAAAAAATAATTACGTTCGAAATATTGAAAATATGAGGCGTCGTTGGATCGCCAAATTTTTTTTCCGATTAATAAAAACCGAACCACCAGATATGAATGATGAAAAAAAAGCCCAGCCATAACCATGCCACGGTACAGAACGACAAACAGCCTGATTTTCTCGTCGTTTTATTTTTCACTTCAATTTTTTTTTCCCGTATCGTACAAGTGCAACGAAAATCGAGGAAAGATGCAAAAGACGAAGGAAGATCTCGTGGATTCGCTTCGTCCAACTCGACCGTGATATTTCATGCGCCCTGACTTAAAATCCATTACCGAACAATTATCACTCCGTCCATTGAAATAACATTCGAACTAAATAATTCATCAAAATATTTCTGTCTCGTCGGAATCGAAATAATTCTCTTGTTGTGATTAATTGTCAAACATTTTTCTCTTCGATATTTTTTCACGATTTAGAATCGATAATTGATAATTGATACAGATAATTGAAAGTTTCAATTTTCACGATTATTTAAGATCCTGAGAAATTATAGTTTTATATATATTTTTTTATAATTAAAAAATTAATTATCATTTTTTGTTGGAATAATTGTTGAAATCGATTTTGCTTCATCGAGTCTAGTATCAATCCCTTAAATAATACCACAAATCAAGATCAAAATACTACCACCGGTTCCCAATTATAATAATTACTAAATTAAATACTTATCCAAATGTTTTTTTTTTTTTTTAATAAATAAATGTGTAAATTTCTATATATTAAAATATATATGAGGGATTCCATACGACAATTGAGTTCATGATTTATTTTTTTGTGGCTTCAATTTCACTCCAAAAATACCGGAGGATTTTTTTCAGAATTTTCGGATCACCTTACAAGCCTTAAAAAAATCAAAATTCAGTCAGGCGTGAGGGTTTTGATTGTCCTAATTGATACGGAATGCCCCATATACACGAATAAAGTCGATTATATTGATAGAAGCTACGGATGCAACTCACTTGGTTTTCGACTGCATCTCGCCAGCAGCGGCCGCAGCAGCTGCGGGACTTCGTAATGGAAACCTAGCGACGCTGACCCTTCGTCTCTCTTGGGCATCGGTTCCCGTACCTGAAATAAATCACGGTTCATCAAATCATCGTTGAAAAAAAAAAACAAAAAAAATACAATCGATCTCAGCCAGATAGTGAATTTAAAAAAAAACAAAATCGATAAAGATCAAAATCCAAAATAATAATAATAATAATAATAATAATAATAATAATAATAATAATAATAATAATAATAATAATAATAATAATAATAATAATAATGAAAAGGCAGTAGAAAGATATAAAAAAAAGAACTTTTAAATCCGAAGAAAGCAGAGCACTTAAAAATCTTCACAAAGTCGCCTCGGGGGTTGCCATTCAATCTCGCGTGTCTGAAAATTCATCAATGCATCACAAAGAAGCTAAAAGTACCAAAGTCCCATGCGACCTACTCAAAAAAAAGAAAAGAAAAAAAGAACACGCCTTGCATATTTGTTTCCTTCTTTTTTTCGTATTCACAATAGCCTCACAAATTTTTGTCTGCGAATTTTTTTGTTTGTTTGTTTTTTTTTTTTTTTTTGACACACACAAGAAGATAAATCCGACTGTCGAAAGACTGCAAAACTCGATGGGAAGTTTATCTCGGCTCACTGACACAGTGACTTGGCCACAAAACTTTTTTTTTAATTTTATGTCATTTTTTTTTTTTAATTTTTGTATTTCATGCTTTTCTTTCTCGCGTTTCGCAATGTTTCAGACATGAACGATTCCTTCGACGATACACGACACGAATATATCACAGCTCTCTCAATTTTGCTTTACCATTGAAAATTGTGCTCTCTCTCTCTTGGTCCAGTGTTTTTTTTTTCTTTCTTTCTTTTTTTTTGCGAGGTCACCGATCTACGGGAGATGTCGATACCCGACGAGCATGTATCTCCCGCATGTGGAAACGTTGCGTTAAAACTATCAAAGATTATAACCGTTCGAAAATCGTGAAAACAATAATAACAATAATAATAATAATACAATGAAGAAACGATTGAAACGTCGTTCGTCGATTTTTTCGCCAACGTTTTACAATTATTTTTTTTTTTTTCGTTCATCATCGATATGACGATCCATGGCAATTAGCATTGTTGTTCGAGTTACGACGTTTTAATCGTTGCGATAAAACTAACGATGCAGGACGATGGAGGTATTTCACGCTTGGCCGATTAAATGGAAAAATAATAATAATAATAATAATAATTACAATAATAATAATTCTACTGATGAAGTGATATTCGCGAAATGAAAGTTTCAAAATTATAATACAATGACTATGTTCTTTTTTTTTAATCACAAATAAAAAATGTATGACGTGTCGTTGTAAGAAGGATGATGCGAGATAGATTGACGAAACAATTCAGAATTGCAAGAAAATATGAATAATCTATATAGAAATATTTTCTATGCTCTCGAATTATTATTGCAGTGTTTTTTTTTCCGAATGTTAATTTTTTTTTTTCAATTGGAAATAAAATAATCTCAAAAGTTTTGATCAATCGCCAAAGTCTCGATGTGTAAAAAAATATTTGAAAAATGAATAATCAAGCAAAAAGGGGTTTTTCCATTCAAGCCAAGTGAGAAGATAATGATTTTTTTTTTTTCGACAAGGATTTATGATTAACGAACGAAAACATAAAAACGTTGTGGTGTGCGAGTGATGATAAATAAAAAGAGACCAGTCCTTGAATGGAAAAACATTTATTTCTACTATATTCTGATTAATTCGTTTTGAAAAAAAAAAACAAAACAAAACAAAACAAAACAAAACAGGCTGTATACAATGGGTGACACGAAGATCGATATTGAAATCAATGAATGAATCGAGAAAAGAAAGACAAAGAGAGAGAGAGAGAGAAAGAAAGAGTGAATGAACGAGATATTGTGCGTGTGACGTGTGTGTGTGTGTGTGTGAGTGAAAAAAAAAACAAACACAACGGATAACGACGCATGATTAACGGTGATAATGCGGATAAGACGTGATAATACGATAATACGTCGACGACGATTCGATTAATGATAAATCGTACGATCAAACTAAATTGTTTTCAATAAAAAATATTTGAAACATTGAAAAAAAAAAAACAATCAACGGCAGTGCATGAGCTCCCACAATCATCGTCCCTCTTACAATTAACGCAGTACAGCGACGACGAAACTTATACAAATTTAAAATTGATGAAATAATAATAAGACAAGAACAATCTTATTTTTTAAAAAACAAGAGTGAGTATAGAGAGACGAATAGAGAACGATGATAATTCTCTCGTGACATCGTCGAACCGTACGTTTAGGCCTAATTAAGTGTTGAGTGTGAAATAATTAGTTTATTCACCGAGCGAGTATACGGCGCATTGCCGGTCAGTCCATAAAAATACATCGGTATCTTTGAAATTGTAAAATTGAGGGAAAAAAAAAGATAGAAAAAAACATAATAACCTCAATATCCACAACAACGTACACAAAACGAAGAAAAAGAAGACAAGAAAGAAAAGGGTTTAAAAAATTACAAAACTATTCAGTCGTTCTGTCGTTAAAATTGTAAAAAAAAAAGTTGCCAATGGGTTTTTAAAAAAGTTGCCAATGGGCTTGAAAAGTTGCCAATAGGCTTGAAAAGTTGCCAATAGGCTTGAAAAGTTGCCAACGGGCCAAAAAAGCTTCCAAGCAGGCGATCTTACGCTTAATTACTTTTCAATTATTATCATATTTTTTTTTGTCATTATTTTTTGTTTTAAATTCTAACTGATCAGTCCGCATAAAAATCGTAGAAACAGCTTCGTCATGACGTACAAACGCAATGCAATTTTTTTTTTCATTTCTCATTCAGATAAAAAAAATCTTGAATTAAGAAAAAAATCGTTTGTTTGTTTGTTTTTCTTTTGCCCCCCACACGTTGTAAATTGCTCGTGTAAGATCGTGTTATTTCTTTTCATTAACGCATAATTAATCTGACAAACTAATTCGTGGTTTGGTATGTGGCTCGCGTACACAAGTCGCGTTTAAACCTAAGGACTTAATAAAATATAATGAATAAAGAATAATGATCCATTATAATTAAAATAATGACGATAATAATAATGATAATTAAAAACAATCGGCGGAGTAGACAAAAACGAAGGATCGAACAATGACTGGATCATCGTGAATCGGAGTATTCAGCCGGCCAGTGCGACGTCGAATTGCAAAAAAAATTAAAACAAAAAAAACCAAAAAAAAAAAAAATTACTCAAACAGGAAAAAACAGAGAGCAGCCTCGCTCGTCACAAAATCGGCGGGGTAACAATATTGCCGCAATCGTTGAAAACCATCGAAAAAACCTAAAGTACGTAATTGTCTACATATGTACGTATATATATTTGTATAGATATATATATGTATATACGGTAGAAATAATTCTATTACTAATAATGACAGTAAACTAGCGATAATATTAATCGATAATCTCGTGACATTGGATCGCCAGTCCAAATAAGATAGACGTGAGACAATGACGAAACGAGAACCTACCAACCGAGTTGACGACTCTTTAGTCCTGCAAAGTTGAAATGTTTTTTTTTTGTTTAATATGTTTCTCGCGAATCAAAAATCGACCGTCGATCAAAAATGTGATTTATCAACACGAATTTGTGCGTGGACAGTCAAAGTTTCGTGCAAATTCGTAAATCTCAGTCAAAAACGAAAGCTCGTAAAAAAATTAACTTTTTGAGTCGAAAAAGAATTTTTTTCTAGCGTAGAAGAAATAAAATCCCAATTTGGGAAAGTGGGTAAATTTCGACCCGGCAGTTTTTCAACTCAAAGTACGTTACATTGACTCAAAGAACAAAAGACCTTAGGACTTGAAAAAAAATTGTCGCAATTTAAGTGAAAAATTACGATTTTTGTGATTTCTTTTCTCTCAAAAGATTTTTTTTAGCCTATCAAAAATAACATTTCAGCCATCACAAAAATTTGTAATTGCAGATAAAGGTTTGAAAATACGCTCAAAATTTTCCAAAATATCATTTTGTAGTCTGCAAGATTTTTCATTGCAATTCAAAGTTCACCGGACGTGAATTTCACCGAAATGAGACTGAAGTGGATCGAATGTTTGTTTCTACTTCACGAATTTACGAAATCCATGACCGACCACGTTGTAAATCGAGCTGGAAGACGTTTGTTCATGAACTCCCGACTGAAAAAAGGGAGTGATGTTTTTTTTTTTACGTATCTAATTTTTTGTTTCTTTCGCCGATAAATTTAGATCGATAATAGGCAGCTGAGAATCGCGATGATTGGCAAGACGACGACAACGTCGATCGATCATACGCATATGCAAACAAATAGATCCAACAAAATTCCCTTCAAAATATCAAGATTTCCTTGTGGTTTTCCACGTGCAATGTCATCCGTTGAATTGGTACGTCGGCTGACAGTTTCCACATTGCTTCGGGTGAACATCCAATGCCCATAACCTTCGCCCCACTTATCCTCATCCGCCTCGACGTTCAAATCCTCGTCCCGTTTAACATTTTGCAAATTTTTCAAATAAAAACGTCCGAGATGACTGATCGAATAACCGATCTCAAGACTGTCCTTATTTCCGCTCTGCGTTTCCGTGCTCAAACTCGTCAATTCATTTTCCATCTTCGTCGTCGATGTTTCGTCGTTATGCCGCAAAATCGTTTTTTTCGCGTCGACACTCACGGTCGTGGATTCGGCGTCGCTCGGCTCGCAAAGCGGACGAAATAAAAAATCTTTCGGTCGATTAATTTCACCATCGTGACACGTATGTTGACATTTGTACGACGAGAATGGATAATCCTCGGTCTTTTTCACACCGAACATCAATGGATCGTCCTCGACGTAATTTTTCGAAGAATCGTCGACGAAATTGTCAAAATCCGACATCGAAGTCTCGACGACAGGCTTCGACGGGCGCTCGTCAAAAAAATGACCAGCCGATTGTGCGCAATCATCAACAACACCAGTCTCCTCCTTTTCCGTCGACGATTCAAAAAAATTCACGTCTTTGCGACGACGACGTAAAAAATATTCGCACTTTTCCTGATCGGTTTGCGGATAATTCGCGACTTGTTCTCGTTCCGTCTGTCTTCGTTGCTCCTCGTCGCGTCGCTCCGCCTCGTCCTGACGTTCGCGCGGCAAAAAGTGCAAGCTACGACCGACTCTCTGAAAAAAACCCGGTCTCTTTCTCGGTTTTCCACCCAACGAAGTTTCCGAATTTTTTTTCGTCTTCACCGAGGAATCCAAACTCCGTTGTTTCCCGTGAAAAAACAATTTCCCACCTACGTCCGGCAAATCGTCGAGACTCTTGGCATCTCCCACGCGATAATCCGTCGCGGGTTCCAATGATTCCAAACTTCGATGATTCTTTTCTTTGCTGCGAAATGAAAAATTTAATTTCGACGATGTGGCGGCTTCGAGCATCTCGTTGCTGGTTTTGCGATATATCTCACCCTCGCGTTCGCAAAATTCAACGTTACCGGATTCACGTCGCGCGTCGTGAACGATCGAACGTTTGTGCGCAGGCGCGGCGGGTTTTTTTTGCTGGGTTTTTCGTTGCTCGTCGTGATCGTGATGACGATTCGTGCGATCGACGGTGCCGAAACAACTCGTCGTCGCGTCGTCGTGGTTTCGCGATTCTTTTTCCGTGGGTTGGGGCTCGCTGGTCGACGACAAACCGATTATCGGAGTGCGCGTTGCCGCGCGTGACGTCACGCGCTCCTCGATCGTCGTCGTCGTCGTCTTTGTCGTTGTCTCGCAATCGTCTACGTTTTTCTCAGTCTTATGCCCATGAAAAAAATAACTCTGTTTGTCGAGTCGACGGGACTCCGCGTTTGGACTCGTGTCGCGCATGCGCCCGAACGTTTGACGATAATCACGCTCGGCACGAAGATCGTTGCGTTCGCGGGTAAAATCGTCTATCGCTGTTTCGAGATTGGACAAATCGAGGGTGGAATTTGCGTGGGGTGGTTCGTTTAGCGTTTGGGGTGAGGTTTTGAAGGTGCTGAATCGTAATGCGGTTGTTGTTGTGTTATCGTCGTCGCGGATCGTGGGTTTGGAATTGACGGTTAGGATCGTGGATTTTTTTGGCGATTGGCCGGTCGAGGCGACGATCGGCGAGGCTGCAGCGCGACCCTGTTGGTTCTGCTGCTGATGATGATGATGATGGGGATGCGGCTGAGGCTGTGGCGAATGATCGGCAACCAACGATCGCTGCTGGCTAGCGCAGAACTTTTGGTAGAATTGTATTTTACCTTGGAGGTCGCTTTTTTCCTGTTCCTCCTGGTCGCCACCGCGGGCGTCCACGCCCTCACGTCTCTGACACCTTCTCGACGTTCCCACCGCCGGTCTCACCGCCGTTGACGCGTTTGCCAGACACTGGCGCGTGTACAGTCTGCGAAAAAATTGTTTTTTTTTTTCGGAATCATGGGTTTTATTTGTTATTATTATTATTATTTGTAGCGGGTGGGCTATAGGAAATTGAATTGTAGACGCGTTCTGCCAGACACTGGCGCGTGTAGTCTGCGAAAAATTTTTTTTTTTCGGAATCATGTGTTTTTTTTCGGCTTTTCGTCGGGAAGGTAAAAGTGCATTTTTTGAAATTGTTTTTTGCCTTCACGTCCAAACGCTGGATAAACAACGCTATATAGACGAAAAGTTCATATGAACAATGTTGTGGGGAATTGAATTTCCTGTAAAAAAGGTTAGCGACGTCATGTGTCTAACTTTGATAATTTACGCGTGGAGAAAGCTCGAAAGTTTACCAAAAAAATATGTCAAATTTCTGTACTCCTTAAAAATTTTCAATAAAAACTTCAATATAAAAAAATTTTCAATAAAGACTCCAAATTGATTCCTCATATACAAAATTAAAAATCATCTAGAATTAACACTCGTTTGCAACCTTAAAAAAACAAAAAGAAAGAAAAAGAAAACCAATATTCCGTTTAAATGACAACTTGCAAACCCTAAAAACTTAAAACTTGCAATCATGTTGAAAAAAAAGACACCTTAAAAAAAAGACAAAGAAAAAGAACCAATATTTGTTTTGTAAACGAAAACAATTCAACTAAAAATCAATTCGTTAAAAATGTGGGGGAAAAAAATTGTCAGCGTGATGCGTGAATTCGTTTCGAAAACGTACCGAGATTTCAAGGATCTCTCCGAAGATTTCGGACACCCCCCCCCCGCCCGCCCCCAAGTCGAGTATTTTCGCGTATTTCGCCACGCAACCATTTCCCCTTCGTCCCCCCACCCCGATTCATTGACCCAAACGACTAATAATAGAGACCAAGTGTATGGCACGAACGTGGAATAAAACGACTGTCGTCTATTAATAAACTATACGCGGTAACGAGGACCGAGAAACCATCCCGAATCTACTCTCGCCAAACGTTTCAAAACGTTATTCCCCTCGTGCAACGTGAAGACCACGTTTTTTGGCACGATTTAACGGATGTAAGGGTCTCCACTGCTTTCCCTTCACACGGGCAAGGAGACAGACAAAAGTAAAACGACAAAAAAAATTTTAATCGATTTTTCCAAGTGAAACACGTGAAACAATTGACACGTGCGGGAATATATATAGAAACGATAAAATAAACGACGATTGATAATCGTCGTAACGTTGATATTTTCATCGTGGACGATACGGTATTGAACTGACCTCGACGGATGTTCCTGATCGTTATTGGTCCCCGATGACAAAGGAACGTTGGCGGGTTGCGAATGGGTCGGAACTTGTTGGGCCGCTGGCAACGCGGCTTGTCGAGCGTTTCCGAATTTAAGCATGTTCCAATCGAACACGTAGTCGTAAGTGAAGGTCTCGTGATGGAAAAGGGTGCGAAATAGTTGTCGCAGATACGAATAATCCGGTCTCTCCTCGAAACGTATCTGACGGCAGTACCTCAGATACTTTGCGAATTCGACTGTTTGACGATGATAATCGAAAGAAAATAGTTTTTTAGAAACAGATTTAGACAGAATTTTATTTATTTAGGAAAATATATAATTTTTTTAAGAAAGCAAAAAATTGAGAATATTTTTTTATTTTTTCTGTCTCTGGCTCATGAATTTGACTGTACGGATGATAAGATAAAAAAATTGAAGAGACATACAATTATTTTATTGCAGGAATAATCATTGAAAAATAATTTTAAAAGGAGAAAACACAGTTAAGAAACTTTTCAAATTTTAATTATTGAAGAGAATAAACGAAAAAAAAAACAATGCATGAAAATAATTACGAATTAGACTGTCTCTATGATGAAACAGAAAATATTAAACACAAACGCACAATTATAAAATAAGAAAAAAATATGAATATAGATTTGTAAGATAAATATATATTTTTTAAAATTGAAACACACACGAATTTTATCTTCAGTCAAGTCTTTTGAAATTGTCGTAGGTAATGGAAATAAAAAAAATTGAGAGTACAGAGTAATAACGAATACGACTGTGTAAAATGGTAATATCACAAAATATTATAAAAAAACGTGAAATAATTACTCGGATATCCGGTGCAGAGTACGTCGATAGACGTGGACATTTTCATTTCTGATATACGTTCGTACTTTTGTCTCTTGGTCGCGGCCTTGAGACCCTGCCACGGCAAACTACCTATATTGAAGTACATGAAAACGTAACCTAGCGACTCGAGATCGTCTCTTCGCGACTGCTCGATTCCCATGTGTGTGTTTATACTCGCGTATCTGTCGGAAACAACAAACAAACAAAGTAGAGAGAACAAAGAAAAAAAAATAAAAGAACGTCGCTAAAACGAAGGGAAACAAAACCGACGTCGGTCGGAAATCGGATAATCGATCGGTGGGCTCGTGGAAAAACGTTTTGTTGGCTAACTCGATTGCCAACCAACGTTTCTCAACGATGCTGAAGCCTTTTTTTTCTATTTTTAATATTATTATTATTTTTTTCATTCAAATGAATAATAAATATTTTTACGAAATAAACTTTTTTTCGTTTTGGGGTTTTTTATTTTTTTTCCGACCTGGCTGTGCCCGTGAGATTCTTGTTTTCTCGGTAGGGTATGTGCCTGTGTGTACGACTGTCCCGATACTTCTTCGCCAGTCCAAAGTCTATGATGTACACGAGATTGCCCTTTTTTCCCAAACCCATGAGAAAATTGTCCGGTTTTATGTCCCGATGAATGAAGTGACGACTGTGAATGAAATCCGTTCGACTTATCTGAAACGAAAAATTAATCGTCAGTCTCCGTGGTTGTTTAACTCTCAGCTCGGCACGTTTCTCGGTTTGTGACGATAGCCGTTGTTATTCGTGGGGGTTTTTTCGACCCCGGGACACAAAAATGCTTGCCACGAGTAACCTGTCGATTTTTTTTGCTTGAAAAAATTCTCGTATGTTCTTTGATACTCCCTTTTCAAGGTGCTATGGGTCATTTGGTCCAAATTCAACATTTACGTGAAAAAAAAAATTTCAAGGTAAAACAAAATGCAAAATTAGCAAAATTTTTATTTAAAAAAAAAATTCGAAATTTTCGCATTTTTCATTGTTTCAATCTAAAGGTTGGGCTGGATACTCTCGAAACATTTTACTTTCAGGAAAAAAATAGCCACTTGGTCTACTGTTGACAAAAATAAGTATTCATTATGAGAAATGAAGAATAAATGTCTTGGATCAGGATTGATTTTTCTTGGGGGACTTTTCGACCCCACTGTGTCAATCCCAAGGGTCAATATGCGTCTGTGCATTACGTCCTTTTTATTTATCAATTTTTCAACTTTTAAACATTTTTTTCCATTTTTTGTTTTGTTTTGTTTTTCAAAAATTGTTATGAGCACATTGAACGCGGAATTGTCGGTCGATCGAGACAACCAGCGAATTCAGGTCAACCCGACAAACGCGACAATGAACCACTTTGCAATGACGTGTGTGACGATTTATCATTATTATTATTATTATTATTATTATTATATATTTTTTTAACATTCGAGGTCGAATAAAATCCAACGTATCCATCAATTTTTTTTTATTCAACTTATTTTATTTAATTTGTTGTTTTTTTTTTTTTTTTTTTTTTCGAGGACCAATTCGATAAATAGGGCGAAGCGAATTTTCACAATTCCACGGATCAATGTGATTTCGCATCCAGGGCCAGGCAATCCCGCATCGAAAGACGATGCGGCACATCGTCCGGGCGGCCGCGAGTGCGAGAGAGACAGCGCTATGGGTTCTCACCGCCGCGCGACAGAGACCGAGCGAGATATGTGGCGCATCACCTTAATTCTCACGTGAATCAACGTCCGACGAATTCAAGACCATAAAGAAGATATAAAAAAAAACCCCGAAACGATGAGGAACGAATTGAAAGAAGATAAAAAAAATGAAGAATAGAGAAAGAAAAAAAAAGAAGATGGAGAAAAAAAAATGTAAGAGAGTCGACAATGTCAACGACCTTGCGCGTGGTGTAAACGTGGCATAAAGAGTCGGTACCCGTGGAAAACAAAGCGTGACGAGAGGGATTGTTCGTCGGGACCAACGCGTGGCGAACTTTGATCTTCTTGCCCGCTTCGCAACGCGTCGAGCTGAGCGAGGGCATCGCAAACATTTTTTTATTTTTTCAATTTTCTCTTTTTTATTTTAAAAAAATTTTTTTTTCTCTTTCTTTTTCGAGTAATCGCGGAAAATGAGAAAGAAGACGTGATTCCCGGTTTGACGAATGATGGAATGTCTTTTTTTCTATTGCGTTTGATTTCAAGGGTCGTACGAAGAATGGCGATGGAAAAAAAAAGGAAGAAAAAAAAACCGCGATCGACCAAGTGCTCCGACTGTGTTCGGTTATCGACGACTCTTGTTCCGTGCGTTACGTTTGACACCCCGAGGGAAAATAATAATGATAATAAAAGAAAACAACGATGGATTGCATAATGCAAGAGAAAAAGTTTGCGAATGTGTGACGTAACGAACAACGAGACTCGTGGACTACCGCTTATGTTGCTTATTTTTATCGACAATTTGTTGTTATTGAAAAAAAAAAAATAATATAAAATTTAAATATAATAATGATATTTAACTTGTTTATTTTATTGATAGCAAGCTTTGGATATAAATAAATTGTGTGATATCGACGTGCCTTCGGTGAATTCATTCGGACGCGATATGTATAATTGTATATTGATAAAAAAAGTATATATAAATATATCTATAAATAAATAAATATATATATATTTTTTTTACGAGGAAAAAATTGTGTGAATGATTTTCGAGCATTTTCGATCAATTGGAATTGACGATAGAATTTTGATAAATAAAGATATTGATGAAAAAAAAAAAAAAAAAAAAAACGAGAAATTGATAAGCGTGAACGGGGAAAGCACGGAAGTACAGTCTCGAAGAAAGGATTCTCGTCCTTAATGACCAACGGCCGAGAGTTTTTCGGACTACCGGCCGACGACCCACTTTGAGACGGTGATTAAGTGGAGCGTAACGCTCGGGCGGCTCGTTACAAAGCATCATCAACGTCTCAGTGAAAGCAATTCAGCAATTTTTAATTCTTATTTTTTATTTATTTATTTTATGTTATTTTATTTTTATTTATTTATTTTTTTAAATCTCTGAATGTCTCAGCTGAGTCGTAAAATTTTTGTTTGTCCATGGACTATTTGACATTTCGTTTATATTTGTTTTTTTCGTCCTCCCTCTCTTTCTCCCTCTCTCTGTCTCTCTCGGTCGGCAATTGAATTGCGACGGCGTCGCCGTTCGCTCGGCGACAAACTCACCATCTGATCGGCGAGTAGCAAAACGGTTTTGAGGGTGAATCGTCGCGAACAAAAGTTGAAAAGATCCTCCAAAGACGGACCGAGCAGTTCCATAACCATGACGTTGTAGTCGCCCTCCGAACCGCACCATTTTATCGTCGGTATGCCAACTGGAACCGAACATTCATCATCGTCACCTTGGCCGCATGGGTTACGAGCTATCCGAGATCACAGGAGGATAACGTTTAAAGACCCACGCGACCCGACAACCGACGTCGCTCCGAAAACAAAGGATCTTGGCGATGCGTCGCGTCGCGATCGGCAAATACAGGGAAGAAGAAATTACGAAAAAAAAAAAATGAGAAAAAAAACACATGTAGCGGAAAAAAATAACCTAAAAGCCCAACGACAACGACGACCGACAACAAACTCACCGCCGCCCTGCATCATCTTGTAGAACTTGGACTCTATGTGTAGCTGCGGATGTCGAGTCTTTATGCATTCTAGTTTTATGGCTACTTCCTCGCCGGTCGATATATTCGTTCCTGATAACGACAAAATTACCAATTACGTATCAATGAAAAAATCAAGACCATTGAGAAAAATGAAAAAAGGTAAATATAAAATCAAGATAAGAATCATTCAAAATATTGAGAATTGATAAAAAAATTTTAAAAAAAAATATCCAAGAGTGGGAGAAAAGTAGGGGAGGGGAATAACGTGGGAGGGGAAGGCACGAAGCCAGGGGGAACAAAGAAAGAGAAAGAAAGCTCGGAAAGTCGGATAAATCGTGAACGACGAAAGATTATCAAGACAAAAAAAAAAACAACAACAAAGAAAAAAAAACAAGAAACATTAGAAACGTGAGATTGTTGAGGCTGTTTTGTGTGTTGCAGCCTGAGTGCGCGGAGGGCGTAAGTGTTCCGCGTACACATTGCGAACCTCCAATGCGTTTCGCGAATGTTTCATGTATTTTTTTTTCTCTCTCTTTCTTTCTTTCTTCAATCTTATCGCTCCGTCTCCGTCGCTCCCATTCGTCCGGATCATGATTATGGGTTTCTCACAAAGCGTTAGCAATGGTGGAACGTTGATTAGTCGTTTGTTGGATTTGGTTGATTCGACAATTATGAGAACGGATGGAACGAAAAAAAAAAAAAGAGAAAGAAAACGGACGAGGAACGTCGTGAGAGATGTTTGCGAGAGAGAGTGAGAGAGATGGAGCGCAGGAGGGGTGAGAGAGTGAGAGAGATAGTTGCGGGGAGGGGGGGATTGGCAAAGAAGTCATAGTTACCTAGATAAATGTCGCCGAAGGAGCCGCTCCCGATTTTGCGTCCAAGCCGATACCTGTTGCCGACTCGGAGTTCCATCCTCGTGGCTTGGGCTGGCCCAGCTTCGTGGCCTTCCCCGTGAACGTTTAATCCGATGGTTCGACACCCCAAAACTTCGTCCTCCTCGTGGCCCCACGGTGTCTCTCGTTCGTAACGCGCGAGATTTTGTCTACGGCGCGGCGGGCGTTAGAGGGTCGGGGGGGCCTGGATCTCCATGTTTGATCGCGCTTCCGCTCGCGGACTCACACGGGCCCTCACCATCGGCTTCGCGTTGCCTTCAAGTTTGTCGGTTGTTACCC
The DNA here is from genome assembly GCA_963662125.1 of Diplazon laetatorius. Lineage (NCBI taxonomy): Eukaryota > Metazoa > Arthropoda > Insecta > Hymenoptera > Ichneumonidae > Diplazon > Diplazon laetatorius. Next base: position 9,056,243 of record OY759162.1, on the reverse strand, counting down.
GTAGTTTACGCGTGGCGGCGCCACCATCGTTTGTCAACCCGACCGACGACGATGATGATGATAGGGTCCGGTGGTTCCGTCTGGCGGTGGTTAGGGCGATGTGCTCAACGTATCTGTCTCTTTCACATTGCCATGCGTGCGAGAGAGATGGATGAGTAATTAAAACACATTGTTCTCCGTCGTGATTGAACGGTTGGATGAAAGACGAGAACGGTTGACTCGGGAATCTTCAGAGGCAGTCGAACGTTCTCGAGTTTTGTCGTGAGGATCAATCGTCATCGAGAACAATGGCTTACAGTTTTCTTTTACCGACCGAGCAGTAGCGCATCACCGCAAAGGTGATGGGAGAGACCTTTATCGTGGGCCGTGAAGGCGAGAGAGACAGCGATATCGACGTTCGCTGCGGAGCGAGCGAGAAAGGTTTCACATAGGCTTGATAGTAATATTTGCGAAAATTCTGCGGTGTGTTGAGTAACGAAATTATATCGGGTCGAGGATGACGATTAATCGTGATGCGATTGAGGTTATGTTTTGATAACGCGCGGGGTCGCTGGTGAGGGAGAGGCCGATGAGACGGAGAAAGGGTCGATGAGCATGTGGGGTTAGATTTATCTCTCGTGGAATTGGGTTATCCAGCCTTGTTTTGTTTGTTGGCCGTGGGGTGAGGTTGTCTCTGTCGCACGATGGACCAATCGATTGCCGCGCCGCGTTCGTTTACGGCGAAACTGGCAGGTATCGGCCTCACTCGTCGTACGGATGTGGGATGCGTGACGATTGCTCCGAGTTTGTACGGATATGCATGAATGTGTGTGAGAGAGAGAGTAATCCACGACAACGACCGACAGCTGGACAATTTGTATTATTGTGTATGTAGGCGATACTGGGCGGGGCTTGGTTGGAGCACGCCTCGCGGAAGTTGCATTTTTTGCTTCATTCGGGTTTGAGGTTATCTCGAGGATTTTTTTAAGGGCCCCCGAAAAATTTACATTATTGGGATGGACTTGTTTTTCTATTAAATTCTGCGAAAACGTTTTTTCATTCTTTTAATACAATTTTGCTATTGGGCAGCGATATTGTTTCGATTGGTTTGTGTTTGTCGGGCATGTGGGATTGGTTGGATTCGAGTGGGTGGTGGGAGGAGAAACGAATCAGCTGGGTCCGCGGTTTTGGCGCGCATTACGAACGACGAAATAATGATGGTGATGGCAAAGCATGCGAAAAATTCAAAAAAAAAAAAAAGGAGAACAAAAATTAAACACATTAACGGTTGGGAAATAAGCATTTAATGATATAGATAAAGTGATGTTACAATGGGTTGGTCTTATCAATTGTTTGTAAAAACTCGGTGGCCACGCGGCCAGTGTCACATAATGTTTTTTTATAAATGCGTTCGTAAAAATTTTTGTCTGGAATTCGAACTCAACAACGACGTCGCATTGGTCGCAAAAATTTCGCGCACAATTCTTTTTTCTTTTATTTCGGAATCATAACGAGTTATCGCGGTTCGTTTCCGCTCGATCTATCGACGCAGTCGGTCAAACAGGGACTTAATTATCATTATGTATTTTTAAAAAAATAATAGTAATAGTAATAATTATAATAATAATAATAATAATAATAATAATAATAATAATAATGATGATAAAACGTATAAAACAGTAAATGAAATTCATAATACTATGAAAGTTTGCGTGATAAAAAAATCTATCTACAAAGGCCCCGCTTAAATCGTATCATCAACAATTTTTATTTTTTTTAGTCCATCGATCGACGAACTGGAAAATCGAATGTTCAGCATCGCGGATAGAACAAATTCTTTGCAGGGCTCGTCCGTAATGTAACTCGCGAATTGTCAATTTCACGCGAGTCGAGATGAAAATCGGCCGAAGACGTGCAGCGACTTATTTCAGTTTTTTCAATATCTTGTTTTCTTCCTCAACTTTTTTTTTTTGCTTTGCTTTGCATTCCAGTTTCTATTAATATTATATATTTTTTTCAGTTTCATTATAAATTAAGCGTGACGAGCTCTCGAGAAGCTCGCGAAAAGTTAAAAAAGCGTACGAACGGACAAACAATAATGACGAACAATCGATAATGAAAATAATTAATTGAACACAAAATTCGTACGGATTAATCATTAAGTGGGATGCAATTGTTATTAATTAAAAATCCTTTCGGATGACAAAATTTCGTGAAAAAAGCGTTTTAAAATCAAAAAAATACGACGCACTATCAAAATTGCATCGAATTTTTCAGTCTGTCGTGAGAAAATGATAAAATTTTGAAAAAAAATCGTCGCCGTAAATTGTGTTTGTTGAGTTGAATAAAATAACAGACGAGACAAACATGACGCGCGTCCGTTAATAGAACGAAAGAAAAAAAACCCTTAACGATTAAGCAACATCGATAAAAAATATAGTTTCAACGTTATTCGTTTGCGCGTCCTACGTGCGATTGTTGAAATTTCAAAGCGTCGATGACGACGTTAGTTGAAAATTAATGACAATGAAATAATGACAAAGAATTTTACGAGGAATAAAAATGCGTTGCTTTAGTGTAAAATACTATTGGGAGTAATATTAATTCGCGTATTATTATTATTATCATTATTATGAATTTCTTTTTTTTTTTTTCATCTCTCGGGCTCAATCTTTTCGTTCGTATTTTTTACTTCTTTCTTTCTTAACGTCCCGGCTCTCTCCCTCTTGCGTTAAAATATATAGAATAAAAATGCACGAGCTTACGAGGCACGTTAGGCCTTTTTTTTTTTTTTTCGTTTTCTCCTTTTTTTTCGTCATTTTACAACTCTCTCGCGAACGTGGAATATTCCGCGGCTTCTTTATTCGTTGAATCGTTTACGATGTTCATTCATTCTTTTATTTCAATTCAATTTTTTCATTTGTCATATTTTTGTTCGGTCTTTGTTGTCGTTTTTTTTTTTCAACTTCTATGCGGAAGTCGCGAATGACATCGCGATTATAGTTTAACGTTAAAACGCAGAGAAAAATTGTATCGCGTTATTGCTTCAAACATCGTAATAATAATAATATTCGCGTATAAATCTAGATATTTTTTTGTTTTTTTTTTTTTTTGAATTTTTTGTTTGTGTTTTTTTTCATTAAAAATCTATTGGTATATAAATTCTAGCTATCGTCGTCGCTTGTGTACATCGCTCGTCTGTTCGGGGGTTGGTTCGTTGGCCGTAGATTATTATTATCATTATTATACTTTTTCTTTTCTTTTTTTTTCGTTATCCATAAATGTCGGTATGTTTTTTTTATACGTGCTCTTCCTTGCTCTTTGTGTGCGCGTCGTCTTGTGGAAAATTTCAGCACGAGCGAATCCACGAGCACGTTATTTTTTTATCTTTCCTTTCCGTTTTTTTTTTTTTTTTTTTTTTCGTAAAGAAAAAAAAGATAATATTCGATCGTTCGATCTAAGAGCCGACTTCCTCGGATCTCGGCATCGGTGTCTTCGACTTTTCCGTCGTGACCGTCGTTGTCTGAACCGTTTCCAAATTCGCGAGATCCGCCGCGCTAATCTGCAACGTTCGACAATAAACGTTTAAAAAAAATTATAATCGTAACGATAATCGTTCGTTCACATTCATCGACGAATTAATTCACAAGCAAATGATTCAATCGAATCCCCTTGGGTCGATGTTAAGAAAAAGAAAATAAAATAAAGAAATAATATCTGCGAAAAAAATGTAAATAGAATTTTTTCAAAAATTAAAAAAAAATGCAGAAACTCAAATTTTCGTGAGAACCAGGAAAAGTAAATTCAAATGAAAAATAATATTGTAGAGTAATGCGCAGCTGTATTAGTGAGTGAGTTATGCGAAAAGCTTTTGTGTTGTATCGATTCAATAAATGTTTCACTGAGGCAAAAAAAAAAAAAAAGAAAAAAAAATTGCAATTTGCAGACTCAGGACGATTGCTGACCTCGACGTTCGGCGGAAGAGTGATGGTCGCGTGTGTCGTCGTCGTCTCGGTACCGCTGTTTATCTCGCGCTCTACCGTCGTGCCTACGTAACAAAAACGGTACGAAAAAAAACAAACAACAACAACAAAAAATAAACAATACGAAACAAAACGAATAAGGCGGACGAATTACAGAACGGACAATTTTGAAGAAAATAAAACAAATTTAAGGTCTTACTGGATGGGAGACCGTCTGGCGAAAAGTTGGTAAAAAATTGGCAAATCGTGGATTTACAAATCTATCCTAAATCTTGATGAGAAAATATTTTTAGAATTAACTGGTCATTCAGTTCCATTCGTTTTGCAACCATTAACGTCTGCAGAACCTGTTTTCTCGTAAGAGACGGTGTTAAATTTCAGTTTAAAAATTAAATAATAATAATTCTAGTTAAATTCATAAATTTGTAACTACAGAATTTTTTAGTGAAAAATTCTGAAATAATTCGTGTTGTTCTAACAAGTCAACAAGTTGTCTAACAAGCCGTCATTTATTTTAACAACAACTATGATTCCGACATTTTTTCATAATCATCCAGTAATACCTTAAATCAACGACAAAAAAAAATAATTTTCAAAAATAAAAAATAAATAAATAATTTCGAGCAGATGCAGGGACGTAAAAACTTCTAAGCTTCTGGCAAGACGTAACACAATAAAAAACAAACAAAAAAGGAAGAATTCGATATTTCTATGACTAGAAAAAATAAATTTGATTTAAAAAATTTCACAAAGTACGATTTCCTCTAAAAATTTCGTAAATTTCCTGTAATTAATCTCGATCATTAGTTCCACAAGAATCATCTACAAAAAAATAAAGAGGAGGGAAGGTAAATTGTCATTCGGAAAAACAGAATTGTCGTGATCTCGCCGTTTGTGTTTTTTTTTTGCATTTTTTTGCATTCTTTTGTATATTTTTTTTTAACTGAGACCAAACTCACTGTTGACTTGTTGGCCTTCGATCGCCTGGGTGGCTTCGACCTCGCCGTTGGCCGTTGTGCCATTCGTGTTGGCCGTTGCCGTCTGCGAGATAACCGTCGTTGTTTTAACGACGAGCGACTGATTTTGCGTCGATATTTCGGACGTTCGAGACGTCACTTCCATCTTCAGACCCGCCAATCTGCTGTGAAGATCCTCGGAAGACGTGGCGGTTCTGAACAGCGAGCTGTTACTGTTCAACCGACAGTCGAAAACACGCAAAATACAGATTTATCATTTTATATAAAACATTAACAGTTTATTTGCAAACGAATCGAACGAAAGAGGAAAAAAATTGATGTAATAGTTCGAGTCACTTGTCTGAAAAAAGTATTGAGCCAAATTATTCGTAGTTTTTTTTTGTTATTTTAATTATAACGAATCGAACAAAGAGAAAGAAAAATAAATTACGTTTTCGTGAATTTTTACTCTAACATAGAAAGCTTAATTATTCAACATTTTTAGTAATTTTTCTTCACTTTTATCAAGACGAATCAAATAAAGAAAAAAAAATGAATTAAATCTTTCAAATTACTATTTTGACAAAATGAACCAAATTATGATTAATTTTGAGTAATAAAGTTTTATAAAAACGTTTTTATTTACGACGGATTGAAAGAAAGATAAATAACATCTTTCGAATAACTATTTTGACGAAACAAGATAAATTGTTCTAGATTTGTTATCATTTTGTTGTCCGAAAAATTGCAATTTGTTTTCAAATCGAATAATCAATTCAGAGTATCCATCGTACTCGATGAACGTCGATCCTTGTACTCAAAAAAATAAATAAATAAATAAATAAATAAATAAATAAATAAATAAATAAATAAATAAATAAATAAATGAATAAATAAATAAATAAATGAATAAAACACCGAGTTTCCCAATCAAACTTACAGCAAATGATCTTTGACACTGTCGATGGTAATGTCTCCGATGGAATTCAAATCCTGTCGATCGTCGTCGCCGTTAACGTCGTTCGTACTTGCTGCGGGTCTCAGCGATGGTTCCTTCGAGTTATCGCTGGCACTGGCTAAAATGAATCGTTTGAAATTCCACGACAAACACGACAAATAACACACACACACACAACAATACAAATATTTATTTCGTCGCCACGCAGCGTTGTTTCCCAAACGTTTGAATCGTTAAAAACCAAAAAAAAAAACCTTTTCCTAGCTTCCAACTCGTAATTACTCGTAAAACAATTAAAGCGTTGCAACAAGCTTTCACACATATTCGTCTACGTACAAATGGTTACGCGATTTATGCAAAGCTTCGATCGTACACTTTTTATTTTTTCGTCTTTTTGTTATAACATGAAAAAAAAATAAAACTAATTGAAAATTTGCGAGAATTATCAAGCGTCACGATTATGTGTTAGTGTTTGTGTGTTGTTTGGAATTTTTGTATCGTTATTTTGTAAATTTGTTTCATATATAAACTTTGTTTTCTTCTTATTTCATTCTTTCTTAAAATTAATATTATTCAAAAATTTAAATTAATATTAATTCAATGTAAAGAAATTATTTTTTTTCTTAATCTTTTTTTTTTATAGATTCTATTAAAAAAAATTTTTTTACTCACTCGAACCGCCGACAGTTCCATTTTCCGTGATGGTTCTGGGTGTGGGTACCGGTTGACTTCCCTGTGACTCTATCTCGTTCTCCGGTTGGCCCTCGACCGTGCCCTGTTGTTCCTCGCCCTCCTCCGTCGCGCCTTCGGGCGTCGATCTCGCGTTCGGCGGAAGATTCAGGGCGCAATGAGCCTTCGTGACCTTCGTGACCGACAACGAGATACGCTGAAGTTCGGAACTCGAGTGCAGATAGAGAGCCTCGCCGGCTTTCGTGAATGTCAGGGATGAAATTCCACTGAAAAAAGATGACACAAAAAAAACAAATCATAAGACACTTTCTTTTTCTACAAAATTATATTTTCATTTTGTATCGATGAAAATCAAGTTTATGGATAATTATCGTTGCATTATAAGCAATTTATTCTTTAAGAAAATAATATTCGTTAATAATAATAATAATAATAATAATAATAATAATAATAATAATAATAATAATAATAATAATAATAATAATAATAATGATAATAATAATAATAATAATAATAATATTGAATTTAAAAAAAAATCTCGACCACCTCGATTCTAAAAAATCTCAAGATAAAAAATTAAATAATAATAACAATAATAACAATGGTAACAATAAATAACAAAAAAAACATGGTTACTCACTTAATATCCTCGCGTTTGATAGCCGCGGCATTCAACTGTCTCCTCAATTCCGGTATGCTCAGCACAAGACAATCCCCCAAATTCGTCAAACACAAAAGACAAGTTTCCTCATGAACGTTACCCCCATCCCCGTGACACGTAAACTTGGCAAATCCAGTTTTGCGAACTCTCGAACCCTCGTGTGCGGTGAGTTTGTACTTGCAAAAAGGTTTCAAAGACGGCAAATTAAATATCTTGAATTGTTCCTCACTGGCAATAACGACTCTGTGCGGAGCCGTCATATCCGGCGGCTGTGTCACTCCCTTTTCCGTCTCGAAAGCCTCGGGCAGTGGCACGCTCGCGCCATCGAGAATGGTAATGGCAATAACGGGTGCGCGATGTTTCAATTGTATTTCCTTGCCGAGAGTGCAATTCACGTCTTCGTCGGTGCGTCGAACACCCGCGGGAATTGCCAGAGTGAATACGTAAACGGTGCCGTTGTTCGTGCCCGACCAAAGCGTCGGAGTTGTATTTTGCATGCTTATGATGTAACTGCGAGCGAAATACAAACTGCGAACCATCGAACCGAGAGCGTCGTCCACGGGGCGAGCCTCGACCTGTCGCTCAACGGGTTTCACGTCAACGGCCGATAAATCGGCACTGGGCGACGAAGCCACACTGGCCACGACGTCTTTCTTCTTTTCCGGCAACGCTGTCACACGCTGTGGACTCGTATTCGCACGTCTTTGCGATCTTCCTTTTCTCAAACGACGAAAAGATTCGCGCAAAGATTTTTTAAATGATTTCCGACGCGATATCGGTGTGTCACCCGCACCCGACAGATCGTTGGGATTTAATGTGCATTTTACGGTCACAGGTTTGTTGCGACAATAATCGAAAACCGCGAGACCGTGAGCCGTGCCTGCTGCCAATAATCCCCACTCGCTGTGCATCGCCAGAGCCGTGACTGCTGCCGGTGGATAAAGTTGCAGAAGGCTGTTGGGTTGAAAACCCACGGAAAATTCTATTGTCGCTGTTCTGGCGGGCAAATTGTCGTGTCCTTTCCACACGAAACCATCGCGATCGTTCACGATGTTCATTTTCACGGGTTTGACTTCTTTGCTCACGGATTCGGAGCCGATGTTGGTTGTTATCACGTGTCCGGCCGTGCCGGCTATCACCAGTGTCGCTGACAATGGGCATAGCAATATTTTTTTAACCGCCAAACGCGGATCGTCGGAGTAAGGATCGAAGGTGCCGACTTTGCGAAATGGGGGCCATTCCTCTTCGTCGTCCTCGGGCGGATGTTCGAGCACGTCCAGATGCTCGCCCGTGAAGAGGATCGAGGAGTTGTACTTGTAGAGAGGCGTCAGGGCCACGTCCGAGGCGTTCCAGAAACGTACTGTGCCGTCTTCGTGACCGGTTAGAAGGAGCTCGCAGTTTGCGGGCTTTTCGGGGTTCGATGGTTTTTCACATAGCAACATTCCACCGTCTATCGGCCAGGATTTTTCCGAGTACAGGTGCTCGGTCTGGGATTTTCCGGCGGCCACGATGGACTTCCACAGATCTTCGGGAACCGTTGGCACGTGTTGGGAACACGTTACCTGTGGAAAAATGTTTTTTGTGGGTTTTTAAAGAGCTTTTTTTGATTTAAAAAAAAAATGGAAAAGTTGGAGAAGTGGACGTGGGGTTCGAGGGCTTTGAGGGATCCGTGACGACGTCTCATCTGTGTGGTATTGTTATTATTGTGTACGGGATGATTGTGATGAGGGATGAAATTGTGATGAGGGATGAACGTACAGCGCTGGCGTGAAGCGACACGAGATAAGGGAGCGCCATCATCTTCCAATCGGGATCCGTCAAGTCGATGGCGATTATTTCTTCCTCCGCCAAAATGATCAACGCCTCCGGACCCACGAATTCCTTGTCCTTCTTTTCATTGTCCTTATCGGTCTCGTCGTCCTGTCTCGGCATTACCGTGAAAAAATCTATGACTTTCGAGGTGAGATCGAAAACCACGTGTTTCGTGGCTGTAGAGGCTGTTATCGTGTGACGATCGCCGTAACTCGAACGTGGCATTCCACCCGAAAATATGATCAACTCGTCTTCCCTGAAAAAAATGAAAATAAAAATGAATAAAAGATAAATTTGAAGAAAAAAAAAAGAAATTCACAGGCTCATTATTTCGTAGTTTTTCCTGGTCATTAATGAATGGTTCAACTCTCCGTCTGTACATCGAAACTTTTGAGAAAAAGAAAACGTACTAATGAATAAAAAATGTAGGTAAAATATATTTTGATGATTTAAGTATTTATAGCAAGATGTATTTTTTATAGATTAATGAGAAACCTATTGGAACCTGAAATAGAATCCCAAAAAAGTATTCTAGAATTTTTCCCAAATTTTCCAAACGCTTTTTACGTTTAAAAAAAATGTTAACAGACATTTTTGGGATCAATGTAACGACGGAGATTTTTCTTGTAAAATTTATGTAATTTATCTTTTTTTTTTTATTTAAAAGAATTCAGGTGGATGAAAAAATGTTTGACTCACTCGTCGATGGGATGAACGAGAATCTTCGACACGGCTTTGCACGGAAACGGGCCGTAAACCGTGGTCGGATCGGGTATGGCTTCGTTACCCGGGCTCCAAAAAACGTACGAACCATCGTTGTGGGACGATACAAATCTGTTCTCGGATATCCAATGTACCGACTCCAACTGTTGCGTGGAGACGAATGTCTGCGCACGCGAAAACAAACCCATCAGCTGCGGAAACACGTTCGCCAAAACCACCAAAGACAAAACGTATACAGTCAGAATCAATTGTACACCAGCACCGCGAATCATACGTCGTGCATACAATTTCAACATTTATTTGTTTGGCTTGTTTTTTTTGTGTGTGTGTGTGTGTGATGTGTATTAGTTGTTGTGTGTTTGATATTTGTGTTTTGTGTGATTGATTTGGCAGTTGAACCTTTTTTTCTCCCAACAAATGGCAAGTGAGGCATGCAAGTAGAATAAAAATCTTGAAAAAAAAAAAATTCGTCGTGAGATAAATAATATAAAATAATCGTCAAATCAATTTCTAATAATAATATAAAATAATCGTTAAATAAATTTCCTGGAATACCAAAAACCCAAAAATTATCGAGCCCCAATGTCTCGTTCGATTGAGAGATTGCTCGAGATATCTTCAATGATTCATTTTTATCGATTTTACGTGGAAATCTCGACACAGTCAATTTATCATTACCCAAAACCATATTCTTCCGATTATAAGCAATTCTTATATTTTTTTTCATTCTAAAAGACATTTCTCATTGAATTATTTTTCTCTGAACGACAAACGAATCAATCTTTTGACGATTCAACAAAAAAAATAGAAATGGAATCAAAATTGTATTGAAAAATGTTTAAATAAAAAAAAATTAAAAATAAAAGTTTTTCGGATTTTCTCCGAGTGATCGATGAAATATAATTCAAACATTAGCTGTAAAATTCTCACGAGTGTGTGGCTCGACATTGAGTTTGCACACACGTGTGTTAGATATTTTTAGTTGTCGAGCAAAGTGGGGGAACCCGTTCGGATGCAATTTAAAACTCACCTGTTGAGCACCGGGCGTGGCCTTGTTCCACAGAACCATCAAGCCACGATTGTAACCGATCAAAATACTGTCCGGATGACCCGGTTGCTCGGCTATGGCTTCGACCGCGCCCGGATTTTTCTTGTAATCTTCCGGTACGCTGAAGTAAAAAATAAAAAGGAGAAACAAACGAAGAAACAAAATTAAACAAATTGACGAATAAATAAAATTGAACGAATTGTTTTGGAGAACCGAAATAACGAAAAAAATCGTAATTCAAGTTGAGAGATTAAAATATCAGAACGTAAATCGTTCGTGATAACGTTCCTGCGTATTATCAAACATTAAAAAGGAAAAAAATGTAAAAAAAAAATAAAAAAAATAGAAAACATTTCAACGTACTCGTCTCGACCATCGCGAGATAAGTTTGCTCCATAAATAATTTTCTTCGTTACATTGTGATAAGAAATTTCCGTATCTCGTCGCATCTTGCGTCGTGATATTAAAAAAAAAACGAAAAAAAATATAGAAAAATCAAAAAAATTATTTTCTACTTACTTCTGCATCACAACGTCCTGATATATAATATTGTCGGACATGGTGAAGGTCTTTAGATTGAGAAGATAAATATTTCCGCCTTCGGTGCCAAGAAGAAGATGATCCCCGCTCGATTCCAAACAAACGGCCGAAATTTTTTTCAATTTTCCTTCAAGCGACAGCGATTTCGTTTCGACCACCGAACTCTCGTTGATTTCCCAAAGATGCAACGAATTGTCATCGCACAACGAAACAACGCGACCCTGAAACGACGAAACAGAAGATAAAAAAAATTTTTAATAAATCATCCTCACCGAATAATAATTATCGAACAAAATTAAATTATCAAACAATAACAATTATTGTGTTTCTACTTTCATCCTCATTATTATGTTCACACAAATAAACCCTACAAATGAGAAAAAATAAAATTATCAAAGACTCGAAGGAAAAAAAATAAATTTCAAATAATTTTTATGTTCGATTAATTTGGAATTTTTTTTTAATGCTCAATAAAATCTGCAACGCCTCTCTGATTCCCATATTTCATCTTCGCCGCAATCGCAAAAGCTCAAGGAGGTTCAAACGACGAATCTCGTCGTTCTCAATCGTTCGTTAATTCGCTCTGGGAACGTTTTTTTTTTTTTTATTTATCGTCGATAATAGAGCGATCGTTCATTACCGATAATTCGCAGCTGCGTGAGATTTCGAAACGCGGGTTGCAAATCTGTTCGACGAACATTCGGCGGCATTGAGACTTTTATCAATATCCGATAACGGAAAGGCAGAAAAAAAGTCGATGCTTGATCCGGAATAACGCGTTTGTACGTAACGTTAACGTTTTAACAAAACGCAGTCTCAACACGTAATTCGATGCAATATCCAAAATTACAAATTAAAGAAAAAATGATTAAATAATAATTGATCATCCAAATACTCGCGTCTTCGGATACCGAACACACATATGTATATATATACCGAAACAACGAACGAGAGAAACATATTTTTAGAATCGTTTTGATCGTCTGTAATTGTCGTAAACGCGAATCGTTTATCGAATGATCCGGAGTCAAGGCACACATTTGTTCAATGCCAGCTTGACAATTGCTCATTTGTCTTATTCAACTGCAAATGCATAATAACATCACGGTTACCGCTATAAACGTTTGCATCTGCTACTATTATAGTTACAGCTGATACTGCAATAGTTACATCTGTGACTAAAATAGTTACAACTATTAACTCAAATAGTCTTGCATCTGCAACTATTATAGTTACAGCGTCTACTATAATAGTTTGTACATCTTCAACTATTATAGTTACAGCGTCTACTATGATAGTTTCGTATGTGCAACTATTATAATTGCAAAAGCTATTATAATACTTTGCATCTGCTACTATTACAGTTACTAGTACTGCTCAAATAGTTTTGTCCGTAACTATTATATTTACAAGTATTGCTCAAATAGTTTCATCCGCAACTATTATAGTTACAAGTACTGCTAAAATAGTTTCATCCGCGACTATTATAGTTACAAGTACTGCTAAATTAGTTTTATCCGCAACTATTATAGTTGTCATCTCCAACTATTACAGTCACGGCGTCTACTATGATAGATTCGTATATCTCCAACTATCATAGTCAAAATCGCTGACGTATCTATTCTCGCATCCGCAACTATTATAGTTGAACCATTACTATAATAGTTGCGCATGATACTATGTATAACCCTGAAAAGTCCAACTACCGATCGATTTGGAAAAACATAATAGGATCTGAAAAGTAAGAATAAGCGTATGATTCGAGGACAAGTTATTCGAAAACTAAAATTCCATGTCGGATGGAGTTTGGCTGTCAAACAGATGTAAAAATTTTGCAATAGCTACTTGTAATGGATTTACCGCCTGACTGTCACTACTATCACTACTATTGCTGCTGCTGTGACATTTAGCCGACAATGATGAATAAAGACGTGAAGGAGAGAAAAAAAAACATACGTACGAAGAGGGGAAAAAAACTAGGCTGAGTAATGCGTCGAAGCAGGTTAATGCCTTCCGTTATGGGGAGGACAGGGGAAGGGGAGGGGGGGGGGGGAGGCACCGTTGCCGCGAATACAGGAGGCGTTGGCTGCATATCATGAATAAAAAAAATTAAAAAAAAAAAAAAGGCGAGCAAATAATGGAGGTCATGAGGAGCATCAAAGCGTACGCGCGTGCAAAACATCATCGCCCATGGTTGCTGAAAAGAGCGAGTGCGCATGCGCGCACGCTTTGGTATGTATTCACAATTGTCTGTACGATGTAATAAATAAAAAAAAAAAAGATTAAAAATAATAGTTTTAAAAAAAATGGTGCGTGGGGGAGGCGCTCTTTCTTTCTCTTTTCCTCTTTTTCGATGTCTCCATCTCTCTCTTTCTCTCTCTTTCTGTCTTCCTTTGGGGAGGGAACGAGAATCACGCGAAAATTCTTTGGGCCGTTAATCGCACGCGTGGTCGTCACGCACCTCGGTGCGTATCTAAACGCTCGTGGGGTCCTCTCTTTTAACTGACAGTCGTATATTTGTTCTTCCGTTCTCGTATGTGCACAGAGAGTGCGTGAAACTGTAACGCGGGGGGACTCGGTACGGACCAACCGAGGAACATTATTATTATTGTTGTTATTATCATTGTTATTATGCAATGCAACTCGAACTCTAACGCTTGTGCTTCTCCAAAGGTTTCGCGTTACGTTTGTTTTGCTTGTTTTTTTTTTTGCATCGATATATATATATACATATATATATATATTTATATTTATATAAATATTAATGTCACCATGAATTTTTCGTACCAGTTGTTTTTTTTTTCTCGGTGAGTAGAATTTTTGTTCTTCGTCAAAGATAGAAACAAAAAAAATGATTTTTTGTTGTACCGGTAAAAAATGTTTTTGTAAAAAATACGTCTCGTATGTGTGACACGGAACGACGAATTACATCGGGAGCAATGCTCCTTCGGGGTTTATCGTCAACGCGTGGGCGTGAACGACCGCTCGAACCGAAATTGCAACCTCCTCCCCCCCACGCACACCGGAAATGAAATTTTATTCTCGCTTCCGAGGCTCGTCGTACGATTATTATTCGTGATGCGAATATTAAAATAAAATTAAAAAGATATATTCGAGAAAAATAAAGATAAATATATTTTAAAAAATAAATAAATATATTAAAATAGAAAAATAAAAATAAATATATATATGAAAAAAAGGTAATCGTTCGTACGTAACGTGGATGTTTGTACGTTCGTATGTAAGTTCGTTGGCTGGTAGAGTTGAGAGCTAGCTAGCTACCTATCGTGCATTTGCCACAGTGACTCGTCGCATAAAAATCTCCCGCCATCGCGTCCCGAGCCACGCAGTCAAAGAGAAAGAGCGAGAGAGAGAGAGGGAGAGAATGAGAGAGAATGGAGAAGCCAGCCTTTTTCCCGTTACTTCATTCTGGACAAAAGAATAGTTAACGTTACACGTTCACCACGTTCACCGATTTTTCCATGACCCAACGCATATCGCTCGATTTGTGTTCGAGCTTACCCACCTGTCTCACAAATAAAAGTGAAAACAAACGAAAGAAAAAAAAAGAAAATGAATTATTTACATATTATCCGATTATTCCGTAAATTTGTATTTTTCATGAAGAGTGATGAGAAATGAATGAATGAATGACGGAGGGTCGTTCGTGTATTGTTGTTTGCATTTGTGTTATTTGTTTGTTTGGTTGTTTCTGACACGATGCTTCGAATAAACGAATTAATACATTTTTCAAAACTAATTAATATTCAATGACCAAACTAATTCAATATTAAAATTCATCCACATCTAATCTTTACTTCAATTCTATTCGTCATCATTCAATAATCTTTGTGCAAATTACTCGACATCTGAAGTTAATGTCCACAAAAGAAAAAAAAAAAAGAATTCCTAGAAAACAATTTTGTTCGATTAAACCCAATAAAAAAAATATTAATAATAATAAAAAAAATTAAACTCACCTCGTTGGGAAGGGCGATAATTTTCGTGACCGCATTTTCGCCGCTCTCGGTCGCATGTTGCCCGTAGAATTCGACTCCCGGCCTTCCAAAACTGTGTTTGCGCGAATCACAATCGGGTTAAGGTCGATTTACAAAGTTTTTTTGTTTTTTTTTTTTGTGTGTGTTTGACGAGAACGAGAGAAGGGAGCAGGAAAGGAGGGAGGGGAGGGGGAGGAGGAAGAGGGGAAAGAACGGGGGTTGATCCGGTCGAACTCGGAAATTTGATACGTCAACGTCGTTTTATTGTACGAGGCGAGACAACCGCGCGCACAACGTCGACGACGTGCGAGCAAGGCCGATGCACCTTTCGCCTTCACGGAAGGATTAGGTAACCGCGTCTGTTTTCAAAAGTAAAGAAGAAAAAAAAGAAGAAGAAAAGACGAAGAAAAAGCGACTCCGTATAGCGAACGGGAAACCCAAGTACGATAAAAAAAAAAATATAATAAAAATTTGAAAAAAAGTAAAATATATGAAAAAGCAAACGCGGACGATTATTCGGAGCGGACGAAGCGTTAATCGGGCGACATTGTTTAACGCTGTCGTCATCGCTTAGGGTATCCGTTTTATCTCACCTCGAGCTCCGAAAACCACGACAGACTCTGGTATATTTAAAAAAAATAAAATAAATACAAAAAAAAATTGAGGTGCAACGTCAACGAAATAATTTTGAAACAAAGTTTCTTCGGAATAGAAAATTACGAAAGTATGGATATTTTTAAACTGCGTCACGAGTGAGCCCCCGTGAGTCACTTTTAGATTCTTGACGGGCAAAACATATATTGTTGTTTTTTTGTTTGTTTTTTTTTTAAAGTCTTTTTTTCAGTCATTTTTGCAGATTGGATCTTGTGCATGATGCAATGTAAAATTTATTGCAAATTGAGATAAGTGAGAAGAACGAAGCTGAAATTTTTTTTTTTTTTCGTTTTTTTTTGGTGATCAAAAAATGATTCAATAAATACACAATTTATGATTATGAAAATTTTCTAAATTGGAAGAATAATTTTAACATTAATAAATTAGAAATGTACAAAAATGTTGTTCATGAATTAAAAATATAGTTGAAACATTGGAAGGCGTAGAAATTGTTTTTTTTTTTTCACACATTTTGAAAATTATCATTTTTTAAAAATATAATATATAAATTTTAATTTCTTTTTTCTTTCATGCGTATGAATAGAGGCTAATGAATCGAGCGTTTTGCCTAGGATGAAACACTTTTACTCGGAAAACTCGTTAGGAACGCCGTTGCTCGGTCTCGAAGCAACGGCGTCTGAGGTGGCGTTGAATAATTAGTCATTATTACGTAGACCGACTCTCGAGCAATTAGACAATGGTGTACCAGACTTTCGCAAGTTTCGACGTTAGACACTTGAGACCAACCCCCCCACCCTCCTCGTTTGGGTCGCGTTTGTGTGCAAGTGCTTGGGAAACACGCGATTCCAACACGAGCAACGTGGAAAAACTCGATCCCCGATCTTTTCACTTTCTATTCGTTGATGAAAAAAAAAAAAAAAACTTTTCCAAATATTTTCAACCATCGACAATGCTTGTTAACTGTAAATATTTGATTGTTTCATCGATGGAGTTTTAGACTCAAAACCGTTTCAGCATCTCTCACACTTTCTTCAAAAATCTCAATCACATTTTTTTTCTCAATTTTCATTCGAATTTTTTTCAATTTTTTTATTTTTACGTTTGAAAAAATTAAATGAATAGGTGAATCGATAAATCACGAATCGTTTCAGTGAAACGTCGAAAAATAATAATAATAATAATAATTGTGATAATAATCTTTTTTTTTTGTTCGCGAGATTATTTGTTAAACAATTACTCGCCGAAGAGTCAAGTCTAGCTTTTTAACTGTTTTTTATTTTTTTTTATTTTCAAATCAATTCTTCTGCGTTTAGATCCTTCATCATAATTCGCCATTGAAAAAATAATTAAAAAAATAAATAAATACGATAAAATAAAATTTTTTAAAAACACACAAACACACACACACACACACAAATACAAAAAAATTGAAAAAAGGATACACTTTGATGGCTCCAGACGCAGTGCCGATTATCATGAGCCGCAGGCTCGGGTCCCAAGCAAGGGCGGTTGGTTTGTTCGGAAATCCATGCTGGATAGTCTGTAAAAAAAATCAAAAAATATTTATACGTATACATAAATATATACATATACATATAGATCAAAATTGATTGCAAAGTTACGAGCTCGAAACTTCGGAGCAATTCTGGACAAAGCTGTCTCTTATCGCTATCTTTTAAGACGCCATGAACAATTCGTTTGAAAAAAAATCGTAAAATTATGTAAATAAAATTAAATAAAACTAAATTAAATCACACAAAATTAAATAAGTAGTTTATTGATGAAAACGTTAGCTTGAGTTTCGTTGTTCCATTTGTAAGCCACGAAAAAAAAAATGCATTCCATTGCATTTTTGTATATTCGGTTCGATTTTGTATTTTTATTTATTTATTTATTTATTCATTTATTTTAAATAAATTATTATCGAACGAAACCTAAAATCGTTGTGACTCATTGTAAGTTACTTCGTGTCCGTAATATTTCAAGTAAAATTAACGAGAAATTTCAAACGTTAATGAATTATTTTTCGTGTGTTCACGACTCGTTCGACATTACAACGATTTATCATTTTTCAAACCATTCGGCTTAATGGGTCTCGCTTATTGAGGCAACGAAATATCGGTACCTCATGCACACACACACACACCCACACTTTCTCTATCGTATCTATAAAAATATTAAACGTATCGATGAACCGTTACTCATCGCCATTGTGAGTCACGTTACGATAGTGTGTCTCGTCAATCAGCTCAACCACAACTGGATAGATAGCTGTGAGCCAGTTAAAACTAGCCCAAAAGCTAACCCAATGTAACTCCAATCCAACTCAATTAAATTTTATTAAAAATACGCTTAATGTGAATTTTCAACATTTTTATTCAAAAAATGATTTAATTTCAAACCGAGAAAAATAAATCCACGATAAGAATAAAATCATTTAATTGTACAAAAAAAAATTAGAATTTTAAATAACAATGATAACAAGAATGAGAGAAAAAAAATTGTTTTTAAAAAAATAAAAAAGGTTAATTTTATCAAACCAACTTATTATCAAAGTTTATCAAAAATAAACTTACTAAACAAACTTCACTTATTCTATCAAATAAATTGAATAATTTTTCGATAAATAAACTTTGTAATAAATAATTTTCAAAAATAAAATTTAAATAAAATTGAAAAGATTTTTTCTCAATTTTTTTTGTGCATGACACGAAAATCGAATGAAAATTATGGTTCTGACGATGCGAATGTGTGTTAGCTTGCATCGATCGTAAAAAAAAAAAAACGAGTGACATTTGTGGGTCGCAAGTTTTATAAATAAATGTTCCGGAGTTTCCTCGGACTTAAAATGTTATTATCGATCGTGTGGAAACCGTGTGAGGGAGTTTTACGACGATGGATCGCGAGAAATGAGGAAAAAGACACGAAGGTGGAAGGAAGAGAACGAAATGTGGAGCACAGCCACGTGTAACGAGTCCGAACCCCTCGTTTGATCGGAACAACGGGAGTCGGCGTTATCGTGAGAAAGGGTGTCAACAGTCCCACGCGTGGCGCACACGCACACGCACTCGAAGGTTACACACGCGCGTGGTCGGAATTTTTTTCTACGGGATTGAGGTTTCAATTAAGGGCATCGAAAAGGGGGGAGGGGGAGGAGACAGATGTTACAATGGCACGGCGAATTATCGATCCGACTTAAAATGCTTTGTCACTCTTTTTTTTTTCCACGAACGAAATATCAAAACGAATTAATTCGTTTTTATAATTCACGACAATGACGACGATGACAATGAAACTAAATTTTGATCAATCGTCGCAAAATGTGTAATCACGTTTGTGGATTTTTTTTTTAATAAGAAAAAAAAACATTCTCCTGGCCATTTTTTTATAAATACTTTTTGACTCATTGTGATCGTTAAATTAATTTTTTTTAATAATAAAAATTGAACTGAATTGAAGACAATTGAAAAAGAAGATTTCGAATGTTAATAACAATAATATTAATATTAATAACGATGGTAAAAAATTAAATAATAATAATAATAATAATAATGGGTTTTGAAAAAAATAATGTATTGAAAATAATTAAAAAAAAATAATATTGAATCCAAATTTCACGAGATTAAATGTATTCAATCTTTATCGTCATTATCGTTGCGATGACGAATCGAGATTGATATTAGATTGAAAGAGAAGACCATTCGGACGAATGAGTTTTATCATCGAGCGAAGCCATTAATTTGCGATTGCTTTGTCGGGTTGTGTCGTCGCGCGCACGCGGTCGAAACTCGGGGGTAGGGCCTGTGACCGTGTTATCTCATCGTTTGTTTGTAACCGGCACTGTGAGATATCGGATAAGGTATCGAATGTTCGTGCCCACAATGTATAAAACATACAATGTATATCTGTGTATAAATATATATGTAGTGATGAAGAAAAAAGAAGGTTGGGCGGCGCATCAGGTTGAAATTAATGATAAATTAAATTTAGTCGTTCAGACATTGTTCAACTCGATTAACATTAGTCGGTCGAATAATAACGATAATAATACGAACTAAATCTATAAAAATGGCCGATTTGATTTAAAAAATAGCATAATTTAATTTTTCTTCCTAAATTTATTTATTAAATCGTTTTATTATTATTATTATTATTGTTATTATTATTATTATTATTATTATTATTATTTTGGCGCCCAACGTTAATCTAGCCAAAAAATGTGGCTTTCAACATTCATCTCTATTCCAACATTTTTTTTATTCATTCAATCGCATTATTATGAAGATTATTATCAAATTTACCGTAAAAATTATTACGACCACAATTTAATTGGGTCAAATTAAATTCGCGACGATATGACGTGCGCGTTTATTGCATAATCTCACTTGCATCATTCAAATTCATCGACCGCGACAGTATGAATTTTTTTTTTTAATGTTTCATTTTTAAACAAACAAACAAACAAAAAATAAACAAACAAAAATTAAATCCTAGAACTTCTGGCGGTTGCACAATTGTATTTCAATCTCTTATTCCTGCGCAACAGCATTGTGAGGCAATTCGTTTCTGTACGCATGTGTTGTTCATGACCGGCGGGGCGGAGGAGGGGGAGGAAGGGAAGGGGGGGGGGGTCGTCGAGTGTGCGTTCACTCGTACGTCGACAAAGTTTCATTCATGCAAGCAGGTGCATTTTCTCGACTACTATGCCGCTACTATGAGAAAGTACAGTCCGTGAGCCCGTCGTTGAACGGAGAGAACGACAGGAAGTGAAAAAAAAAAAAATAAAGAAAAAAAAAAGATTCTCGATTTAACCAGGAAATAAAAAATAATAAACAAACGCAAGCGCACACACGCGCGTGCGCGCGATGACGTAACAGCTGACGCTTTACTCGGCGTAAATGTCGATTAAGCACATTGAAATGAAAAGCTTTGGAAAAAAAAGTGTGTGTATTGAGTAAAATTGAATGTGGTTTTTGTACTCATTGAATGTGTAGTTTCGACCAGTTGAATTTCACCTCGATCTATTGAATACGTTTGGACCTAATTTTCGTCCAATTTGATCCAATTTATCATTGTCCGAGCGAACCGAAAGCACTTTGAGCCAATTGGTTTGTGCATCGCACGTAAGAATGCAAATTGTCCGACGACTGAAATCTTTCGGAACCAATTGAATTTATTTTTAGCCGTGTGGATATGAAGTTCGAACCAACTGAATGGAGTTTGAGCCAATTGAATTTTTCATGAGCCAAATGAATGATATTTTTTTCTTTGTTCATTAATCTGACTTTAACTGTGTTGATGTGATTTCAACCAACTGTCATGATAACCAGCCCAATATACAATTGACCAACTGGATTCAATTTCAACCAATTGAACATGAATGTAGCTAGCTCAAATAACTTTGAACTGTTTTTTTTATATTTGTATGCAATTATGATAAACTGAATGCGATTTTTAACCAACTGATTGCCATAATAACCAGCTGAAACTACCCCGGACCAACTGATATTGATTTTAACCCAATTGAATACGAATATAGCGAGCTCAAACTACTTTAAACTATTATTTATAATTTTGAGATCAATTATAATACACTGAATGCGTTTTTTAACCAACTGATTGTCATTATAGCCAACTGAAACTACCCCGGACCAACTGAACTTGACTTGAACCCAATTGAATACGAATACAGCCAGTTCAAACTGCTTTGAACCACACTGAATGCAGTTTGAGCCGACAAAAATTGGTTTCAACCAACTTAATCCAATTGGCCGAAAGTAAATTCCATCTGGTCAATTGAAGACGTGTTGTGGGGACTATCGCGTGACGCTGAATGTCGCTGATACCGAACCGGAGGGATATAGTCTAGAATTACTTCGTATTACGTTGAACGATTGTGTAGCTGTCGACTCAATTGAATTTATTTTCAGCCAAATAAATTTCGTGAAACTAGAATAATTTTTTTTTATTTTTTATTTTTTCAACATCGCAACGAAATTCTTTTGTCGTGCAAATGGTGGTAATGCGATCACGCGATTATTATCAGTCGACTCGTTGGCATGACAAACGTGACCAAAAAATTTACGTTCGACACCGTCGACGTTAAGTTTTCGAAATTGCGCAGATAATAGTCATTGACTGGTGAGTGTGGATGACGTAGTTTTCGTGAAACCGGTTCGTTGTCACACGACCGCAAGGTGACAAAAGTGTTTTATATTCGTGGGTTAACCCAAGAAGGTTTACAAGCCCGACGATTCGATCATATATTCTTATTCAACGACTCGATGAACTTTGTCGTATCACGAGTCTGAGATTTAAAAAAATATTCATGTTCGTTTGGCACGTTATTTCCCGGAGCTTGGTTCGTGAATCATAATTTTCGCAACCATTTCGCGATCAATCATAAAATTAAAAATCACAACTTTTTAACAATAATTCTGTAATAATTACGTGAACGAAAATATATATATATATATATATGTGTATACATATATAGCCATAATTCAAAAGAACATCAATCACCCTCAATTATTCCAAAATCGTCTTTCCAATTTTCATTTTTCAAATTATAAATTCTTCGAATGATTTCAATTAAAAAAATATATATATAGTTTTTCCAAAATCTTCTTTCGTTATCGATACAAAAATTCTTTTGGAATCTAAATGATCTGCAAATGAACGTCATCTACAAACTTATTGAGCAATCATAAAAAAATAATTCTTAGGTTTTTAGCTTTGGCGACGGACGAGTAACAATAATAATAACTATTATTATCAATATTATTGTTATATGATGTTTATAACGTGCTTTGACGGATCGACCGTTAATAATATATAATTGTTAATTGTTAATGATATTTAATTATTACCCGTTAATGATATATAATTCTCAATTGTTAATTGTTAATAATACATTTATAATTAATAATAATTGTTAATAATATATCAATATTATAAACAATTCTATTATTGTCATTATTATTATTATTATTATTATTATTATTATTATTATTATTATTATTATTCGATGAACGCAAAATCGATCTCATAATATGAATGAACGTTCGTGTAAAAATGATATCGATCGAGTCATAACCCCGACGACAAATCACGTGGGATCATAACGTAAGAAGACAATAATCGCTCGCAACAATTTGGGTTCCGAACGATTTGGCATCGAGTAGGCGGATTATTCGCGCGCGCGCTCGACGAGAGACGCACGCTGGCTGCTGCTGCTGCGGCGGACGCTGTTGCTGCTGCGGTTGCGCGTACGCTAGCGCGTGAAAGTGCGAATCTCCGGGTTCGCCGTGCCGGTCGAGTGTGTTCGTTCACTCTCGGCCGATGCGACGAGCAATCGAACCGCCGGCCACGGCCAGCACTCCACTCGATCGAAAGCAATGAGTAGAAGAAATGAATTAAAAAAAAAAGGTCGTAAAAGATAAAATAATGAAAAAAAACATCTCGTGTGCTTCTTTCGAGTCGTTTCGCGCCAACGAACGCGTCGAGACAGCAGCAGCTTCTCTCTCTCTCTCGCTCTCGATCTTCCTTTCTCTCTCTCTCGCTTGTTTCTCTCTCTCTCTCTCTCTCTCTCCGACTCGATCGGCCCATTGGTCCGCAACGCACGGAGACAACGCCTCCTCCACTTGTTACTCGAATTTTTTCAATCGAATCGGACAATACGAACTCAATTTAACTCGCTAATTTCGTTTGCTTTCCAATTAAACAAAATTAAACGAATAAATAAATATAGGAAAATGAATGAATAAATTAATACAATTTGAGGTTAGCCCTTTGACGACTGTCCGTGAGTCAGTTAATAAGATCATTAACTTTATTACATTTTCGTTTACTTCGTTTTAATGGTTTTAGGTTTTTAAAAAATGTTATTATTATTATTATTATTATTATTATTATTTAACTTTTACTTTCATTTATCCGTCTCGATCGATCGATAAGTTTATTTTCACATTGCTTGATTTTTCATTTATTTTTTTTCGAACTTTCTCTTTTTTTTCTTTCCAAGGTGATTACAATCTCAAAACTTCACTTGCATCGTTTTCATCGAATTATTCGTTTCGACAAACCTCACCAATAAAATAATAATAATAATAATAATAATAATAATAATAATAATAATAATAATAATAATAATATCCTCTCCTGGGGGTTAGTAACAATCGTAATAATAATCATCGTAATAAGATTAACAATAATTTTCACTTGTAAATCGTAAATCTATTCGCAACCGATAAAAATGTTTCGTGGATGGAGTATCGACCTGTTGCTTCTCATTGTCGGACGGTCGTATCTGATATTGCGATATCAAACTTTTTTTCTTTTGCCAAAGACTTTATATCATTATTATAATTGTCATTATTATTATTACTACTACTAAAATGCACAATACGAGGCTTCTTCGTGCAAGTAAGGTTAATTCGATACAACAACAGTAATTTAGCATCAGACATTCGTTCCACTCGTTCGCCGAACCTCAAAATAATTTTTTTTTCTTAAATAATAACAATAATTACCTTTCTAAACGCGAAAAGATCCTTCTGAAGCTTCTGCCGCTCGGCCGTGGGCTGTTGGCCCTTGCCCCTGATGAATTTCAACATTTTTATCGTATTTTGTTGCTTTTTTTCCCCCTCTTCTTCCTTTCTTTTACTTTTTTCTTTCCTTATTTTCCGTTTTTCCGGCGATTATCACTGGTTTATCACTTTACTACCTTGCGTTCGAGGTCACGAGACCTTTCGACACTAATTTAAATTTAAAAAAAACAAAAAAACAACAAAAAAAACGATCAACACGAAAACACGGACAAAGAGACATACATACACATTGGACGTTTTATATATACACACATATATATATATATACGTGTACGTGTGTGTAAAAAGTGGCAAGAGCACAGAACACGTTGAGATAGCCGGCAGCACGTCGGCAGCACGGCAGCGGCAGCACGAGTCACAATAGTTATTTTTTTTTTCTCTTCTTTCCTTCTCTTTTTCGGCTTTGGTCCCGTGAGTTTCGCCGTTGCGCACCTGGACCCCTCGGCACGCTCGTTAAAAATTCTTCCTTCCGTCCTTTTTATCTTCTATCTCTCTCTATCTCGCTTTTCCATTTATTCATTTATTCGTTCATTATTTTTACCTCCACGTTTATTCGACGAAATTAAAAAACCACACACACGCACACACAAAACAAAACGAAAAAAAAAATAATGTATAACGATGAACTTGTTTAAAACATATTTGCGAATGATTCGTATGGTGAGTGAGGGAGAGAGAGAGAGAGAGAGAGAGGGTCCGCCTCTCATCGGCGTCTCGGTTGAAGTTTCGTTAGTCGTCGATGGGTCTGAAGGTGTCTGCAGTACCGTAACCAACGCTCGATGGCCCACGCAGCATTTCGTTTCACGTTTTACTCTCTCTCTGTCGACTATGTGTCAGCCTTTTGCACCTTCATTTTCACCGGCTTTCGTCAATTGTTTTTTTTTATTTTTAATTTTATATTTTGTTTCTCGTTGGATTTTTATTTTTTTCAATTCTCTTGTTTTTTTCGTTTTATATTACTTTCTTTCTTTTTTTTTTTTATTTACTTTTGGATGGATAAATATTTTTGTTGATCGCGTTTTGTCGCGAAAACAATCGCCCGACCGTGAGAATGAATTTTTTTTTATTCAAGGGATCGATTGTTAAACAATGCACGCGCGAGGTTTTGTGGTTTTTTTTTTGTTTTACGTTATAAAAATGTGAATTGTCGCGGTTTGTAGCTTAGCGACGGAGACGTTGGATTATATGGTGGGACTCGTGAATAACGGACGGAAAGTCATCACACGTCTATCGCGTGGCTGCGTGTGGTCGCACGCTCTCGCTCTCCCGTGGGGTGACGCCGTCGTAGCAGTCGTCGCGGGGCGGCCCACGGTACCACCGGAACGAGTCGTGCGGCTTCGGCACGCGGGTTCGTGGACGATCGTGGGTTTACGGCCGCGGCCGGCGGGGTTCGGCGTCACGGGCGCGGCGCCCGCACGAACGATGACCTCGGCGCGCTGCTGCCAACCGTCCTGTGAACTGAGATCACGTGGGACCCGGCAGAGGGGGCAAAGTTTGTTGGGGATATTTGTTTCTTTCCTGGTTACTTCGGGGTCGAACGTTTCTGGGTGGGGAATTTCGTGGGGATTCGGGGGAATTCGTGTTTTTGGGGATTTTGATGGTTGTTTGGGGAATTTGGTTTTGTATGGTTTGTTCATTGTTGATTGTGATCGCGGGAATTGTTTGAAGAGTTTGATTCGGAATTTTTTTTTGCAAGGAACTTCTTTTGTTTGTTTGATTGTAATATTTGGTAGCAGGGTGATGACTGTTGATGGTTTTTCATGGAAAGAGCGTTCGATGGATGTTTCATTTCTCATTTTTTCGATAAATCACGAAATTTTTCCTTGTAAAAAGAATCAATTAGTTACTCGCAGCAAGCTTTTTCGTGGATCGGGGGTCGAAGATACCCCTGTATGCCAGTTACGTTATACGCCGACAAGTCTGCCAGATAAAAGTCAAAAGAATTTTGATTTGAAGCGGTTATCCGAGTTTCGTGGGTTTCTCGAGTAAGTCGCTGAGCTGTCCGAGCGTCGGGATTGGTGCGCCGGTTTCCGAGCGTCGTGATTGGTGCGCCGGTCGGATCAAGCATGCCTATATAAGAAAACGTTTCTCCGGGCTAAATCACCGCTCCGTCCAGTCGTCTCTCATCGAGATTCGATCCACAAGTGAATTTTGGAAAATTTGTCAACAATCTTTCGACGAATTCACGAGTCACAACAATGCCACCGAAATCCATGAAGAAAGTCGGCAAGGCCCAGAAGAACATTTCGAAAACCGACAAGAAGAAGAAACGCAAGAGGAAGGAAAGTTACGCGATTTACATCTACAAAGTGTTGAAACAAGTACATCCGGATACCGGTGTTTCGAGCAAAGCCATGAGCATAATGAATAGCTTTGTTAACGACGTTTTCGAGAGAATAGCGGCCGAGGCTTCGCGTTTGGCACAGTACAACAAAAAATCGACCATCACGTCCAGGGAAATTCAAACGGCCGTGAGACTGTTGCTTCCCGGTGAACTTGCCAAACACGCGGTCAGCGAAGGAACTAAAGCTGTGACCAAGTACACTGGCTCGAAGTAAGAGCTTATAGCTTCGATGGATTTTGACCAACCGTGAACAAACAAAAAAAAACAACCAAACGGCCCTTTTCAGGGCCAAAAATGTCTCGAACGTTCAAAACTTTCGTTTCAATAAATAATAAAAATAAATACAATTTTGTTTATCGATACAAATCTATTAAAACGTTTCAAAAGTTTCATCGAAAACCGGATGAATAGGTTTATATTTATTTAATTCACGTTTCTTTCGATGCTTCAATAGATTTTTTAAGATTTTAAATCTAGTTGAGGCATTACAGCACGAATTTTAGTTTATTTCACTTTTATTCGTGATTTCGAAAAAATAAATGGAACGGAATTCATTCTGTGTGATAAAATGGATGAATCGTCGAAAACGAATAAACGAGAATTATTATTTCGATCTTCACGTTCGTCTAGGTGACCTTCAGGATTCGTATAGTATTGTAAGCCGTTGGAATTTCAAACACCACGGTTTCACGAATTTTTTCAGACGTGACAAATCGGTTCGATATTAAATTTACTCCGAAACCTTCGAGAAATTTCGATTTTCATTGAATGTGCGATTTTTGCGAAAAAATTAATATTGTTGTTTTAATTTACGATTAGTTCGATGAAGTGAACTCAAATTACTCACGCCCATGTAAATATGTAAATAAGTCACAACCATTTGACAATATATGATAAATGTCGTAACTTGGTCAAATTCCAATGAAATCTAATTAAAAATCGATAATGATATTCAATCATTCAGAATTCTTTAAATTTCTGATTTCAATCGTCAAAACAAACGATTCGTCAAGATAACTCGACGAACTTTTACATTACAATATATAAATATTTCCAATAATATTCAAATAAATGAATCAATATTTCGCTGGCGAAGTTCTGAAAGCAATCGCGTGAGCCACAGTCCTTGCGATCCCAGGACTTTCAATTGGCACTGGAAACTCTATAAGCTGCTCCAAATATTATCGCTCGTTCTATCTCCGCCATGAGCCCAACAGAGACAGCGCCATCGGCGTTCGATCCGGTGCGAGAGAGAACGACGACGAGAGACAACGATATGTTTGCCTCGAATCATCGATAAACACTCCCCTGCCGAACCAAAAATCCCGATAATCGTACATCGAGTCACCACCGATTTCGAAAATTCGCGAAAACGCGAATAACCCACCTGTCCGACGGCCGAGCCAATCGCGAAACCGCGACCGAGTATCTCGCGCTCGCTCGGCCTCCGAGCGTCGTGATTGGTGCGCCGATCGGCTCGCGAATTTCTACAAAACCCAACGCTTCACCGTGCGAATGATCAATCCGCATTGTCATCTCTTAACGAGGATAACGATAATTCACGGAAAAATTCAACATCATTTACGAAAATCGTAATAACAACAGTAATCGAATAGAATCTTCGGGCGCGTCATGCCGACGAAGTCCAGCGAAACGGGTCCGAAGAAACGCGGAAGACCTCCGCGCAAAGACCTCGTCGAAGGTTCGAAGAAGCGACGCAAACGCAGAGAAACTTTTGGAATTTACATCTACAAGGTGCTCAGGCAAATATGTCCGAATTTGGGAATATCGAGCCGTGCGATGGACATATTGAACAGCTTCATGCTCGACATATTCGAACGAATCGCTCACGAAGCCGCGCGTTTGATCACATACACAAAAAAATCCACCATGCTATCTCGGGATGTTCAAACGGCCGTTAAATTGTTGTTTCCCGGTGAGCTCGGTAAACACGCAATCAGCGAGGGAACCAAAGCTGTGACCAAGTACCACAACTCCAAGTGAACATTCGAAGATATTGTTCCGATCAAACGGCCCTTGTCAGGGCCAACAAATTTTCGAACGTACCAACGCCATTTTGTTTTTTTCCTTTTTTCACGATAATAACGATTCGAATGCTTCGTTTATGTTCCAACTTGACAATTTCGACCTATTCAAAGTCGTCAGATTTTTATATTATTAAATAATTTAGAACGTAAATCAACCGTTTGACTTTTATCGTGTTTGTCGAAAAGAGTCCTTTGGTCGTTTTCATGGATAACGTAGTGACGGGCATTTTGTCACTCGACAGAAAAAAAAAAAAACCCAAAACAAACAAAGAACCAACCAAACGGTCTTTTTCGAAGCCAACAAAAGTTTAAACGTCCGAACAGATTTTTCTAGATTAATTTAGAACGTAAATAAACCGTTTGACTTTTATCGTGTTTATCCACGTGTGTCCTCCAGTCGTTTTATATTAATCTCGGAGTGGCGGCCATTTTGTCGACCGAAGAAAAAACACAAACAAAGCCAACCAAACGGTCTTTTTCAGGGCCAACTATCGTTCCAACGTCCAAACCACTCATCACAATGAATATCGCGTATGAAAAACAACAAAGTCACTGAACTGGGCCTTTTCGAAGCAAACAATCACCGACAATTATGGAATACATTTATTTGAGGGGGAAAAAAATATAATAAAAAATAATAATCATCAATCATACAATATAAAACAATTTTTTTTTTTCGCTATGTATGAAAATTTATCCGCGAACTACTTTCGTCTCGCAATTTCCGGTTTGTCTCACATTCGTGTCTCATGATTGATTCTCCGCTTACGGAAAAGTCTTTGCTGCGCTTTCCATATTTTGTTTAAGTTTTACTTTCTCGTCTGTACAACGAAAAGAATTGTTTGTTTGTTTTTTTTTTTTTTTTTCAATTGAATTATCCATTCGCGACTCGTTGGCGATTTGCGTGGCTCGTCCGGGCTACGAAAAATTTAACGATGACTTTTTTTTCTTCACAATCTGTTGAGTAAACTTTGAATCGATCTGAGTCTGTTTATCAATTCGTCGCAGTTTGGTTTGCTGAAAAGCGTTGTCAGACATTTCGAAATAACGTCCTGGCACTTGGTGATTATTTTTCTCCTGTAAAAATAAAACGAAGAAGAACAATAAAAATCAATATGGCGATGATAATTAGTTTTTTGTGATGAAACAATTTGAATCCATGGAGAAAAAAGATGAATTTCTCGACTTTACGATTAGTTGTGGTGACTCACCTGGTGAAAGTATTTGTGATTTTTGCATTCGACGTGAAATAGTTAACTAAATTGGCGGTGGATTCTATGAGATGAAACTCGTTTCCCTCGTTGAGCCAGATGCGATTGTTTCCGCCGATCATTCTGATAATAAACGAATATCGAATGAGATTATTGAAAAAAAATGAATATCGAATGAGATTTTTGAAAATAAATTAATATCGAATGAGATTTTCGAAAATAAATGAATATCGAATGAGATTTATGAAAATAAATGAACATCGAATGAGATTTTTTTAACTAAATGGATAACGAATGAGATTTTTTAAACTAAATGAATATCGAATGAGATTTTTGAAAATAAATGAATATCGAATGAGATTTAAAAAAATAAATAAATATCGAATGAGATTGTTGAAAATGAACGAACATCGAATGAGATTTTTTTCGCCACTTTTCAAAATTTTTAATAGCCTGAAAAACATGAAGATCGTGTGAAGAAAAAAATAAAATCTTACTTGTCGTAATAATCTAGAAGGTCTTCCATCGCAACGCCAAGTTGCAGAAAACCGTTTATTATATCCGTGTTTGGAACTTGAAGCCTGCATGCACGGATTTCCAATTGTTTTATGAGAAAATCTGAAAAGAAAATGAAATTTTATAAACCTCGTTTCAATATAATTTTTTTAAACATAAAATCAAAAAGGAAATAAAAATAAAAAAATTATTAAATAATACATAAATGCCAAATAAACGACGAATAAAATTTATGAGAACAAATATCGTTTCATGGAAATCGAAAAAAAATAATAAGAATGTGATAATTACCTATGGGGAAGCAGTGAGGAGTACCCGCGTATTCCTGACCCAAAAGTTTTATCTTGCTCATCACGATCGACATTTTGTCCTCTACCGATGCTTGAGCATCGTTTTTCAATTCTGAAAAAAAAAAAAAAAATTTTTAAATCACGATCAATAAAAGATCAACGACGATCGAAAATAAAATAATTTACAATGAATTACCGTTATCGATGATATTCGTCCATATTCCCTGAACGAGCATCGCATCCTGATGTCCCGAACAGTGAATTATCGCCAATTTGCATTCCCACAATTGCAGAGGATCCGTGTATTCCTCGTAAAGTTGTGTTATGTCGAGCAGCGAACTGTTCAACTTCAACTTGGCCAGAGGCACTGTCATATTGTCGAACAGATGTTGCTGATTGCCGAATTTGTTGCAAATCGTATCGAGAATCTGCAAGAATAAAGAAAAAATAAATAAATAAATAAATAAATAAATAAATAAATAAATAAATAAATAAATTTATGACAATCAATCCTTAAACTTCTCGTTCTGTTCCAAATTTTTTTCTATTTCAATAAATAAAAAATTCTCCAGTTCGATTGAATATTTTTTTACGTACTTGTTGTTGAATTCTCGCAACTTCGACCTTATCCTCCAATTCTCGAAGAAAGACCCCGAGATACGGAGCGTAGCCGGCTTGATCGCTTCTCATGCAGACGACGGCTCTTGCCAAATACTCGACACGTTGTGACAACGTTATCTCTGATCTGAAATATATATATATATTTTTATTTTTAATCATCAACCATTTTTGAATTTTTACGTTTGAAAAAATATTTTTTAACTTAATTTTTACGTTTGAAAAAATATTTTTTTAATTTATGCGTTTGAATTTTTTTTTTAATTTCCACGTACATTGAAATTTTTTTTTTTTAATTTTAAACGTACCCAACTTTCGTGGCCAAAGCGTCGAGAATTTTCGCGGCTGCAGCGTGATTCTTGTTTCTCTCGTAATATTGCCAAAGTAATTCCGGAGCGTTGACGCGAATGAGATAAGCTTCGAGCGACGGTGCGGCGAGCGCCACGAGCTCGCCGTGAAGACCGCGCTCGATCATCCAACTGTATACCGATGCGTGAAGAGTCTCGCACGGCGAGTGCAGAGCCTCGTCGATTATTTCGTGCAACTGTGAAAATAAATTCAATCGATAACGTTGAAATTAAAAAGCAAAATGCTCGAAAAAAAAATATATATTCTGAATTCATTATAGAAGTAATGAAAATTTATAATAAATACATTATAAATTTGTATCGAGGTGATCAAAGTGGTTTCACATTGTGGCTAATAGTTAAGGCCATTACAGGATCAAACCGGGGAACCTTCAGAATTCTATGAAGAAAATTAGTAGAAAAGTAGTCAAGAAAAAAAAAACTTTCTTCGCAAAAAAAAAAAGAAATTATAATAATAATTTAAAAAATCGAGGAAAATCATTTTTCACGTTCCAGAAATTTGCGAATATTTTTGTTTCTATATTTTTTTCATTGATTCTACTAGTTTCCAACCCCCTGCAGTCAATTTTTTCAATAGGTTTCCAGTTTTTTCACAACTTTCCAATTTTCTTATTATTTTTCAATTTCCCCAATTTCTTCTTTTTCTAATTTTCCAATAATTTCGCAATTTCCCAATCGATTTACAACCGAGCTATTATTTTTTCACAGTCACATTTCCGTCAAAATTGTCAATTCAAAAAAATGAACAAAAGCTCAAACAATTAGAAATCATAAAATCAAAATGGTAAAATAAATTTTCAAAATAAATAAATAAATAAATAAATAAACAACTAACCGTTTGTTTAGCCGGTGCAATGGCGGTGGGGGTGTTATTGTGAACGGGTGGTCCGGGTTTGCTCGGAATAGTCGGTGTCAAAGGATTGGACATGCTCTGATTGTAAAGATGATCCAACATAGCCGTGAATTCCCGATAAATTTCCAATCTCTTCAAATAAGCTAGATTGCCTTCCTGATCCTCCGGCGGTTCGTTGTTCTTGTAATAGTGCAAAGCCGCGTTATTAGGATCCAATTTATCGGCGCAACACAGACAAAGTTCCAAAACACCGGTGTAAAAGTGACAAGCGACGAATTGTTGACAAACCGCGCCGAGATTCAATCTCGGAGCGACTTCCTTGCACAATTTCAAAGCCGATTGCAGATACGATTCCTTCTCCTCCGGATTCCCCGAGCTCTTGGCCTTCAAAATAATTTCATTGGCCTTCGAGCACATAGCATCCTCGCTTCTGTACAAATTTGGACAAACTTCGCGCAATTTAGCACTAACGGAATCCACGGAAGCATTGTCACCCAAATAACTCTCGATCAAATGTATTATCAACAACGACGATATCTCATGACCAATCAAAATCAAATCGCGAAACGTCGCGTTGGTAAATTGATTTATCTGATCCTTGGACAAACAATTAACAATATTGTGCAATTGATTGTCGCACAAAATTTTCCACAAACCGAGAACCTCGCAAGCATGAGCTATGAAAACTTTCAAAGCATTCAGCGAATTTCTTTCCTCGACGAATGGCCTTTGAAGATCTTGCGAACGACACAGAGATTCCATTCTCGATTCAAAACCGTCGCTCGTATTTCGCGATGCGCCCTGCTGTTTCGACATGTGCGTGTTGTTGTTCAAAAAACATCGCAGAGCCTGCAGATGTCCGAGTATCCAACTTATTTGCACCGGTGGAACTGTGCTGAAAATTTGCGGTGATTTTTTGTTGTCCACGATTTCTTGTTTTATGCAACGCAGCGTCCAAATGGGACGCAATATGCGTCCAACGTAGAGATAGAGTCCCGTGTGTTTGCCGGAAAATTGTTGAACCGTCGAATCCGGACTTCCGACTTGTTGGGCCACGGAATTGTGACCGCGAAAAATTTGCGAACGCGAATCGAATGCGCCGTGAACGCGCGGAGTCGATGTGCGCAAGTCGTTGACGAAATTGAAACTCGAATGAGGGTCGATGGATTGTGGCATCGAAGTCGAACGTTTTCCACCGTACAGAAAAAATGCTCGAGTCGCCCAATCGGACAATTGTGCGTTTTGCGAACTCTCGAGAGTCGCGAGTATGAGACAAGTGGCGCAAGCCTGTTCGGGCGATTGACTTTCGAAGTAGGCTCGCACGAGTTCCGTGTCCGGTCCGCGTTGTTCGAGCAGCAATTGACGAAGTATGTCGACCGGACGCACTTGGACGAGTATTATCGCACCCTGAGCGGTGAGAAATATGAATTTACGCGGGGGTTCCATGTGCTGACGCACGAGAAGCGGCGGTTCGCCCTGGGTGCCACCTTGCTTCTCTATGTGAATCGCCGACTCGCCCAGAATCTCCGCCATCGACCACGCCGGACTGTCCAACGGTAGAATGCTCTGGGTTTCCGCGAGATAATTCGTGAATGGATAGGCGTCGTTGCTCAGACACCAAGCCGTCTCTGTGTCACCGCCACACACGAGAATCAACGTACCTTCGGTGGGAAAAAATTTTATTCAAATTAGTTAACAAGAATTTACAATTTTGAATGATTTACAGAATTGAAATATTAATGATAATAATGATAATTCGATTGATAATAGTTTTTACTTCGTATTGACTTTTATTTGAAAAAAATAAATAAGATTAAAAAAAAAAAGAAAAAGTAAACAAGGTTTTACAATTTTGAATGATTTACAGAATTAAAATAATAATGATAATAATGATAATTCGATTGATAATAGTTTTTACTTCGTCTTGACTTTTATTTGAAAAAAATAAATAAGTTTAAAAAAAAGTAAACAAGGATTTACAATGTTCAATGATTTACAAAATTAAAATGATAATAATATTAGTGATAATAATATTTCAATAAATAACATTTTTACTTAAGTTTTCTTCATTTGAAAAAAAAATGCAACTATTACGATTCTTCAGTTCGATTTTTTCATTTAAAAACAAAATTTCATTGTTACACTTATATATTTTTTTAAATATATCTTTATTTACCCTTTCTGTAGTGTGCCATTTGGACCCTTCGGGGTCTCATTACCGGAGCATTGGCGGCATAACCCGGTGGCAATCGCACGTGAACCAATTGAAGTCCCTGTGGACGAGCCGATGGATTGGCGATCGGTGTGCAAGTGAAGTAAAAACGGGTTCCCGTAGCAGCTACGGCCACGAGATTAAGGTGCAACGATTCGGAATCGGAAATTGTAGATATGCTGACTAGAGGACGGAAATTGTTGCTGTCCAGAGTTCTGCGAACGAAAAAAAAAAACATTTTTTAATAAAACCGAATAAATAAATAAAATTCCAATATAAATGTCAAAATAAATTTCATTATAAAAAATTGTTTGTTTCCAAATTTCTGATAATTGAGATGCAAATAAGGATAAACAAATACATATATATTTATATATATATATATATCTTACTTGACTACGTGAACGGCGTTTTGAACGAGCGAAGATTGCGACAAAGACGTGACTTTCGATGCACCTCCGTTCTCGATATCCCAAACCATGATGGTTCCCTTGTCCCCGAGAGTGTACAAAATGTTTCTCGAATCGTCCACGGATATTTGAACGATCGCTTCCTCCTCGGAAAGCGCCACGGTCACGAATGAAGGCACCAAAAACGATAACGCGCCTTCCGAATGATTAACTTTTTTGCAACGTTTTCCAAACCACGTGCTTTCCGCTTGATAACGAATCTCGTACAGCGAACCGTTTCTACCGCCCAAAAAAATTCTACCGCTGCTCGTGTTCGCGATCGTCGTGATCGCTATGCCGTCCGTCGTGACCGTGAATATGGGTTCTGGAACCAGTTGAATCTCTCCCGGACTTCCTGCAATTTTTGAATCGTTGGTTCGTCGTTTGGAAAAAGTGGAGAAGATAAAAAAAAAAGTCAAAAGCGTATTAAGCACGCGAATGGAGAGGTTCCATAGCCATTCTCACCAAAATTCTGTTCAATTTAATTTATAATACGCATCAAAACATATTTTACCTCGACAATTTTTTTTTTCTCCCAAAGAAGCGTTATTTATAAATTTTTTTCATAAACTATTTTTGCTAGAGTGTTAGTTATAATTTTCATTGAAAGTGCTAATCAAAATATATATTGTGACATTTTTTTTAGATTTTTTGCATCGATATTTTAGAAATTAGAGGATAATTAACTTTGAGAGCAAATATTTTTTATTATTTTACATTATTTTTTTTCATAATAGGAGACCTATTCAAAGACAGCCCACTCAATCGGTCAGATGAAAAAAAATGTTGGGTACACTTTTTAATTTATGAGGGGATCCAAAAAAATGGTGTTTTTTTTAAATCTCATTATTTCTGTTTTTGGGTCATCAATCTACGTCCGTGTACCAAATTTCATCTCAATCGGTATATAAATGAGAGAATGGGAGACCATAAGCGTTTCTTAGAGTGCTACCGAATCCTAAACATTTCATAGATAGCAAATTCGAAAAATCTAACCGTCTTTAGTTTCCGTGAGTGTCACACCGAGAACAGTGATCTCGACTGTGGTTGTGAGTATCAGCAAGTACTTGACGTAACTCTGAAAAATTCCTGGCTTCGGTTTGACCAGACCGACGCTTATTATCGTCTCGTTGAGACCGTCAAAATACGCAACGTCGGTTCTGTAAGCATATGAAAAAAAATATAAATGTCGAAAATGTGATATAGTTTGGAAATTCAGTTTTTTTAATTGGAATTTTTTTTGTAATTACTCGTTTTCGTATGACCAGACGTAGATATCGCTGTCGATCGTCAGCCAGGCTTTCGATATGTCGGTGAACAGACCCATCATGCAATGGCATTGCATGTCTAACCGTAGTTTGTCAAGGTAATTATTAAAAATCTCATGAGGAAAATAGTTTTTTTTTTCTTTTCAAAAATAATTCGATTTTCTTTTTATGAAGTATATTTGAAAAAGGATACGGCTAAAGTGTTCCATGACTTCGGACGGCAGCGGTATTTTGCTGTGCATTTTCATTTGATTGATGCTAGTCAAACTCAAGGAATTGCCATTCAAGTTGGGATAATCATGATCGTCCAATCCGCTGACCGTGGGACCACCTGTGAGGATGAATAAATTAGTGAATCGGCATTCGGCAGGAGTCGATTTTTCAACTCGAATAAAAAAAAAGTCTTGCAATTGCATTTCACGAATATCGTCCCGACTTACCCTGTGCGTCGTAGCGCATCAAATTTAACAGCGATGGAAAATTGCTGTCGGCTCCTATGTGTTTGTCGACCATCTTCCCGGCCATTTCCAAGGCGTCCAAATGTATCTTCATTGGTTCCATTTTTCTGAAAATTCCAAATGTAAAGTTAACGAGCGAGCAGTAACGATAGAAAAAAAATAAAAACAAAAAAATTGAAAGCATTTGTCATATATTGTTAGAATACTTGACTTCGAGACGCTACACAGTCATTTGTTTAGGTACTTGTTTTCAAACTCTGAGGGAGAAAATAGAACAAGTAAATGTAAAAAAGTTTCATCCTATCAGATTGCAGGTTCAAATAATAGGCAGTTAGGATTCATAAAAAGTCTTTGGAGAGGCTAACTCAAAAATAACCTCACTAGCGACACGATTCGTATCTCCGTAATTAAATTATCAAAGATTGTTGTAAAAATGCAGACGAATATCGAAATGAAAATTAAAAGTAATGTCAAACAATCCGAAATTATCATATCATTCTATGAACGTGAAGTAATAATCACTTTGCGGTAAATATTTTGAGGTTAGGTGAATGAATTCTGAATCTACCGTTCGAAATGATCCCGCATGAAACGGTGGAAACTCACAAAAATCATAGAATCAATTTTTCGTCTTTTTTTTTTGTTTTTTGTTGCAACAGCAACGATGACTCGTACTTACGTTCATAGATAATTCACTTTCGCACTTTGTAATTGACGGCTTTATGAGCCACGAGAAGAGACTTTCGCGCGCCGCGCATTTCACCATTCGGCGTGAACGCTGCAACGGACGCCGGGTATTAATTTTCTATGCAGGGAGACTAGAGTGGACTAGAGTAAAGGAGCCCGGTCACAATGTTAGAAAAATGGTCGGAAAAAGCGACTCAAGATTCGATCGATTGCACCGCCTGGCGGCGCCACTTCTGCTCGTAGCCGCCAAGCGCGGTGATTTTGAATCGTTGATCTGCGTACATTTTGTCTGATTAGCGCAGCTTAGAATATTGATGAGTAATATTGCTATGCTTTTATTCAAATTACGGAAATAATGATATTCCAGTAATTTTTAGATTTGCCGGCGACACCTACTGCAAATGTTTTATTTTTGTTCGGTGATATGTACGATTAAACAACCATAATGTGAATATCACTTAGATCACCCATACAGAGCCATATCCGTGTGAACGAACCGTTTGGATCGGATTTCGTGAAATTCGGGGGTCCAAAAACCCTTAAAAGTCCGAAAAAAATTCTTTCGGCTTGGATACGAACGAAACGACGTTCACTACAAACCTTTTGACACCCAACTCTATAAGATAAACGCATAAAAATCGATTTTCCCGACCCATCATTTTTCGCCAAAAAAAAATTTTTTTTCGTCAAAATAAATTTTTTTTCATAAAAAAATCATTTTTTTTTCTACTACAAACGAAATTTCGGTTACCAGAGACATATACGAGGGTATCTGTATGTGAATCAACCGTCGGATCACACATACAGAGCCATATCCATGTGAAAGAACCGTTTGGATCGATTTTCTCGAATTTTGGGGGTCTAAAAAGCTTTAAAAGTCCGAAAAAAATCCTTTCGGCTTGGATACGAACGAAACGACGTTCACTACAAACCTTTTGACACCCAACTCTATAAGATAAACGCATAAAAATCGATTTTCCCGACCCATCATTTTTCGCCGAAAAAAATTTTTTTTTCGTCAAAATAAATTTTTTTTTCATAAAAAAATCATTTTTTTTCTACTACAAACGAAATTTCGGTTACCAGAGACATATACGAGGGTATCTGTATGTGCATCAACCGTCGGATCACACATACAGAGCCATATCCATGTGAAAGAACCGTTTGGATCGATTTTCTCGAATTTTGGGGGTCTAAAAAGCTTTAAAAGTCCGAAAAAAATCCTTTCGGCTTGGATACGAACGAAACGACGTTCACTACAAACCTTTTGACACCCAACTCTATAAGATAAACGCATAAAAATCGATTTTCCCGACCCATCATTTTTCGCCGAAAAAAATTTTTTTTTCGTCAAAATAAATTTTTTTTTCATAAAAAAATTATTTTTTTTCTACTACAAACGAAATTTCGGTTACCAGAGACATATACGAGGGTATCTGTATGTGAATCAACCGTCGGATCACACAGACAGAGCCATATCCATGTGAAAGAACCGTTTGGATCGATTTTCTCGAATTTTGGGGGTCTAAAAAGCTTTAAAAGTCCGAAAAAAATCCTTTCGGCTTGGATACGAACGAAACGACGTTCACTACAAACCTTTTGACACCCAACTCTATAAGATAAACGCATAAAAATCGATTTTCCCGACCCATCATTTTTCGCCAAAAAAAAATTTTTTTTCGTCAAAATAAATTTTTTTTCATAAAAAAATCATTTTTTTTTCTACTACAAACGAAATTTCGGTTACCAGAGACATATACGAGGGTATCTGTATGTGAATCAACCGTCGGATCACACATACAGAGCCATATCCATGTGAAAGAACCGTTTGGATCGATTTTCTCGAATTTTGGGGGTCTAAAAAGCTTTAAAAGTCCGAAAAAAATCCTTTCGGCTTGGATACGAACGAAACGACGTTCACTACAAACCTTTTGACACCCAACTCTATAAGATAAACGCATAAAAATCGATTTTCCCGACCCATCATTTTTCGCCGAAAAAAATTTTTTTTTCGTCAAAATAAATTTTTTTTTCATAAAAAAATCATTTTTTTTCTACTACAAACGAAATTTCGGTTACCAGAGACATATACGAGGGTATCTGTATGTGCATCAACCGTCGGATCACACATACAGAGCCATATCCATGTGAAAGAACCGTTTGGATCGATTTTCTCGAATTTTGGGGGTCTAAAAAGCTTTAAAAGTCCGAAAAAAATCCTTTCGGCTTGGATACGAACGAAACGACGTTCACTACAAACCTTTTGACACCCAACTCTATAAGATAAACGCATAAAAATCGATTTTCCCGACCCATCATTTTTCGCCGAAAAAAATTTTTTTTTCGTCAAAATAAATTTTTTTTTCATAAAAAAATTATTTTTTTTCTACTACAAACGAAATTTCGGTTACCAGAGACATATACGAGGGTATCTGTATGTGAATCAACCGTCGGATCACACAGACAGAGCCATATCCATGTGAAAGAACCGTTTGGATCGATTTTCTCGAATTTTGGGGGTCTAAAAAGCTTTAAAAGTCCGAAAAAAATCCTTTCGGCTTGGATTCGAACGAAACGACGTTCACTACAAACCTTTTGACACCCAACTCTATAAGATAAACGCATAAAAATCGATTTTCCCGACCCATCATTTTTCGCCGAAAAAAAAATTTTTTTCGTCAAAATAATTTTTTTCTTCATAAAAAAATCATTTTTTTTTCTACTACAAACGAAATTTCGGTTACCAGAGACATATACGAGGGTATCTGTATGTGCATCAACCGTCGGATCACACATACAGAGCCATATCCATGTGAAAGAACCGTTTGGATCGATTTTCTCGAATTTCGGGGGTCTAAAAAGCTTTAAAAGTCCGAAAAAAATTCTTTCGGCTCGGATACGAACGAAACGACGTTCACTACAAACCTTTTGACACCCAACTCTATAAGATAAACGCATAAAAATCGATTTTCCCGACCCATCATTTTTCGCCGAAAAAAAAATTTTTTTCGTCAAAATAATTTTTTTTTTTTTCATAAAAAAATCATTTTTTTTTCTACTACAAACGAAATTTCGGTTACCAGAGACATATACGAGGGCATCTGCATGTGAATCAACCGTCGGATCACACATACAGAGCCATATCCATGTGAAAGAACCGTTTGGATCGATTTTCTCGAATTTTGGGGGTCTAAAAAGCTTTAAAAGTCCGAAAAAAATCCTTTCGGCTTGGATACGAACGAAACGACGTTCACTACAAACCTTTTGACACCCAACTCTATAAGATAAACGCATAAAAATCGATTTTCCCGACCCATCATTTTTCGCCGAAAAAAATTTTTTTTTCGTCAAAATAAATTTTTTTTTCATAAAAAAATCATTTTTTTTCTACTACAAACGAAATTTCGGTTACCAGAGACATATACGAGGGTATCTGTATGTGAATCAACCGTCGGATCACACATACAGAGCCATATCCATGTGAAAAAACCGTTTGGATCGATTTTCTCGAATTTTGGGGGTCTAAAAAGCTTTAAAAGTCCGAAAAAAATCCTTTCGGCTTGGATTCGAATGAAACGACGTTCACTACAAACCTTTTGACACCCAACTCTATAAGATAAGCGCATAAAAATCGATTTTCCCGACCCATCATTTTTCGCCGAAAAAAATTTTTTTTTCATAAAAAAATCATTTTTTTTTCTACTACAAACGAAATTTCGGTTACCAGAGACATATACGAGGGCATCTGTATGTGAATCAACCGTTGGATCACACATACAGAGCCATATCCATGCGAATGACTCATGAATAATCGACGGATATCGGTCATACGCGCCACAAGTCAACATCCGCGTAGTCATCGTTCGCGGGCTCCCCGCCAGATGTCGCGTCGACGAACAAAAACCATCGAAGACCCAAAAAAAAAAAATGCGCTCATCGACATTCTTGCGTCTCAACTCCGATGCGGATATCTCGCACCGCCCTCTGGATTCGTTTACTCGCAACTCGAGTAACTGCAATTCCATTGCCCACGTCCTGCCCAGCGCCCCACGAACACAACAGC
Organism: Diplazon laetatorius; assembly: GCA_963662125.1. Lineage (NCBI taxonomy): Eukaryota > Metazoa > Arthropoda > Insecta > Hymenoptera > Ichneumonidae > Diplazon > Diplazon laetatorius. Next base: position 9,014,286 of record OY759162.1, on the reverse strand, counting down.
TTCGTGTGCGTTTCCTGGTGTTATCTGTCATTGCTCGTGAAATTGTCCGATGAATTTTCGTTCCGCATAAACATGTAACTCATTCAGCAGTGAGTTTTTTCGCGAATCTCATGCGATTATCCGTGATTTTTCGTAACGCGATTGTGATTCGTTAAATGTTGATTCTGATTTGTCGCAGGTGCGGAAAGTCGAAGAGGATCGAAGCACGGAGCGGCGTCGAGGTATCGAGTTCGGCGCAATCCAGGGGTGGGGTCTACTGTCACTCGTTTGAGCCAAGGCCAACAACGTTCGTCACGATGATCAATTGAAAACCAATCGAAACTTCAATACCAAATATAACCTAAAAAAATTTTTTTTATTCAATTGAAAGAAAAATACAAATAATCAAAACTATGGCACGTCCTATAGTACCGAGCCAACAGAAGTTGGCCGAAAAGCTGACAATTCTGAACGATCGTGGTATCGGCATGCTCACTCGTATCTACAACATAAAAAAAGCTTGCGGCGACGCAAAATCTAAACCCGGATTTTTGTCCGACAAGACACTGGAGTCTTCCATCAAATCGATAGTCCGAAAATTTCCCAACATCGACGTCAAAGGACTTCAAACAATCACAAATTTACGCAACGAGATAATAAAATCGTTGTCGCTGTATTACTACACGTTCGTGGATCTTTTGGATTTCAAGGACAACGTGTGCGAATTGCTGACGACGATGGACGCGTGCGGTGTACACATGGACATAACGATAAATTTCGATCTAACCAAGGGCTATTTGGATCTGGTGGTGACTTACGTGAGTCTGATGATACTGCTGTCCAAGGTGGAAGATCGCAAAGCCGTGTTGGGACTGTTCAACGCGGCCCACGAGATGGTTCACAGTCAGTCGGATTCCAGTTTTCCCAGATTGGGCCAGATGATCATGGATTACGACGCTCCGTTGAAGAAACTGTCCGAAGAATTCGTTCCCCATTCCAAACTGTTGAGAAACGCTTTGGCGTCTTTGTGGCCCGTTTATCCGGGCAGAAACTTGTCTGCTGACACGTGGCGAGCCGATCAGAAACTCAGTCTGGTCGGCAGTCCTGGACAGATTCTCAAAGCCGCTTCCACCGACACAATGTCCTGCGAAACTCTGAGTCTGGACAGAATAGAACGTTGGGTCATTCTCGGTTTTACTCTGTGTCACACGTTTTTGAGTCAGGAACAGCCCAACAAACTCTGGACCACGGCTTTGGAGTCGGGATGGGTTTTGGCGCTGTTTCGCGACGAAGTCATTTACATACATCAGTACATTCAATCGTTCTTCGAGGGTATAAAGGGTTACGGCAAACGCGTGTCCGAAGTGAAAGATTGTTACAATCAGGCGGTGCAAAAAGCCGGTTACAGACATCGCGAGAGAAGAAAATTTTTGCGCACCGCCCTGAAAGAATTGGGACTGATAATGACCGACCAACCGGGTCTTTTGGGTCCCAAAGCCTTGCTTGTTCTCATGGGACTCTCCCACGCTCGCGACGAAATTCTGTGGCTTCTGCGTCACGGCGACAATCCACCGTCGCAGGGCAAGGGAAAGGGCAAAGCCAGCGAAGATCTGGTCGATCGACAATTGCCCGAACTTTTGTTTCATTGCGAAGAACTTCGTGCTTTGGTCAGAAAATATTCTCAAGTTTTGCAACGTTACTACGTACAATTTTTGTCCGGTTTCGACGCTCCGTCGCTTCACCAAATAATTCAAAATCTTCCCATGTGTCCGGAGGACGAAGGAGCCATTCTCAGCGATCTTTGTTCTACCATAGCCAGCCTAACCGTAAAACAAGTCGAGGAAAACGAATTGTTCGATTTTCGCGCGTTCAGACTCGATTGGTTTCGTTTGCAAGCTTACATGTCCATAGCCAAGTGCAATATGAATCTCGTGGACAATCGTGAACTCGCGTCCTTCATGGACACAGTGTTGTTTCACACGAAAATGGTGGACAATCTGGACGAGATGCTCGTCGAAACCTCCGATCTTTCCATATTCTGTTTCTACAGCAAAATATTCGAAGATCAGTTTCACATGTGTCTGGAATTTCCAGCTCAAAATCGTTACATCGTAGCTTTTCCCCTCATATGCAGCCACTTTCAGAGTTGCACCCACGAATTGTGTCCCGAAGAGCGTCATCACATACGCGAAAGAAGTTTGTCCGTGGTAAACATGTTTCTCGACGAAATGGCCAAAGAAGCGAAAAACATAATCACAACTATATGCGATCAACAGTGCAACATGAGCGACAGTTTACTTCCCAAATATTGCGCTCAACTGATATCCCAAGTGGTTAATCGCAAGAAAAAAGACAAAAATAAAAAAAATACCATAGAAATTCACAAACCGGGTATCGAAAGTTATCGCAAGACACGCGAAGTTTTGACGACCATGGACAAACTTCACATGGCGCTCACGGAATTGTGTTACGCGATCAACTATTGTCCAACGATAAACGTTTGGGAATACACATTCGCGCCTCGCGAATATCTTCATCAACACCTCGAAACAAGATTCGCACGCGCTTTGGTGGGCATGGTTATGTTTTCGCCGGAATCCAGTGAAATTGCCAAACCATCGGAATTGTTCGTTAGTGTGAGAGCTTACATGAACGTTCTGCAAACAGTGGAGAATTACGTGCACATAGATATCACAAGAGTGTTCAACAATGCATTGTTGCAACAGACGCAATCGCTCGACAGTCACGGTGACAAAACGATAGCCGCGTTGTACACCCAATGGTACGCCGAGGTGCTTTTGCGACGGGTCAGTGCGGGTAACATTTGTTATTCCGGCAATCAACGAGCCTTCGTGAGTCTCTCGGCCGAAAGTTCGATTCCCTTCAACGCCGAAGAATTCTCCGACATCAACGAGCTACGAGCCCTCGCCGAACTCATCGGACCCTACGGCATGAAGATGTTGAACGAGACCCTGATGTGGCACATAGCGAGTCAGGTTCAAGAACTCAAAAAACTCGTCGCCGGCAACAAAGAAGTTTTGATAGCTTTGCGAACGAATTTCGACAAACCCGAAGTAATGAAGGAACAATTTAAAAAGTTGCAACAGGTCGACAATGTTTTGCAGCGAGTCACGATAATCGGTGTTATATTGAGTTTTCGACAATTGTCGCAATCGGCGTTGGTCGATGTGCTCGAAGAGCGTATACCATTTTTGTTGAGTTCGATATTGGACATAAGGCATCATTTGCCATCGGGCGATCCCATGAGAGTCGTCTCCGAAATGACTTCCGCTGCGGGTTTGACCTGCAAGGTCGATCCGACCTTGACCGCTGCGCTCAGAAGCCAGAAGGCCGAGGTCGACGAGGACGAACATTTGCTCGTTTGTTTGCTCATGGTTTTCGTCGCTGTTTCCATTCCCAAACTCGCGAGGAACGAAAATTCGTTCTATCGGGCGTCGCTAGAGGGCCATTCGAACAACATTCATTGCATGGCCACCGCGATAAACAATATATTCGGCGCTCTGTTCACCATTTGCGGTCAGAACGACATCGAGGATCGTATGAAAGAATTTTTGGCTCTTGCTTCTTCGAGCCTTTTGAGACTCGGTCAGGAGGCCGATAAGGAAGCCACCAGAAATCGCGAATCCGTTTATTTGCTTTTGGATCAGATTGTTCAGGAATCACCGTTTTTGACTATGGATCTTTTGGAAAGTTGTTTTCCGTACGCTTTGATACGCAATGCTTATCACGATGTTTACAAACTCGAACATTCGCAGTCATGAGACGGTCGTTAGTTGATTTTTTTTACAATTAGAATTTGTTTAAAAAATTTTTTTTTTTTTTAATTAATTAAATTTTTTTTTTACCCATGACAATTGGGTCGGTACCCGTCCCATAGCAATCGCAATGGATATTTCCCGAGATGTATCAAGCTATAATGCCAATGTTCGGTCACGAATTATTCGCGACTTACGTTTATTATACATAATTCCGTTTTTTAGATCGAAATATTTTTTTATTTCTCGTTTTTCAATATTTTTTTTTCGGTTTTTATTTTCATTTTTTTTTGTAATTTATAACGTGTGTACGTGATAACCACATGTGTTGGGAATTTTGTAACGCGTTTGGGCAATGAGACAGGTTTCGTGTATGGGCGCTTCGACGCGCGTTTAATGGAAATATGATTTTTTTTTTAAATTTAGTTTTCACGATGCAACGTTGTTCGGACTCGACGGAAGCTGGAGAGAGAGAGAAAGAGAGAGAGAGAGAGCAGTGTTAATGAAGTGGAGAAAAATTCAAATTATCTTCGACGTCGATGAAACTTTTTTTTTTTTTTTTTTTTTTTTTTTTTTTTTTTTTTTCAAGGCGTACAGTCGATCACGTTGCGCGCGAATGTTCAATTTAGTTTAGCGTTTAGCAATTGAGATTATACGTTGAGGCGGTTCGAAAAGGGTTTTCGTTTGTTTATTTTTTCAATTTTCATTAATTTTACATTTTTATTGTCACTGACATCATCGAAACTTCGGACATCAATCTTTCATGGTTTTTAAATGGTTATTATACGATTAATTATGATTGAATGAATCGTTTAATTCATGAGGTTTCAGTAGCATTTCAATTTGTAGATAACCGAATATTGTTTTTTTTTAAGTTTTTTTTATCATAAAAATTTTAGGATCCACGAGATTGTCGTGAAGAATTATTATTTTTTTTCATCTCCGGTTTTAGAGTTAATTGTTTTTGAGACAAATTTTTGAAAATTGATGGAGAAGTAGAAAATTAATGAAAAGAAAAAAAAACAGGTCCCTGTTCGAACTGCCCAATCGTACATGTAAATACGGCTATGTTTAGAAGCTAATTTAATCTTGAAACAGTATGGAACAAACTCGAAGATTATTGTCATTATTTTTTTTTGTCTAAAGTAAAAAAAAACATTTTTTTAATCAATGATTCAACGATGTTATTTATCGTGATCGATAACGCAATTGTTCGTATTTATCGTAGGTGTATTGATTTCGTGGTAGTCGATCGATTGTGCTTGCGGTACAACGCGATCCGGCTGCCCTCACAATTAAACGTCATTATCAAAAAAAAAAAAAAAAAAAAAAAAAAAAAAGAAAAATTTCAAAAATCAAAAAATAAAAAAAATAAAAAATCGATTCTACCATCGTCGAAAAAATCATGTCACGTATCAATGATATAAATGTAATACGACGTAGCCTCGATATATACGTATATATATCGATTTTTTAGTCCTGAATTTTATAATGTAAATTGTAACTATTTTACAATAGTTTATACGATAAATAAAACGGTCTGTGTCCGGCCAAAAAAAAAATACATCATCAAAATTGTGGTTCCCCGACTCTCCATCCATTTCCAACGAACATCGAAACGAATGATGATCATCATGAATTTTTGTTGCTCGCATATGAAAAATAACGAGTAGATTAAAAATATCAATTAAAGAAACACAAAACGTTCGAAACGATCGTAAATGTAAAATGTATGCTTTATTTAATTCTTTACAGTGTATTTTTTTTTGTTTTTTATTATTATTATTTTTTTTTTTTCATCTTTTTGAATCACATTAACGTAGCACAAAAAAGATTCACAATCATGTTTGTTTGTTTGTTTTTTATTTCATTTATTTTTTTATTTATTTATAATATTCTTAAAACACGCCATGTCCTAAACATTTTCCGGGATTGGGGCGAAGGGGAGGAAGGGGGGTTGTCTACCCCGGGTAGGAGGGAGCAAGGATAGGACGGGGGATGATGAGAAAGAGTTTTTTTCAAGCTACAGTCAGACGATTGGTCGGTATTATGGGAGAGGGGTCGAAATAAAATAAATAATCACACGAATGAAATAATATTTTTTTAAACGCTAAAAATTGTGACTCGAACGATGAAAGTTGAGGGGAACGATTTTGCCGGAGGCCATTTGGGGTGGTTCAAAAATAAAAAAAAGACGATCTGTTGTACGAAAAAAAAAAAATTGAATTAAATTAAATTTAAAAAAAGTTTTGCAAGATGTGATCGATAAAATATATCTTGAAATAATTCCGGATGCACGATGTCGATAAGTCACCACGTCTTTTTTCTTTCTTTTCTTCGCTTTTTCCTTTTTTTTTTTGGATCGATAGAAAAAATATAATTTTTAATTTGTTGTTTTTTTTTTTTTCGTTTTTTTTTCTTTTTTCATTCCTTTGTTCGCACTTTGAGATTATGTACAGGTGATAGTAAGTGCATCGCGTTACAGTTGGAACGAAGCCCAAGCGCAGAGTAATAGATATGGGGGGAAGGGGGAGGGGGTGAAGGGGTCAGTGGGGGAGAGAGGGGCGAAGAGAAATAATGAGGGAATCATTACTCGTATCGTCAGATACCTCGCCACGCATCGACGCAAGCTATAATTCAACTAAACAACGAGAGCTTGGCCCCATTCAACCCTCGCCCACCACCGACACGCCTCATCGTCGAGTTTGGGCTCGATGCGTGCCAGAAGGACGCTGTTAAACGTAACAAGTAACACGTGTGTCGGTCAATGAGCGTTTACCGGGACTGGGACGATGCTTCGAACCTTGGCTGGCACAATTGTCGCCGTTTAACAATGGCTGGAAGTATGAATGGGGGTCTTAACGACCCCGGGACACAAAAAGGCTCGCTGCGATTAAACAATTGGATCCTTTAACTTGGAAAAATTATCATACGTTCTTCGATACTTCCTTTGAGAAGTGCCATGGGTGATTTGGTTTTGGTTACAATATTTAGGTTGAAAAAAAATTTTAACCGCGAAAAAAAAACCGCTGAATTGGGGATTTATAAAAAATCGAAAGTTCCTCCATTTTTTATTATTTCAATGTGAAAATTTTATGTAATGAATGTCTCGAATTGGGGTTGATTTTGCTTGGGGCCTTTCTGACCCCAGTGTGCCAGCTAAGGGTTGAAAAATAATAATAATAATAATAAAAGTATATGTAATTGAAAAATTTAACTCGGTTCTTTTTCACGAATAATTTCGACCAATCGTATATCAAACTTTTTAATACATATATATTTTTTTTTCCTTCGCTTAAAATTACACATTTTTCGTGACAAACGTTTTTCGTCGAGTTTGGTGATTTGTTCGATTGAAATTAAAACAAGGAAATAACTAAAACATTGACCGCACACAGTGGGAGAAAAAAAAATAAGATGAACAAGGTGGAAGATCCCCATTGGCAATTTTTAATCAGACATTAAAATTAAAATAAAAAAAACAAAATTCAAATTCTAATGATTCGTCATGTACGATATGCGATGAAAAAATCCATTATTTTTCGTTCTCGTTACAGTGATGTTCTTTTTTTTTTTTGAGTATTATTAAAATTAGGCTCGGACTTGATCGTCGACAACGACGATAAGATTAAATCGTCGTGACAAGTTGACGAGATAAAAAAAACACAGCCCCCCCCCCCCCCGGTGAAGCTGTTTGGCAGTGTCTTGACAATGGAAGCAAAATCGCGAACGATGTACAAAAATTTTGGAAATTCGGAGCCAAATTAACTGGCCTGGCAGTGGGCTTTGACGTACGAAAATCGTCGATCTTAACGTTTTTTATTCTGCTCGCATGAAAAAAAATTCATTACGCACCCGCGACACGGTTTGGCAGTTCAACGTCTGACGAGAAAAAAAAACACACATACACACAGGTGCATGGATGTACATTGATGATGATAATAATATTCGAGTTATACATTTTTTCGCAAAATATTTCCCGACTCTAATTTTCAATCGATCATCGACGAACCTTTTTCATTTAATCATTTTTTCGATAATTATGAATGAAAAAGATTTGAAAAAACAAATAAAAGAAAGAAAAGAAAACCAAACGAATAATTGGGAAAAATAATTTTAAAAATTGACAAAAAAAATAATAATAATAAAAAAATTTGAATGGCGCAAGCGACTCTCGTTGAGCTAAGACAAAAATGTTTAAACATTTATACAGGTGGAGGTTGAACCTCCGAGCCGAATATTATTCGGGCGTGGTCGCCGAGACGGCCAGATATAGATGACGATTCGGATAATATTCGTCGATTCAGATTTCACATAATTAATCCGAGCTCACAAACCCATCGATATCATTTTTTTTTCTTTCCGTATCTTCTGTTTTTTTGTTTTTTTTCCAGCCAAGTTGGTTAATTTCTCACACGCTTGCAGAGATACACGCCAAAGCATTTTTTTTTTATTATTCTTCTTCTCTCTGTCTTTATCTTTTTTTCTTTTCTTATTATTTTTTTTTTTCGTTTGTCAATTTATCAATCCACAGCTCCGTCCTGAATTACAAAATACAGAATAATATCCCGCTATAATACAGATCTGATATAAAAAACAAGTATTCTTATTCGTTTTATCGATAGCTTATGCATTAAAAATTATCGTTTATGTATAATGTCAATATATTTACACAGGTATTCCCCTTCCCCTTCGCTCCTTCATCCCCCTCGCTGCTTCTCCTTCATTGCTTCCGTTCTTTTTTTCCTCCCCCCTCGCTGCGTCGCTTTCGCGGTCTATTTAATTATCGCTAAATCTTGTCACGCTATGATTTTTTGTGTTTTTTTTGTCTTTATTTTTTTTTCACGTACGATTCGCTTTGAATAATCACATTTTGCGTCTATTGTACATTTTCACATGACCCGCAAATTCGGATTATAGCGATTTGGCTGGTTCTCTCTCTCTTTCGCTCTTTCTCTTTCTCTCTCTCTCTCTCTCTCGCTCTTTTTTTTTTCTATCTCTCTTTTCCAACCGCACGTACAGCACGTTTCGCCAAATTGCGATAATTACATTCGACAAAACTCTTCTTCAACTTTTTTTTTTAACTCTCACAATTCTTTTGAAATTTTTGTCATTTATTTATTTATTTATTTATTTATTCATTTATTTTTATTTATTTTTATTATCTTCGTCGCCGAGTTGTCTCGTATGATATCGATATTGTTTTCATTCTTCTGCACGGAAGGTTGTGATTTACTGAACAATTGCAATGATCCACGTATTCACATGACAAATCGAAAAAAATAAAAAATAAAATATCGGATGAAAAAAAAAGTAACAAAAATTGAAAAAACAGAAAAACGCAGACGCACACACACACACACACGCACACACGCACAAACACAACTGCAGAGATCACTTATAGAAAAATATTCACGTCGCAATCGATAAATCATCAGTTTTATGCAATTTGTTGTGCTTAAAATGAACGAACGGCTATTCGGATAAAAATTGAAATGAATAATAGTAATAATAATAATAATTATAATAATAATGTCAGACTATTATGAACAATTAATTTTCTCGATATCTCTTTCTTTTCCTTTTTTCACGTTTTCACGCCTCCGGGACTTATATCTCTGACCCAAAAAAGGGGGTTTGGCTTGTGTCAAGATTATCAGAGAGAAGACAAAACACTGGAACAAACTAATTTGAAAAAAAATAATAATAATAATAACGCAGACAATAACGACAGATTAAACGAGAAAGAAAAAAAAATGAAAAAAAAAACGAATTTCATTACGACACATGTTTTTCAGCACTATTGAAAATATGACTTTTTCGTTTCGTTTTTCTTAAAATGCAGTCGCTCATGTGCAGAGCTGAAAAAAAAACAATTTGTTCGCAATTTCGCTCGATCGTGACTCAATCAACGCAGAGAGTCGTCATGAGAGGCTCGAAAGAAAAAAATCGTCGTCGACGAAAAAAAAGACACGGGTTTTATAAAACGATGAAAATAATTTACATAGTTATGAGTGTGTTAACGTGCCTCAGACAGAATCTAATTGCACCCAACGAAAGGGTCGTTCGCCTTCTTTGGTCCGTCGTGGCCGTTGCGCAAATCGCATTCGCCTCACATTCCCCCTCACCCTTCTTCTTTTTTTTTATTGCGAAATGAGGAAAAAAACGAACTATTATAATATAATGTACAATTTTGTTTTTTTTGTTTTTTTTTTTCAATTTTTTCTTATTTTTAGATTTTTTTTTCATTTTCGTCTTACTTTACTCTTCATTCTTTCTCTCTTTTTTCATTGTTTTTTGTTTTTTTCATCTTCTTCATTCGTTCGTCGGATTATTCATCGATAAATAATAAACGGCAATATTCAACGGTTATTAATTATCAATAATCGATCGATAATAATGTGAAATCGCTATTATAATTAATAATCATAAATGTAGACTAATCTCTGTAAAATGTTTTGTTCGATTATAATTTTTTTTTATAATTCCTTTTTTTTTCGTTCTTTTCTTTCGTTTTTTTTTTGTTGTTGTTGTTTGTTGTTCATTTTGTTTCGCATATCATCGGATTGTTCGGATTCGCTCCTTCCTCAGCGTATAATCTCAAATGTATTTTTTTGTTTTCCTTTGTTGTTGTTTTTTTTTCTCTTCGTTCTTTCGATTGGCTAATAAAAATTAGTATAAGAATAATACATATCGTTTATAATTATCGTTATACTACAATGGTACAGAGATCAAACAAATGACCTGGGCGATAGTTTTGGTAACGGGTCGAAATAACGTCACATCACCGCGTGAGGTCCGCCGAACCCTTTTCACCCTCCCTCGGCCACCCTGAGTCCGCGAAAACTCGGGGAAACGTCGATTTTTTTTATTTTTTTTTATTTTTAAATAAATACATTGCACGAAATGCACGAGAGTCCCCGAGTCCGCTGTCTCGAGGCGAGACCTCATCTCGATAATTCAAAATCTCATCACTTGCCACTCACGAATCTACGATCGAGTCCATGAAACGTCTTTTTTTTCTTTTTTTTTCATTTCAAAACCTTTGACGATGAAAAACCTGCTCGAAAAAATTCGATCGAAAACCGATGAAAACAATTTACAGGACATTTTTTTTTTTTTTTTTTTTTACAAATTCTTCGACCGAATTTGATAAATCAGAAATACGTTGCGATATAATTATTTTTAAAATCGTATTTCATCGTTGTTTCAATCGTCTCTATATTATTTATCGAGCAGGAATTTAATTTGTGAGTCTCGAAGCTTGGAAACGATTTTGCGCTGGTTGTCTCACTCGCTCCGCAGCGAGGTCCCGCAGCGCCGTCTCTCTCGCACTCACGGCGAACATCGCAAGGTTTTAAAATCGCTTCGATTCGCGTCCGGAAAAATTCCGTATCGATCTCACACGTGATTTCAGTGTCTCTGATGTCGAAAGACGGAAAACAAAATGTCCATCCTCGAACTTTGCGTTTGATCACGAATAATCGATCGGCTTGAAAAAAAAAAAAAAAAATTTTAATTGAAAAAAAAAAAGTTGTTTCACAAACTGTGATTAATCGGAAGAAACGCGACGGTCCATCGAATAAAGGTGAAGTCGTCGCGACGATTCTACGTTTCTTGTAAAACCCAAATGATGGTTGGGTCGTCAGACGATTTTTTTTTGCGAATTTTCACGGTTGTCTCATCGTTGAATGGTGAACAATCTCGTTGTCTTCGTCTTCGTCTTCGTCGTCGTTTGGATCACGGAATAATTCGCGTGGTCACGATCGTCGTACGAGTTCTCGTGAGTCTACTACGATCGTCAAACCTTGTTGTGATGATGTCTCATCTCGTAGGCTGCGCCCCGACCGCCTCCCCCGGAACCCGAATAGGCACCGGCGTACAATTCTGGGTGATTGGCACGCCCGTGATTACCTGCTGGACCGGCACTTGGTGGTGCACTAGCTGTGGGAACCGAGCGATAGCCTGTTATAGAGTTGTGAAAACCATTATCGATGATTCACGATACTATTTACTGGACAAATGTTTTGTTGTTTTTGATTAAACATTTTTTTATTTTTATTTTGAAAATTTTCATGCTGTAAAAATTGTATAATTTATCTCAAAGTAATTCGAACGTATGAACGCATCAGTGAAATAAATTATTAATTAAAGAAATTAATGCATTTTTAGGAAATAGTTGTTGTCTTGTTGGTCGAGCATTTTTTCTTTATTTTGAAAATTTTCATGCTGCAAAAATTTTATAATTTATCTCAAAGTAATTTCAACGTATGAACACATCAGTGGAATTGATTGAAGTTCTTGTATTTTGATGAATAAATTATTAATTGAAAAAATTAATGCATTTTTAGGGAATAGTTGTTGTCTTGTTGTTCGAGCATTTTTGAGGTTGATTTTTTTGGGAATTTTTTGTTGTATGAATCATTTTTGGGTTATTTTAATAAAACTTGGTGATTATTATTTTTCTTTATCAATTTATCGATTGTATATATATATATTTGCTTTGGTATGCGATGGACGAGCCAGGACATCGTTTTTTTTTTTAAACCAATTTTAGGGATGAAATGGCAATGCTACTTTTTGTGGATGAAGCGGGGTATGACATATTTGCTTTGATATGTGATTGAACAGCGAAATTCAACCCTTTGAAGACATCGTTTCAATTGTTTAAAGTTTTTTACTATTTAAATCGCACACAAAAAATAAATTAAACACACAAAAAAAAAAAAAAAATTGCCATTACAAATATTTCATTTCACATTGAATTTCGATAACGGATTTAGAAAATTTCAAAAGGTTTCCACAGGCAAGGAAAAAATCCTGAGTCGCTTTAGCGTTATCAACAGTCTCGAAAATAATTTATTCGATCGTCATCGCAATCGAATTCGTCCAACGAAACAAAACGTCACGAAGAATCAAATTTTTATCACGAATATTACGATTACGATCGATCGAACATAATTTTGCGAATCTTCAGAGGGTCGAAAACCCCTAAGTGAGTTCACGATACAATGTCAATGACAACTACGAAAAATGTTTCAGAAGCAAATGCAAGAACGAGGCGAAGAACGCGTGGGCGTGTAAACAAAACGACGAAACGTGCAACTTCGTTCGCTGATGGCTCGAACGAACGTTTATCGGGGTGATTGAAAATCCGGGGTTGCTTGAATTCGCTTCTGCCGAGAGTATATTTGGCCCCCCAGCTCACCTCTGCAGCTCATAGAACGATAGTGTCGGTTAGTGATGGGCGCGTCAATCAATGCGAGGAAGATGCGAACAGGAGAAAACACTCAATGTAGTTTTTTGTTTCTTTTTTTTTTTAATTTTTTTTAAAAGAGGAAGGTGAATAAAAATTATCGTCCGATTGCAAGATGATAAGGTTCGCGATCGGACGAATGAATTTAATTTTAACGATGAAGTTTCGTTGGTTGTTGATCTTGTTTCGTTCTTCAATGTTTTTTTTGTTTTCCAATTTTTCATTTACGAGTACGAAGCATTGCCACGAACTCACCTTTTGGATAATACTGAGCGCCTCTGCCTTCGCCGTAACCGTGCGAGGGCCCTCGGGTGCCATGACTTCGGGGTTGGTTCGGTGGTATGCTCCTGGGACCGGGAACGTGTCCTCCTCCACCGTGTGGATGTCGCTGAAGACAAAAAAGTGAGAAGAAAAAAATAATTAGTCAAGAACTATACCGTTCTCTTCAACTAGTAGTACTTTGATGTGACAACGTCGCGTGTTATGATGTCGATTAGTGAGAGAGAGAGAGAAGATGGGAAACAAATGCGCAACGTTGCCATGTCTACTGGATCACGACCAACTCCTCATATAAACTGTATTTTCCCGATGTTTATTTGCTTATTATTATCATCACAGTCTCCTGATCTCTACTGTCAAGTGCCCAAAATGTTGTCCGAATATTCAACTTGCAGCTCAAGTGTTTTCATTGAAATCTGACGAGGACTTTTTGTATTATATCAAATTGAGCGTGATTCTCCATAAGGCTCCATGTTGAACGTGTGAAAATAAAAGTGTTGATATATTTTTTCTCGCGCTCCGGAAAGCCATGAAAATTTGACTGAACCTTTTTCTTATCAATACCTATAAGTGTGCCAAGTTTCATGTAAATCTGACTAGGAACTCTCTTATGGAGGGAGAGATAATACGAAAGACGGATATCCTGACGTCGACAATGACACGATGGCAAAGCGTTTGAAATATATATGTTTTTTTGAAGGTCAAACGCATTTGTGACAAAATTGAGACCTTCAAGATGATTGAATAAATTTTGCGAGGACTTGTTAAATTTTTTTTTTTCATTTCAAGCTTTGATAAATTCCTTGCGATAAGATAATCGAACATCCGGCCTACATCGCTCGCGTTTTACGCAAGCTATTGCACTTTTGTGATCACGAGATAAGAATGCTCAAACAATTTCGTGATAAATCAGAAATTCCTATCGCAATGTAAAACGTGAGTTGAATTTGAAATGAAGAAAAATCTCGTAAATTTTGTCAAAACGTTTATGAAAAAATGTTATCATTAAATTGTTTTATTACCATTCGTCTGAGTGTGTTCATCGGCCTTCTCAGCGTGTCGCTTATGCGTCTCGCGGGGGGTTTCTTCGGATTGCTCGATGGCGTGTGAACGGCGCAACATTTTATGAACAGACCCATGAATATCATGAAACCGATGCACATGAGAACGACGGCCCACCAGAATTCCTGAATCAAAAAAGATTAATGAGAACATTTGTTTTTCTTAGTTTTTTTTTTTTTCATTTTGTAATTTTAACGAATTTTTATGGAAAGGAATTTTTTCATTTGATAGCATTTTATAAATTTTTGCGTACCGTCATCCATTCACGCAAAGTCGATAGCGTTTCTTTGTTGAACAGTAGATTCTTTAATCTGGCTAGAGGACCTTCGGCATCGACTGCTCGACATTTTAAAAAAACATCGCAATAACCCTGAAAAAATCGTAATCACAAAATAAATAATAAATCACAAAAAAAAAAAAAATAATAATAATAAATAACAAAAAAACAAAAAACAAAATAAATAAAAAAGAAACAAAAAACAAAATAAACAATAAATAAACAAAAAACAAAATAAATAATAAATAAACAAAAAAACAAAATAAATAATAAATAACCGAAAAAAACAATAAATTCGATTTCCACCCGGATTTGTTATCGTACCTGAAAATTGTCACAAGGTGAACCGGGTCTCAGACTGATACCACCGTCGGGCAAACCAACGGCCAGGGCGAATTCGCTGGTGCTTCGACAAGTCGTGGGATCCGTTCCGTTCTGACACGCCAATTCGCACAGTTTGCGTTTGTCGATATTCGGAATTATGTTGCTCGTGAGGAAACACTCGGTCAGATTCCACTCGAGACATATCGATCCCGTGCATTCACCGTTTATGCACAACTGCAATAAAATGTCAATTTGTTTTTTTTTAATCGTCGTACGACTCACAAAATATCGTTACGATTTTTGATTAATTGAAACTTCGAGTCTTCGACGTATTGATGTTGCATTTCAAATGGAAAACGTTTATATTTATCGCGGAAAAATTCCGAGCATAATTCAAACCTTTTTCTACATTTACAAATTTTCGATAATAGCCAAAATATAATTTTTAATATGATAAAAAAAAAGTTTAAGAAATTCAGAAAAATTCTAAAAACGATTTTTTTCACAAAAATTGTAATAACATTTTAAAATTTCTACCACTTTTTCTACAATCGCAAATTGTTAATCATAGCCAAAATGTAATTTTCAATATGCAAAAAAACAAAATCTTTAAGAAAATTCAGAAAATTCAAAAAACTACTTTTTTCATAAAAATTTCTACAAGTTCTTAAAAGATTCACAGGTCATACTTTCTTCGAGTCAACGTGACACAATTCAGTTCGAAAAACCGTTGGATCAAAATTCACCAAACGAAAAAGAAAAAAAGTTGATTAAAAAGTAAAAAAAAATAATAATTGAAGAAGTACACACTTGAGTTCCCTCGTTACATCGTGTCTTATTGGCTTTGGGCAGTGCGACAGGACACTCGGACGATCTTCCGTTGCACATGGCGCTGTAACTGCAGTCGGATTCGGCCTTGCACTGAACTTTGGCGTTGAGCGGTATAAATTGGCAGCTGTCGCTCGAGCAACAAGGACCTTGGCTGGGACTGTGGACGATTGTGAAAAGAAAAAAAACAACAACAACAAATTAGTAATTGGAACAATTAGAACAGGATTATTATTAATATTTTTTGGTTGTTTTTCTTCACGTTGCCAAACGCACCTGCATTGCGTTCCCTTTCTCCGTTGGCATCCCTTGGCCGAATTGTTGTGACTCTTGTCGTAACCCTGACGTGGATGACAACATTTGTCGACGCACTCGACGTCGTCGTATCCGCAGTCGCACTCCTCACCTGCCTCGACGATTTTGTTGCCGCAAAACGCACCGGCCGAGGCTGTTAAATTATATAAAATAAAAATTAAAATCAATACATTTAATTTCGACAATTAAATGAGAATAAGAAAAAAATTGTCTCAAAAACGATTTTGAAACCTTTAAAAAAATTGGTGAAAAAAAATTACATTCTCGTGTGACCGACGATAAAAAATAAAATGTATTTACCGGTGAAACAATTTCTTTTCTTATTGTCTTCGATGGCGTCGAGAACGTTGCTGATGTTGCCTATGCTGCATTTTGAAAATTTGCTGTTGTTCGGTCGATCACCGCTCGTCGCGGAAGCGAACATTATGTAATTACCGTGTAATCCACCGGGTCGACATTCGGGTGGAAAATCGTGCTGATGAAAAAAAAAAAATAAATTCGACGAGCATGAATAAAAAATTAAATTTAAAAAAAAATTCATTTCTTCATTTGCACAAAATTTTCTTTCAAATTGATTGAATAGAAAGAAATTGTAAATGTTATGTTGCGGATGATTGTTGCTTACCGGTGAGCCAAAATTGTGACCAATTTCGTGAGCCAACGTCAATTGTGATACCTTGGGTGGCACACGACTGTTGTAATTGACGAAAGTTATTATACCGGTATTCAATGATCTTTTCGTCGAATGATACATTCCGTCAACCGTTTCCGTGTAAGTTTTGTATTTTTCGCATATACCACCGGACGCACCGGAAGCCGAGGCCACCCACGCCAGACCCAACGTACCACCCGTAAAATCTCTGTCAGGCATAACAAAAAAAAAATATATATGTATAAATATATATTCTACATACGAAAAAATCGGAATATATATTAAATATAATTAGGGTGAACCTAATTTGGCCTGTTTTTTAATTTATTTAGGCTCTTCTGGAGGCTCGGATCGTTCGAAACAACTAAAAAAAAATATCCTCAATATTTGAGGTCCCTGTTTAAATTTTTAATCTTGCTGCCCAAACCTCCCACATTTTGCCATTTAAATAACTTAAATAATTTTTCATATTTCAGAATATGTTTTTTTTTGTTGTATTAGGACTGAAGTTCTGCACTGTAAATTATAAATAATTATTTATTTCGAGTTTAAAAAATTTTAATTCTACATTAAAAATGTATTTTTTTGTATTTTGAATGACGCAAAAAAAAAAGTACGTTCATTATGTATAAAGAAGTCTCGATATTGCTACTATAGTTGGAAGAAAGATTACGAAGTTTGACCATTTTTGATGCAGTGCTTCGGTCATGAGAAAAAAAAATTATGAAATATGAAAATGATTTAAAAAAATTTTTTTTTTATAAATCATTGTTTAAAAAAAAACGTGCGAGTGTAACGATGAATGTTAATGGAAGATATACCTGTAGGTAAATACATATGCGAGACAAAAGTCTTCGTGATTTCCCAACGAGTGTTGATTGAGAAAATTGCTGACGTCGATGTTCTCCATACAGAAAACATTTGGTTTGGAGTCAGATCGTGGCGAACATGCCGTGTCATTGTCGATCTGCAATAAAAAATAAACATAAAAATCCATTCAATTCAGTATTACGATTTATTCGTATCGATTGAAATTTCATATTATACTTTTCTGTTTGATTTATTTGATTGTTTGTTGTGAAATTTACCTTTATCCTCTGAACCGAAAACTTGATATTCCTATGTTCGATTCTACCGTCGAATCTAGTGTCTCTATAGATATAATTTACAGCAGTTACATGATGAGCGATGAGCGACAGAATCTCCTCTCTCGTTTTTTCCGGATCACCGTGTAACTGAAAAAAAAAAAAAAATGATACAATTAATCGTGAGAAACTGGAAATAGTATATTACGATACTAGATACTTGGTTTCTTTTTTTTAATTTCACACTCCGTCTTTTTCAATAAAATTTTTGTGACGCTGCGATGAATCACCAGACCGGAAGTTAAGAGAACTTGAAATTAAATTGTCGACTCGCGAAATTCAAGAATATTTACACAAATAATTCAAGAATGAATTTTTCGTTAAAATAAAATTCTGACAAAAATTCCAAGTTAATTTTCTATTAATTATGGTTCTGCGATTATTCTAAAGCTATAAATACATCATTCAGGCCTCTTCATTTCATTCTTCTTCGTATATATATTCTTTTTCTTAATCATTTTGTTCATCCATTTCAGTAAAAAAAAAAGAAAATAAAGTAATAGAGGAAATAAAAAAAAGAATAAATTGATAATTTCCAATTGTACATTTGCCCGATTGATATTCGCACATCAGGGTAAAACGCACTTCTCCAGTCACGGGGATGCACAAAAGACGGAATCTATTGATTTCCCAGGAACGCTCGGTTTAAAGCGAAGGAGGGAGGAAAAGGGGGTGGCTTTATGCACTTGCCCGAATGAAAAAGAAAACCGTGAAAGAATAAAAATAAAAATATTTGAAAAAAAGGGAATAACGCAACGTTGCTGAGTATCGAAAGTATTTTCCGACTGTGCAGCACACAGCACACAGCACAATTTTATGGCGTATGGAGATCGGTAGCCCGAATGGCCAGCCCAAGGGTTTGAATTCGATGAATGAATTCTTCGAATGAATTTTTTCCTCACGAAGAAACACGAAAAATGTTTGGGCTATCGCAAAAAAAAACTCATTCGTCGTCACTTCCTCCTTTTCCTTTTTTTGTTTTTGTTTTTCGTGACATGATCAATCCAAATTCAAAATCATTTGATTCAAAGGAAATATAATTAATTTTCAAAAGCTTCAAAATGGACAAACTCTAATTTATTAGTTTTTTTTTTTCAATTTTTTTGCTAATAGTTTGCAAGTAGAAGAAAAAAAATCTTTAGGGTCGAAGATTCGAGTGGATTCGATAATTCGTCCGGGAATTGAACGTACGTGTTCGGATATATGACGCCAGATGAAAGGATCCGTTTGAATGAACAGAGAACATGTGGTGTTGTCCTCCTTCGGTCGGGTGGCTCTTCGACTGCGTCGATGATCGGGGTTGTTCGCCTCTCTGGTGTACTTGTGACCGGGGGTCTCCGGTTGACCGTTCCACGGTTCGACCTTCGGACTCGTTCTCGCGAAATTTCTCATGAACGGCGATGACGGAAGTTGCGGATCCGGATCGCCGGAATTTTGTACCCTGTCCATCCATTCCGCAACTTTGTCGGTTATTCCACAACCGCTCGAGTCACCTGGAAACACAAAATTATTCACATAATTTTATTTATTTAATTATTTATTTATTCATTTATTTATTTATTTATTTATTTATTTATTTATTTATTTATTTATTTATTTATTTATTTATTTATTTATTTATTTATTTATTTATTTATTCATTTATTTATTTATTTATGTATAAGTTGATGCTGTTTTTTAAGTTTTTGCGATTTCGACCATTATTATTCTTATTATTGTTATTATTTCATTTATTTTTCATTGAATGATAAATAGTTTAACAATTTTAGGAGCCGTAAACCCAAATGAAATTATTAATTATATTTATTATGATTATAGCAGAAATTTTCGTACAATATGACACGTATTATTATTATAACTATTATTATTATTATTATTATTATTATTATTATTATTATTATTATTATTCACGACTTTTTTAAGGAACTTAATTTCAATAATCATGGATACTTTTTTTTTGTCTTGTCTCAAAGAATTTACTTTCGGACTTTCAATTTGCGAAGAATGTTAAAACGTTTTTTTTCTTCCATTTATTAATTTTTTTTTGTTTCAATTCAAATCATTCGGAAGTTCGAGATTGTCGACGAAAGAAATTCTTGTTGAATTCTTTGCACGACGATAGCTTTCTCCGTCAGTCATCGCAATAACGAAACGGCGGAAACAATGTAATAATTTTCTTGGTATTCGATATTTTTTCATTTGCGAATAGTCGACTGCTCGACCGACGAAACGACGAGAAAATGTCTTGAGTGAAAAATAAAAGAATGAAAAAATCAAGAAAAACTTAAATAAGCTGGAAACACAACCGGGAGCGAGTTTCGTTCGGTCGAAACTCCCGGGGCGGTTTTCCCCCTCCCCACCCACCTTCCTCGACCACCACCCACCTGCGCGTTTGTATACCACCCCTCGAGCAACCATCCCCGTGTGCCTTTTGCCTCTTCTTTGATCCCGGAGACGCGAATAAAAATTCTCGTACAAAACGACTTTTTTTTTTACATCGCCAGAGGATACCGAGAGGATTCCTCATAACGTATTTTTCAAAGCAGCCGGAGAAAATATTCGACGCTGTGTCGTGCTTCGACAACGATTAACGTTTAATTATTATTTTTTTCAACCCCAATTATTTCTAATTATTCGCGTTGATTATTGTCATTTTTTTTAAAATTATGATTTCGTTATTTTTCCAAATTATTTTTCAAATCTTACATTGTAAACATATATATATTTGATATTTCATTGGTCAAAAATGTATCGATTGACATTTGAATATAAAAATTTGAAATGTCAATCAATCAATAAAATCGAGTTTTTATTTGCACGACTTTTTGAAATGAATTATTTTTAGATCGATGGTCCATTGCGATGATAAATTTCGATCGACGGTTTATTGGCCGACCGAAGAATATTCGCGAGCTTGAATGTTATATCTTTATCGTCAATATCTTTATCGACGTTGCCGAGGCAAGAGCGAGAGAGTGAGAGAGAGAGAAAGAACCTCGACGTTGATGCGGATTATTGTTTCGAGCTACCTGTCTTGAGATTTTCAACGAGAAATCACGATAAATTCAGGTCCTATCTACTATCTCACTCTTCGTCTCTCTCTCACTCACTCACTCTTCGTCTCTCTCTCACTCACTCACTCTCTCTCTCTCTCTCTCTCTCGCTCGCTCATCTGGTTCTCGACAAGCCATTACGAAGCAAAGTCGTCTCGACGATCGAATTAATATCGAAGAGAGAGCTTCGCGAACCGTGGAACTCGGGGATGAAAATAACTCGAAGAATGAGAAATCACTTTGGGCGCGTGTAAAGGTGAAAGAACCATCCCCCAAATGTTTTATCTCAATTTCTGTAATTTACAATCGAAGATCGACGGATAATCGAACGGATGAGTTAATATTATCGACGATGTCGAATGTTTCTCGGTTCGACGATTTTATTTTCATCGTCCATGAACATATCTCTAAAATAATATCATTCGTACCATTTGTGCATTTTGTAAAAATTATATATTTCATATATATTTCAATATATAATCATTCTCATGACCAATTATTCGTTTTGATTCTAACTTTATTTTTCCATATATTCTTCCATGTTCGACATTTTCTAAGCAATGAAAAAAAAAAAAAAATCATTCGTATCGATTGAAAAAAAAGAAGAAAAAAATGGACGTTTTTTATTTTCAAATCTTTCATTTTATTCTCGGTAAGTATTCGAATTTCTTTTGTTTTCCGAATAAGATTTCAAGACGTTTCGAATTAACTCAAACTTCCTCGAATATTATAATCTAATAGAAATTTTTTTTTTTTTCAACGAAAATATTTTTGAAAATAATTTGCCTATGAGTTTGAGGTTGATTTTACGTATATTCATATATATATATATATATATATATATATATACGTGAGACTGTTGATAATCCGAAACCAACCATGAGGATCGATAATCATCCGCCCCCTGTTATATCCCCCGGGTTTACAAAGTTCTCACGGTTATAGAGGGCGAGTGGAAACGGCAATTGCAGTTGGGCAATTGCCACACTGCAAGTCGTTGCGACACACTTTCGATAAAACGTTGAAGGGACTTTACGATTAAACCCACTCGTAAACGCAGAACTTTTCGATACATTGGGAAAGCGAGAAGCACAGAGGAAGGAGGTGGGGGGGGGGGAGAGCCTGCAGGGGGGTGGGGGTGGTTCTATGCAAATGGAAGATATCGCGGAATACTCGGCAAACTACCCCGAGCTCTCACGTGCATATGTATCTCGTTTTATACATATATCTATATATAAATACATAAGCTCTTGTATATATATATATATATAGGAGCGAAAAAGCTGGTTACGTTCAGAGCCTCTGGTTTGGTTAATAAGCTCTCCCCACGAGCTTCTGGAAATATCGTCGAAAGTTCGAAACGTGCCATCGAGCCTCAACGGGAATTGAAAATTTTCCAACTATCGAACGTGAGGAAGGGGGGGAGGGGGGTTCGTTTATAAATTTTCCCGAAATTAATTACGCACAATGAACCCGTTGGTTCAATTATTTCCGACTTCAGTCACCGGTTGATGGTCGCTAGGGATGGGCATTGATTCGATGAATATTGTAGTTAAAATAATTGTTCAAATAAATAATTATAATTAATTATCTCGCAATAATTTAATATCTCCTTTATTTTTTTTGTTTCTTTTCATGATTATGAATAATTTGGATGAATTATTGTTTTACAATGGAAATCTCAATATTCAATGGGAACTATTATTGATGGTTAATTCAGTCGGAAATGTATTTAAAATACATTTTCATTTTGTTATAGACATCACGTGATGGTTTCATTGAAAACTTTAGTTTCATTGGGATGAACGATTTTGCAGAGAGAATGAAAGAATTTTGTTCGTCAGGTGTTTCTCACAACTTCGTTGATCATCTTATCGAGATCCTGAAACGCTCGGCAGCCAAGTGCGAATCGCTCGGCAATACTTCGACCCCCCCCCCCTCCCCCCCCCCCCCTCCTCCGTCCCCATCGGCGAGATAAATCCCAGCGTGAGATAAAATCCACGAGGCAAAAGGTGAATTTCAGGTTCGTTGAACCTGCTGGTCGAAGTTGAAAAAAAAACGGGGAAAAAAAAAAGGATCGCGAGAGAACCAGATCGGTGCACGGTGAACCGTGGAGCGGTGCAGTGTGTGTTTACATCTGGTATCTCGCAATTCGTCGAGAGACCCCCGTATAGTTCGGTAACCCCGAGAAAATCGCGAGGCCATCTTCGACATCGTAAAACTGGATCTTAACCATTTCCAATTTTCTCGCTCTCTCTCTCTTTTCTTTCTTTTTTTTGTTTTGTTTTTTTTTTCCTGTAAAGCGAACATCCGATTGCTCCAATGAGGAATATATATATATTTGCAATGTGCAATGATCACTTAGACACTTAGTAATATAATATTATTATTATTATTTTTACTTCATTATTATTGTTAATGATAATGTTTTTCAACTCTCTTGATTTTTATCCAGCTTTATCATTAATTGCCAGTCGAGGCGATCGATTAAAATTCCTGGAAATTTTAATTATCCGGTAGCTGACATTGCAAAGATTTCACACCGAGCTATATATATGTAACTTCTTTTTCGAAAAGCTGTCAGCCTCCGATATACGGAAATCACTGGAAGCATCTCGAATTCTACGTAATGCATTTTTCCCCAGCAGCGTCGCTTTATTTACGCATTCTTTCTTTTTTTTGTTAACGGAATGGCTCGACAATCTCGTTTCGTGGTAACTCGACGATGAGACGGTGGAAAATGATCGCGTCAGTGGCTACGACGTTTGCGTCACGATAATTACGCGAAAGCGACGTGAAACTCGAACGAAAATTGTTGGAAAAATTGAATGAAATAAAAAAAAACAATATACAAGAAATTTAGATGAAATAAAATAAAATAAAACTTTGAACGAGTAATTTTTATAAAAATTTAGATGCAAATCAATTAAAATAAAATGATAAAAATTGTAATTTTAAAAGAATTTAGACGAAATACTGTAAAATGAAAAAAAAATTAATTTGAGAAAATGTAGTTGATAAAAAAATAATAAAATAAAACAATAATAAAATGATAATACGGAAGAAGGGAGAAAAAAGTATTGACTTACCTTCTCTCACGTCGGCGTACGGATCACCGACGTCGTTCTCGTGATAGATAACCGAGTGGACAGAATTGTTGAGCTCGTGGTGGGGCAAATAATAGCACGACTTTTCGACGTACCACGCGCCCCCCTGCGGCGAAACGATTTTTCCATGGAAAACACCGTCGCTTATGCTACCGAACACGTGGCTGTCCGGTTCACCTGAAACAACACAAAATAATAATAATAATAATAATAATAATAATAATAATAATAATAATAATAATAATAATAATAATAGTAAGTTAAATTTATTTATTTAAATAAATAAATAAATGAATGAATAAATGTAAAAAATAGCTTTACAACGAAAGGAGGGATTTAAAAATTTGCAGAAAATATTCCCATATGACAATCAGTCAATTTTACTTATTTTATGATCGAACAAAATTTCTCAATACATAATTAAATTTTAAAAAATATGAATAAGTTGAGTAAAAAGTATTGATAAGTTAAGTTTGTATCGTAAACGATAACAATCATCAATAAAATGTAATAATAATACAAATAAATCTATTTTCACAACAATAGAACGGATTTAAAAAAAAAAACTTTTTTTTAAATGTCCGGTGAAAAACTCACCTATGAGATGACCCTTGTAAATGTGTGAAGTGTCGAGATCCTCGACCTCGCCGGAGGGTCCCTCGATAACGAGATTGTCGCTGAACACAGCGGTGTCCCTCTTGAGACGTACGCGAAAGTCACGGCCGTGAGATCGAAACTTGAGATTAACGGCATTGTCACGAGTGACCGATCGCTTCGCCCTCAGGTGATTACGATGAACGTCATCGGTCGGGTACGAGAGTGGCTCGTAGTGGCGTATGTACTCGTTCAATCGTCGAGCTGAAACCACGAAATCCATTAAAAAAATTAATTCTCCAGTTCATCGTAACACAAAAAAAAATTATATAAAAAAAAAACAACAACAATATCTGAATAATATCTGAATCTTTTTTCAGATTTTTCGAACGCTTTTCACATTGAAAAAAAGACGATTGTACCCAACAATCCAGTTCCTCCTAAAAAAATATTCAAGCAAAAAAAAAAATTTAATTTAAATTAAAAATAATATCTGAATAATATCTGAATCTTTCTTCCAGATTTTTCGGACGCTTTTGCCATGAAAAAAAAAATTGTACCCAAAAATAAAGTGTACAGAGACGTAGGATCAAGCTTATGTTTATTTATTTATTTATTATTTTATTTATAGATATATATTTTTTTTAAAGAGAAGAAAGAAAAAAAAATAATGAAAAAATTCTCAGCGACTGGAGTATTACCAATCAAAGTTTGGTCGGACGTTGAAACTTTTTTGCGGTTGTATTCACGAATTCGTGGACCGTGACGGAAGTGATTCGAGAAGGGAAGTCGGGTTTGAGCGACAGGTCGACGAACACGGGGGTCGATATTTTCACGATCGTGGTGCGGGCTCTATATATATATATATATATATATTGAATGGGGGGAAGTCGTCCTTCGCGGGTCATAGACCACGAAGAAAATCTCTGACGTGTGAACGTTTCGACTGCGCGC
Source organism: Diplazon laetatorius (assembly GCA_963662125.1). Taxonomy (NCBI): domain Eukaryota; kingdom Metazoa; phylum Arthropoda; class Insecta; order Hymenoptera; family Ichneumonidae; genus Diplazon; species Diplazon laetatorius. The sequence continues at coordinate 8,988,685 of OY759162.1, read as the reverse complement.
GGCGTTATCGTTATCCGGGCTTATATATTCCGTGACAGCCCCATGCGCGTGCAATTTATCATTACGAATACACACAACTCGCGACCTCGATTATCGAAGTCGATCTCGCCCACTGTGCGTTCACGACCAATCGGTCCTCGTGCTCAATCAATATTTTAAGGTAGTTACCTCCATAAGAGAGTTCCTCGTCAGATTTTCATGAAACTTGGCATACTCATAGGTATTGATAAGAAAAAGGTTCGGTTAAATTTTCATGGCTTTCCGGAGCGCGAGAAAAAATATATCAACACTTTTATTTTCACACGTTTAACATGGAGCCTTATGGATAATCACGCTCAATTTGATATAATACAAAAAGTCCTCGTCAGATTTTAATGAAAACACTTGAGCTGCAAGTTGAATATTCGGACAACATTTTGGGCACTTGACAGTAGAGATCAGGAGACTGTGATGATAATAATGAGCAAATAAACATCGGGAAAATACAGTTTATATGAGGAGTTGGTCGTGATCCAGTAGACATGGCAACGTTGCGCGTTTGTTTCCCATCTTCTTTCTCTCTCTCTCTCTCTCTCTCTCTCTCTCACTAATCGACATCATAACACGCGACGTTGTCACATCAAAGTACTACGTACCTCAATCAGGAGATGGTATATCTTAGCCTTGCTTTGACTCTCACAGTTTGTGGGATACTACCTTAATACTGAATAAATTCATTAAAAAAAAGTGCATAAGTAAATTGACACATAAAAAAAAAACAATTATCGATTTTGAGATTTCGTTGTCGGATTGATTTTGTTTGCCAAAAAACTCGAAAATTTGTTGTTCCACGCGATTGTGGATAAACACATCGTTAACGATAAATTTCGATCGATCGATTACACGTTTGTTCCGAATCCCATGGAAAATGTAGCCTTATCTATTTTTTTTTTGCCGCGCGAGAATTTTCGATTCCCGCGCGGCGAAAAAAAAAAAACAAAAAGGCGCAATGTTGCGATCGACGGAATGGGCTTGTCCTCGACCGATCCTGGATATATCCTACATAATTCTTCCGGTTTTTCTCGATCGTGAGAATGGATAGCCCGATGTGCGCGAGAATGAAACGTGGGAGATGCTACGGCAGAGTCTCGACGCGATAAATATCCGGGGGGGAGGGAGGGGGGTTGGAAAATTTACGACGCTCCGACGATCTGCGAAATAACGGAAGTCCAGAGAAAACCGGAAGGAGGTGTGGAACCGGGGGGGAGGGGGGAGGGCTACACGTTCATTCGTGTTGTCGATGTGCTCGAAGTTCGAAACCCGGAAACTCGATGGCAAAACTATGGCGATCGAATGGAGGGGCGAAAACGGATGACGAGTGAACGACCACTAACATATATACATATATATACATATAAATAGTCACGTGGAATCGTTCATATATCAAATTGTTTTTTTTTTTTTTGTGTTTATTTATTTACGCACATTTTTATTCATCTATAGGTCGCTTTTTATGCAAATTTATTTATTTACATGCCGCTGTCAATATTAATAAAATATATATATATATATATATATATATATATATATATATATATATATATACACTACCGTCGGATATTATCAGGACACTAGCGAGGCGTGCTCGCGGAAATAACTTCTGTCTTTGAACGTCGATACCTTCGCGACAAATGAAGCTAGAAACTTTTTCGAAGCACCGTTAGAAAGGTCATGAATATTTGAATCCATTGATATTTTTTAAATAATATTTCAATCGCTGAGCACTGAGATAATGTATAAAAAAGATTGAAAAAAAAATCGGTTTTTTCCGAAATTTTCTACCTCGACTTCAACCCATGGCCAAAGTTAGGAAAAATTTTTTAGAAAGTCGCAACTTCTCACGCATGATCTCTGAAACTTTACCTGTAATTCGAGCTCAAAAAGTATGAAAAATCTTCAGCGGTTCTTGAGTAATCACGAAAATTGTACGGGCGTGCGTAAGTCGAGCGCGGGCCATCGATTGCACGAGTCGACGGTCTCGCTCGCTTGTTTTCTCGGAGGAGCAGGACCGAAACGGATCACGAGCGCAGCGGGCGCTTGTATGGAGTACCCTTGCGAAAGCATGTTTTATATAGCCAAAACAATAATTTTAATATTGCAAGGAAAAATTAAACTGTTATAAATAATGACAATAAAATTTAAAAAATATCGTCAGTTCAAACGTAATTACGCACGAAAATAAATTGTTAAACGTATAAAATACTTTTTTCATTCGAACAAGAACAAATTTTTTAATTTATTTTTAACGACGATAGATTATAATATTTCTTCCAAACGTCTTGAAGAATATAAGTACGGAAACGTTAAACGAATTAACAGACAGAATGCCGGCTTTCTGCAAAGCGGTGATTTGAGCCAAGGGCGGTTACTTCGATGAGTCGAAAATTTAAAGAAGCTGTTATCGCAATATTATAATCTATCGTCGTTAAAAATAAATTAAAAAATTTGTTCTTGTTCGAATGAAAAAAGTATTTTATACGTTTAACAATTTATTTTCGTGCGTAATTACGTTTGAACTGACGATATTTTTTAAATTTTATTGTCATTATTTATAACAGTTTAATTTTTCCTTGCAATATTAAAATTATTGTTTTGGCTATATAAAACATGCTTTCGCAAGGGTACTCCATACAAGCGCCCGCTGCGCTCGTGATCCGTTTCGGTCCTGCTCCTCCGAGAAAACAAGCGAGCGAGACCGTCGACTCGTGCAATCGATGGCCCGCGCTCGACTTACGCACGCCCGTACAATTTTCGTGATTACTCAAGAACCGCTGAAGATTTTTCATACTTTTTGAGCTCGAATTACAGGTAAGGTTTCAGAGATCATGCGTGAGAAGTTGCGACTTTCTAAAAAATTTTTCCTAACTTTGGCCGTGGGTTGAAGTCGAGGTAGAAAATTTCGGAAAAAACCGATTTTTTTTTCAATCTTTTTTATACATTATCTCAGTGCTCAGCGATTGAAATATTATTTAAAAAATATCAATGGATTCAAATATTCATGACCTTTCTAACGGTGCTTCGAAAAAGTTTCTAGCTTCATTTGTCGCGAAGGTATCGACGTTCAAAGACAGAAGTTATTTCCGCGAGCACGCCTCGCTAGTGTCCTGATAATATCCGACGGTAGTGTATATATATATAAACAATCCGAAAAAAAATGTCGTCTCTGCGAAATTTTTCATTGATTCTTTCCTTCCCCAATTAATTCGTAACGCGAAACCTATTTTTTTTTTTTTCGGTATGAAAATTTGGGAAAATTGCAATTTTCCAATCAACCTGCCACGGTCGATGTTTTTCATTCATGGAGCTTCGTTATCGGTTTAGTTTCGAACGTATCATCGTCGAAAAATCAAACCGTGAAACGATAACCCAATCCCTTTCGTTTCCCACACAATACGATCCTCGATTTTAATAAAAGCGAATTTTTTTTTGTTTCACGTTCGTGATTTTTTTTTTTTTTTTCGTTGGTGCACATTGCCCCGGTGTTGATCCGGTTGTATGGATTGAAATATACGCGATGTGTGTGATATCGTGATCCGAGCTGTCGCGATATTTCATTCCGTGGATCGGGTCGACGGATTCGAAGCATTATATGATTCACGCTCAAAAGCACGGGCTTCCGGTCGAAGCCCGGAAGCCATCCCCGCCGGTTCACCCACCGTCGACGAACACCGACATTTCGTTCCTGGGGAAACACTCGTTCGTGTTCGCCACGTGGTTTTGAAAAAAAAAAAATTTTAAAAAAGTCGACTCGGATAAACTGCTAAATCGAAAAAGAAAAACAAAAAAAAAAACGAAGGTGAGTTTTAATGCCAACGTCATTATGAAGTGAAATTATGCAGGGAAACAGTGGCATATAAAAGTATGGAATATTCTTAGTGAATTGCGATTACGTCTCGCCATGCAAAACACGAACAGTGTAATCTGATACATTGAGATTCCATGGAAATGGTTTTTTTAAAATAATTTTTTTGTTTTTTTTTTCAAATTTTTCTTTTCTTTTCCTCCTTTCTACGTTTCTACCTACTCTTTCGAATTTTTTTAGAGTTTCAACCCTTCCCGATCGCCCCCACACGTATCATGTGGGGTGTCGTTCGAAAGGTCTTGCTATGTGCAATACAAAAACATTTTTTTCATAATTTTGACAAGCATATTTGAGACGATATGCTAAAAAAAATTGTTTATAACAAGAAATATAAATTTACGCATTCGGTGGCTGACCAGACAAATTAATTAATTAAACATCACGAAGACCGATTGATCCACAGGGCTCGAGTTTTTTGTTCTTTTTGTTATTTTTCGAGCACGAAGAATAACAATACGAATCGAGAGATCGAGTCAAAGTGTGTCCTAAGAAAATGCTCTTAAAGCACACACACACACACACACACACATACATATGTATATATATATATATATATATATATATATGAACGACGTTGGAGGGTTGGAACGACAGAATGCATGCGTGGGACGCGAGGACGATGGAATTGGAAAGTTGATACGTCACAAGGGTTGACTTTGGCTCGTGAGAGGCGAGGACAGAAGGAGATAACGTTACCAAAACTTTTTCGTTATTCCTTCCCCCCCCCTCTCTCTCTTTCTTCCTTTCTCGCCATCTCACAATGTCCCGACGTGAAAGATCCCTTTTCTCCAAAGTGTCTGCAATCCTCTCTCACACACACACGACCCTCCCCTCCACCCTCCCCCACCACACCTCATTCGCAACACGTGTGTTGCAAGAAAGTACAATATATCTCGCGATCTCATGGTAAAAGATGAATTGCGTTGCATATGTTACGCGAGTACAACCGGAGAATACAGCAAGAAACATTTCCGAGTGCAGGATATATATGCAACGTATCAAAACGTAGTGGTTGGTTGCCGCGAGGGATTGTTTGCATATATATTTATATATATATTATATGGATATCGGAGTTGACATCACTGCGGATGTATGATCACACTCGTTCGAACGAAACATATATCGAAAGCATCGAACATATTTTTTTTTCCGCCTCTCACAACTAAACTCGTTCGTAAAAATAAATGTTGAAAATTAGTCGATTAACGTAATTTAACTTGAAATTACGTGAATTTTGATGGTTCGATAGTTATAGTTTCATAATACATGTGTGATTGACCATTGAACTATGTAGATGTGGAATTATTGATAATGATTATAGCATGAAAAATTGTAAATCCACGTGGTGGAAAATGTTCCAATTTTTTTTTCGGTTGTTTTCTATTTAAATTGTAGAATGTGAATCAACGTTCACGAAATGGAAAAGCGTTGCTTTGTAAACACATAGAATTGTTCGTTTAATGATAGAATTAATTACAATTATGAAACAAACGTCATCATCGTCTTTTCACCAATTTTGTTCGGAGTGGTCCAAAATATATTCGTGTGTATATATATATTCACGTTCCTCTGAATTTCTGTTTCGTCGTGTTCAGACGAATTCTCCACAATTCTCCCGGGGATCTTATACTTCAAATGGACGTTTCGCTAGAGAGGGAGAGAAAGAGAGAGAGAGAGAAAGAGAGAGAAAGAGAGAGAGAGAGAGAGAGACCCGACGACGTTTTCACGTCGACGAGTGCTCGTAGACGTCATGCGGCTGGCTCATTTAAATAGCCCGTTTAACGAAAGTCCGATGAAACCGCGAAACGACGTCGTCGAGGAGGCACCACGAGAAAGACAGAGATAGAGAGAGAAAGTGAGAGGGAAAGAGTGAGTGGGTGCTACCGGAGCGGACTCAGGTAGGGGGTGGGTGCTCTGCACTGGGTTCTTCGTTCTTACTGAGGGTACTTCGAACGAGAACCCACATATACATACATATAAGTTTATATTATACATATACATGAAGGTGGCCCTTATTTTGGCTTTCTATTGTTTTATAATTTTGACACTCCCAGAGGATATGAAAATAATTCATTTTTTTAAATTAATATAATATAAATTGATGAATTAACGAAATGGATAAATTTTTTTTACAAATTCACAATATTTTTTTTTAGATTTATCTCGAACCTCATGTTTCTCTGAAAGCGGCAAAATAAAATGAAAATACCTACAAAATAAATACCCACCCTCTATATATATACATATATACATGATATGATACCGGGTGGTCCTTATTTTGACTTTTTTAAATTTTATTTTTGCACTCCCAGACGATAATATGGTTCAGAATAAATAAAAAAAAATATATCCTTACAATTTTCCTTCCAAAGGTCCTTATCCCAATTTCTGATCGGCTGATCCTGCCTACAGCCTCCCGAAGTTTGTCATTTATCCGGCAGGATTGAGAATCGAGATATGGGGACTTGAAATTTTGAGGATATTCTTTTGAAATTTATTTCGAATCAAATTATTTTTTGGGAGCGGCAAAAATTCAAAATAAGCCAAAATAAGGGCCACCCTAATATATATATATGCAATATATGTATATCTATGAACGTTAGAATATATAGAGCAGTCGTAGGCGAGCCCGACCCGATTTCGGAAGGATCTCATTTCCGGTCCCGACGTTTCCAACGCTTTTCAACCCTCTACCGTTCCCGTTTCACGGTTTTTTTTTTCTTCGTATAGCTCGGTCCATTCGTCCTGCCTCACTTGCGGGGCTAGCTCCGAACCTCCATCGTCTTCTATTGCGACAGTTGTGTATACATATATATATGATAAATATATAGATATATATGTGTGTAGCATTTTCACGAGCGCGTGGCAGTAAAAGCCGCCTCATCTTTTCAAAACCGCATAGATTGCTTCTACTCCGGGTGGTACAGCAACGTCTTCATGGTCGCTTTTCCATTGCCACACGACCACGACGATGTCCCCGTATTATTATAATTTCAAGATGGATTCGAAGAATTAGAAATTTTCATGTTTAACGTTATTGAAATAACATTTGAACTTCGTTATTGAAAACGTTGTCGAAAACATATTTGAAATTCGTTAAAATTTTCGTGTTTATAAAATTTTTAAAAAAATTCAAAAAAGCACACGAAGGCGTGGTGAGGTTGTTATTCAATTTTTTAGGTAACCCTATCGGCGTATCGCTGTTTTTTTGTTCGCACGATTCAAGTGAATCGTGGTGTCGAATCCACGCGAATCGACACTTTGAAAAAAAAAAAAAAAAATAGAAAAAGTCTCTTTAAAAATGTGGAAAAATTCGTGAGTGTAGCTGAGGGTTTGTGCTTTACAATGAAATTTTGAAATGCGAAGTTTTCGGGTCATATTCGTCGTAAAACAATAAACAATAAACAATCAGCTGGTTTGATAAATACGAGAACTCTGAAATTTCGACTTTTCTTTTTTTTTTTTTTTTTTTTCGAATTTTTTTCATAGGCGTATGTAGCACATATGGTTAGGAAAGCGTGTGTGGCAGGGCATCCCCGGGTTACGTCGAATGCAAACGACCGAGGGACGACGGTCTGGCATTTCCGGTAGGGCAGCCACCAGCAGCGGCATCGACAGGAAACTTGTCGGTCAGAAGGGCAGAGGGGGGGGGGTGGTGGGGCGAGACGACGTGTGCGTCACGTATCGGTGAACGCATCGCTTCTGGAGTGCATTCGGAGTCGGTTTTGCATGGCTCGTGAGCACGATCGGGAGACACTCTGTATATGGGTTCCTCGTTGCTCGCACGACGCACCAACGACTAAACAATTTGAATCTATCAACATCCGTTTTTTTTTTGTTTTTTTTGTTTTTTTTTTTTTATTTCGACGAAATTCGTTTCGACTAGTTTTTCGAGAGAAAATTTGACAGAGAGAGAGAGAGAGAGGGAGAGATTTTTTATCATCATTTTTCTCAATTCTATTAATTAACGGTCAATTTGTTTTTTGCATTTGTTAGGGTTTAATTGGTTTGTTCAATTTTTGTATAGGCTGGTCGATTAAAAATTGAATCATCTTCATCCGTTCATAAAAAGTTAGTTTTTAGAACGTTTTATTTTTTGTATGCTTTTTTGGATATTTTGGGGTTTAATTGGTTTGGTCAATTTTTGTATAGGGTGGTCGATTAAAAATTAAATCTTCGTCTTCGTCCATAAAAAGTAGTTACTTTTTAAAACGTTTTGAAAAAAGGAAACCAAGGACCAATGTACAGTCATCGTAAAACAAAAATGCTGAAATATAATTAAAAAAAAAATTAAAAAAAAAACATTGTTATTCGAGAAGCACACGATTGGAGGTTAGGGTCAAGGTTAAAAACCGAGATAAGAACCTCATCAAATATAATGAGGATATATACATATGTTGCTGATTACTTTTGGGAACGATTTTGAAATTGATTGAAATGATAATTAAACAACGATTAATCGCGCATTAAAAAATTCGTATTATATTCGATCGGGTGTGAAAAGCGTTCGACTCTTCATCAAATACAATAAGCCGACGTTAACACCCTCGCGAAAAAAAAAAAAAAAAAAAAGGAAAAAAGAACAAAACAACAGAATAATAAAAAAACAGACAAAAAAAATCAGCACGGTTGTTCGTTTCGCCGATTTCTTCGGTCCCGCGGAGGGTCGTTAATAAAAAAAAAAAAAAAGAAAATGAAGGCTCCCACGCGAATACATTTGAATTTGTCGTTGCGTGTGTGAACGAGCTGTGTAGGTGCACGGTTATCATGAACGCGTGTGGGAAAGTCGCAGAGACGGGGTTTTAAATCATTCGATATATACGTATATATATATATGCATAGAACGACGAGGGGTTTTCGTGCACACGCGGCCGGGCGATCACGCGAACTCGAGTTTCACCCCCGGCGCGATTAATAAACAACGATGGCTATCGACGTTGCGCTAGGTCGGTGCTTGCCATACCCAACTGTCAGCGGCGGTTCAAACACCGGGTTGAATATCCTAGGCCACCGCGAGACAGATGCATAAATAATCCATGTTTATTACACTCAACTGTGAAAAGCTTGAACCCGAGGCTACGTTCATTTCTTCATTTTATTCGATGAAAATCTTTTTTTTTTCGTTTGTTTGTTTCTTTTATTTTTTTTTCACCTTTTTCATCCCTCATGAAAGAATCATTGCGATATATCAGAGAATTTACAAATATTCGATCGCTCGCTAAAAAAAATACTATGAAGAAAAATTAATATTATTATTGTTACTATTATTCATCAAAATTATTTATTCGTTTTTTTTACGTTCAACTAATTATATTTGAGGTCCGTTTGATTAAGTTTTCTAATTATGGCTGATGCATCACGGCTTGTTTTCAAATTACATTATTTCTGAAAACAATTTCTTTCTCCTTCGAAATGTGTCCTCAAGCTGAATAATCAGATGGCCGTAATATTTCAAAAACTTTGGGAAAAAGGAAAAAATCTTATTCAATCTTTTTTGTAGAGAATTCAAATTTCCACAAAAAAGGTTATTTGCATTATCGTCGTATCTCACATAGTTTCCGAGTTATTATGAAATTTATCGAAGCTTCAAAGAAACAAGCTATCTTAACCTGCCGATTCCTCGCCGAATTCAATCACTGTAACATGTTTAAAATTGGCACCGAAGACTCACTACCCTAAGTGAAAAATGTGCGGAGTTCCGGATTTTTCGGTGCAATACTGCGGAAGGAAAAAAATATAAACTATCAGGTGCCAAAAACCCTGTGTTAATCAAATGGCGAAATTCGAGGGCTTTGGGGAGGTACTTAGAATTGGTCTACGAGGCTGGGCCTTCGGCGACTTTCAAATTTATTTCTTTCGAGACATTTAAGCCCATGGGAGGACCAAAAAATTTTTTTACCACAAATAAGGACCACCCTAATATATATATATATATATATCGCATGCGAGAAACGGTAGTCGGGGTAACGCGGTTGTGTACGTGATGGATGGAGCGGCAAGGGGTTGCTTTGACGATTCGCTGCAGCAGATAGGGGACAGGGTATAGACGTGGGAGATGCAAAGGACAGAATGAGAGTAATCGACAGAGCGAGAGATAGAGAGAAAGAGAAAGAGAGAGAGAGAGAGAGAGAGAGAGAGAGAAAGAGTCCGAAGCCGTAGGGTATGCGACCAGAACCAATTGACCCAATTTCGGACTGCCGTACCCGATCGAGTGATTCCCCTCCCCTCCCCTTCCCTTCCCCCTCCCTTTCCTCCTCCTCTTCCTTCCCGGAACACGGCAGCTTCCATTATCTAATTTAACTATTTAGGAAGCCGACTGGATGGCCGTTCGGTGTCCCGTCAATGTCCAATACACGTTTTCACGTCCTCCTCGAATTTTCCATGCGTTCACCTTCGTTCGTTCGATTGATCGATCGAACCCCTTAAAATTGTGTCAATTGAAATTTTCAACAGTCTCACTCTCTGGAATGATTTAATGTTTATGTAAAAAAAAAAAATCGTGGTCCAAATTGATCGATAATTAACAAGAGCCACTGAGAAATAAAAATTTTCCAATTGATTAAAAATTACATTTTTCGATCATTTCAATTTAATTCTGTTTGAATTGTTTTTTAATTAATAATTTTTTTTTGTAATGTTTTTAAATTTTAAAAATTTCATAATTGTATTACATTTTTTTATCCTTAAATTTTTATAGGTATTCTTATAGATATTTTGGTTAGGCTACGAAATCTAAGGTATAACGATACATTTAATGTGGAATTGGAGGAAAAAATTCAACTGTTTGAAGTGAGGGAGCATTCGAAAATTTAAAATGACCATATTAAGGGACACCCTACAACACACACACACACACATACACACACACGCACATCGACACATTCAAACTACTCTCGCACGATCGACAAATCCGAAAATACGAAAAGCCATTTCGCAATACGTCAATCCTGACCCATAATTATCATCGTTAATTATCATCATTATTATTATTCATCGCGTAAACAAAAATGATAATACGATTATTACTCGGATTAAATTAATTACCAGATATTGCAATTACGGTTGTATTCACGAAATGGCAATGTGACGAAAGAGAGGCGAACGATGGATGTGCCCGGGGGATGAATGGAAGGACGAAGGGTTGGAGGGGGTTGGAAACGTGTATATAATATTGTGAAATAATGGGTTGGGTTTGGGGAGCGGGCAATACCCAGAGGATTTAATTGAATTAGTTTGGAACGTCGAGCGTGATCCCCGAACGGAATTGTTGCCATTTCGTATGAAGGTATATATATGTATATATATATATATCTGCAACCTTACGGCCGGGACACCAGGGTACGCCTAATTAATGTTTCGAGCAACTACTTTAATCTGACTCTGGAAAATTTACTTTTTCTCCAGTCCGAAACGGGGCTACACGGTAGGGGAGGGGGTGGGGGGTTAACCATTACGCAAGGGGGATCACCTCGGACCCCTCTCTCTCTCTCTCTCACTCTCTCTTTCTCTCGATCTTCTCGTTACCCCCAACTTTCGCGTAACATCTGTTCGGCACTGGGGCGAGAAAAGTCTAATCAGACTCCGGTTTCGAGTTTAAGGGTGAAAAAAAATAATAATAATAATAATAATAGTGCAAGTAAAAAAATTATATACAATCTATATACAAACTGATAGAGGGTGGTTCTTACAAAAAAAGATATCGCTGCCCACCTTCCAGAATGATTCTAGACCGTAAAAAAGGAATTTTCATATTTTTTTTCCCCGATTTGAAAATTTACCCTCTGCATTGCCTGAATTCGTTTGGAAGTTTTAAAAATCATTGATTTTTTTTTTTTTTACGAAAAAGTTCGGGAAAAGACATGTGAGAAAAATATATATATTGTGCAAAATTGTACCACAAAATCACCAAAAAATGTTGGCAGCTATCCGAATAACATAACCTGAAAAATAAAAATAAATATGATTTTTTTCTTTTAACTGGATGCCCAATCCCATATATATTTTATATATGTACGGACTATATATAATTTTTTTACTATCTATGCTCAATCCCACATAAGGTTACCATATATGTTTTTTTTAACTCGAAAATACATTCACAAAAACTTGGTTGAAGAAAAACGAAAATAAACAAAATTGATCAAGGCTACCAGATTTTCATATTTTCATCAAATAAATTAAACATATGCACACATATGTATATATATATATATATATATATATATATATATATATATATATATATGTATATATTTGGAATAAAAATTCAATAAAAGTCGTCGATGCGTATAAATGATACATTGCTATTATGATAAATCGAGATTAAAGAGTTCGGGAGTGGGGGGTGGGGGGGTCTATGGATATGCTAAAAATACATTGACCTGGATGCTTCGAAACGCTCGCGCGCGGATGAAGGGTTGAGGCTCTTTCAGGTTTGTAGGTGGATAGGCGTCGGTGAATGTCGTAGATGGAACAAGTGGATAGAAGAGAAGAAAAAAACGCACGGGATGTGTAACACAGAGGGACAGAGCCGAATAAAAGAGCGTGCAAAGTAAAGTGGCGGGTTGGTGAGGCGGGGGGGGGGAGGGGTTGAAGAGAGTGAGGAACGAGTGAGGAGCGAGCGAGAGGCTGAGAAAAAAAAGGGAAAAGAGCAACAGCCCAGCGACGTCAACGGGGGTTGGCAGCAGCATCCGAGAAGCGTCGCGCGTCCATTTGACATGCACAACAACGCCGGCCGCCGTTCCATTTTCTCGGTTGGACCATGCGCAATGGTGGCACCAACTACATATACGTATTTATATATATATATGTAATATATATGGGGCATTCCATGCCCCATTTCGAACAAATTCTGGACATCATTTTTCACATCGTTTTCATAATTTTTTCATTCTAAAGAATACTCATCGAAAAAAAAATAACGCGACCAATTTTTTTTTCAAATTTTTCCCAACTTTATTTTTTGAGTCATATATAAAAAAAAAAAAAAAAAGAACGTCCGATTTTTTTAAAACTCTATACTTAACTCTGTATAAATAACTGTATTTTGTATCATTTGAAAATTTCTTTGCAATTTATGAGAATTTTGTGAATTTTTTCAGATGAAAAAAACGGACGTTTTTTTTTATTTACCTCGAAAAAATGAAGTTTGAAAAAATTTGAAATGAAATTGCATGGAATGACCCATATATATATATATATATATATATATATATATATATATATATATGTTCACTCGCTATCGGGGGTGCATTTGAGCAGCTGCTCGTCGTGCGAGCTCTTTAATGTTTGTGTGTGTGTGTGTGTCTTTCTCATCGTCTTTCTCTCTCTCTCTGTCTCTTTCTCTACTTGTGTTAGTTCGCTGGCACACACGCTGCGAGATCCAGAGAGTGTTATGCCCCATTAGTGCATGCGTGGCGCCGAGACGGAAAGGCGCGCGGCACTCATGCCCCCCCCCCCCTCCTTCCGCCCTGCTGAGCCAGTGAACGCTCTCGCTTCGCGTCTCGTACGATTTTCCACACACGAGGCTGCAAGAAAATGAAAAAGGACAGGGCACGAGAATCCGAGGGACAATGGACGGACCCGAGAAAACAAGAATCCGTAAAAAAAAATAAAAAAAAAAGAATTTCAATTTCAGATCAAGTTCGACCGATTAAATCGAAATTAAACTCGTCGATTATTCGCACAAAAAATTTATTCTCGAAAAATTCGTAAAGCACGCGAATGGTTTATGACCGATAAGAAAGTTGTGATTTAAAAATTTGTGTGTGTGTGTGTGGGAGTGTTATTTTTTTTTTGGGATAGGTCGAGTGAATTCACCGACAAAATTTCGTCGCACCGGCTGAATGCTCTTTCGCTCGAGCTCACGAGGGCTGAGGGTGGTTCACGGGTGCTTGGGGGGTCGGGGGTTAGGGGGAAGAGGTTGCACGACGTGTGTGACACGCGTTCACGTGAGCGTGAATCGTTGGTTACAGTGGCGCGTTCCCCCCGGTACACAGGAGTTCCCCAGGTCGAGAGTCCCCCCCCCCCCGCCTGCCCACATCGTCGTGCTCTCCTGTGTAAAGGAACTTCCACGACGACGATCCACGACCCACCAGCGACCCCGTCCCTCGCCTTCCTTCCGCGCTGTCGAGCATCGCGTTTCTTACGCTCCGACGAACTCTTCGAGGCCTCCGAAGCCCTCAGCACCTTCCACGTACGTACCACACACTCGGCCATACAATATTATACACATTTATGCACACTTATACAGTATTATACACATTTATACACAATTATGCAAACTCATACACAATTACACACACTTATACACTATTATACAAACTTATACACAATGATACACACTTATACTCATTTATACAAACTTATACACACTTATACACAATTATACACACTTATACTCATTTATACAAACTTATACACAATTATACACACTTATACAAACTTATACACAATTATACACACTTATACAAACTTATACACAATCATACTCACTTATTTATACACACTTATACTCATTTATACAAACTTATACGAACTTATACACATTTATACACACTTATACAAACTTATGCAAATTTATACCCAATATTGCACACTTATACTCATTAATACACACTTATACACTATTATACACACTTCCACGCTCGCACAGGGCGATTCATTCTTCATTTCTTTGTCGGTCCCTACGTGCGCAAACGCACACTCACACACACACACTCACTCCGTCTCACTTTCCTTCGCTACGAAAAATCTTCTCTCCATCGTCGAACGGACATCGGGCTCACGTGTTCGTCTCGCAACAACCCCAAGAGTAGACAAACGAGTTTCACGCTCCACCCCACGACTCCGGAGCAACCGATACAGCCGCTTACCTTCCCCTCCCCCTCCCCCGTCCTTTCCCTACGATTCATCGACATCACCGACGGCCCGGCAAAAAAAAAAAAAATTCACGTCCAACATACGCTCGCACACACAATGAGATATAAATACGACGATTTATCGGCTCAACGTGCGCGATCGAACGATCGAACGATTTTTTTTTGTCACATGGACTCACCGCTTTGTCGCTCTAGTTCATGTTTTTTTTTGTTAGGGTACGTTCTAGGGAAGAAAGGAAACTCGAGTGAAATCACTCGCGTACGGCATCCACGATTTTATTTAAATTTTTTTTTTAACAATTTCCGTCGAACATTTTTTTTTTATTAATCTCTCAAATTTGATATGAGATTCGATGAGTAGATTAGATTTTCGTGTGAGTGACGTCTGCTGCAGCTACTTCTGATTCCCCCTCCCCCTATTATATTGGGATAGGTCGATAGCGAGGGGTATATTGAGACGCGAGGGAGGGGGTTGAAACGACCCAACTACATTGGTGGCTGGAGCACCTCGAACAGCGACTCAATACTCCATCCAGCCCAGAAACTCGGCAGCCCGCAACCCTCGCTACGTCCCTCACTCGATTTCATTCACCTCAACGGCTCCTTCCCCCCCTCCCCCCACCCCCAATGCCTATTTCGGCATTCGGAGGTAAAAGAGCCGATCATCCCGCGAGCAAAGGATGACCCTGGATTACCCAATATCGCTTTACATCCCTATACCTCTCTCGGCTCGATCTTTTCATCGTTCGCCCCCCACCCCCCACCCCCTTTCTCGCCGATCTTCTTATCTCGAAAAAAATATATCCATCCAATCCGCGATGTATACCAGCTGAATAAACCGTTTCTTCGTGCATTCGAAATATTCTTTCGCCGTGAAATCGAATGTATGATAGGTGAGAAAAAATGCAAATAAAATACAAAATTTATCCGTCGTATAACGCCTCATCGAACAGTAATGATAATTCTGACACATTATTATATGACGAATATAATTTCGACAGATGTATCCTGATAAGTGTCTAATTCAAATGTAGAAAGTGCCAGAAGAATCGAAAAACTTTGCATTTTTTGACCCCACGCCCTAATGTAGCAAGTGAAAAAATTATGTACGAACCATATATGGGATTGGGCATACATAGTTTGTGCATAGTGTATGTATAATCTGTGTAATTATAGTCTACATAGCCTATGTGTAGTCTACGTATAGTCTATGTTGTCTACATATGGTCTATGCATAGTCTATGTAGTCTATATATAGTCTATGCATAGTCTATGTAGTCTATATATTGTCTATGCATAGTCTATATAGTCTACACATTGTCTGTGCATAGTTTATATAGTCCACACATTGTCTATGCATAGTTTATAGAGTCTACATACAGTCTATACAGTCTATATATTGTCTATGCATAGTCTGTATAGTCTAGATAGTGTCTATGCGTAGTCTATATAGTCTATACATTGTCTAAGCATAGTCTACATAGTCTATATACAGTCTATATAGTCTATATGTAGTTTATGCATAGTCTATCCAGTCTGTATATTGTCTACGCATAGTCTATATAGTCCATATATAGTCTATGGATAGTCTACACATGCCCAATCCCATATACAGTTCATATATAGACTATTCACATTTTTTCAACTCGGAATGTATATATATATATATATACCTACGAAAAGTTATCGAAGCGGATTTTCGATCGAAGCCTCGACGTCAGAAACATGTTATGCGTTACCGGCTGACGGGAATTGTCGCAATAATACGCCTGAACCGTCGGATTAGCAAAACCGTGCTTTTCGCTAATCGAAGCTAAGGGTTGATGGGCGCTCGGCATTCGAGAAACAACGGGCCGAAATTATGGAATAGACGGAGAGAGAATGCGTCGGTGTGTGCGCGACTAGCGAATGTCGGATATGGGGGGCTCGTTGTTGGAGTGTAGCGAAATGGCCGATCGTCGTGTTTCGCCACATCTTCACGCACTAACTGTTAGCACGCGTGTGTATGCGTGTATCGAACGCACTCGGGCGGGGGATTATGCAACCCGTCCGTATGCGCACGTGTGTAGGTATGCAGATGCAGATCCCCCCCCCCCCCCTCGCCCCTAAAACTCATCCGGCATCGGTGCAAGCGTCCATTGCACCGCACGGCCAATGCCGGTAGACCGCTGCGCCCGAGAGCCCTCTCTTCGCTTCTGCCCGGTCCACGGCTATTCAATTAATTCGAATGTACCAGCAAACGTTGCTTCGTGCTTTATCAGCAACCACCACCGTCTGTCCAACGACTCACGAGGATACGGGTATCCAACAGAGAGCGGCGTTTCCACAAATGAAACATAATTTACGAGTAAAAAAATTATGTATGGTCTATGTATAAATTATAGATATATCAGGGTGGTCCTTATTTGGGGTGAAAAAATTTTTTGGCCCTCCCATGGGCTTAAATGTCTCGAAAGAAATAAATTTTAAAGTAGCCGAAGGCCCAGCCTCGTAGACCAATTCTAAGTACCTCCCCAAAGCCCCTCGAATTTCGCCATTCGATTAACACAGGGTTTTTGGCACCTGATGGTTTATGTTTTTTTCCTTCCGCAGTATTGCACCGAAAAATCCGGAACTCCGCACATTTTTCACTTGGGGTAGTGGATCTTCGATGCCAATTTTAAACATTTTACAGTGATTGAATTCGGCGGGGAATCGGCAGGTTATGATAGCTTGTTTCTTTGAAGCTTCGATAAATTTTATAATAACTCGGAAACTATGTGAGATACGACGATAATGCAAATAATTTTTTTTTTAGAAAATTCAATTCTCTACGAAAAAGATTGAATAAGAAAGGAGGGTTAAAAAATGTTATTTTCCGGGCAGCGCCCGGAGGAATGCGCGCGATATACGATGGCATTCGCTTGTGGACCAAAACCGCACACGATGCTGATAATTTTAAGCTCGTTGCTGAGGGTCGATCGATCCGAAACGCTCTTGGGTCAGCTTTTAACCTCGATTCTAAGGAATTTCCGATTATTTTTTTTTTTTATCTCTTTCTTTTTTTTCTCGTCACCGTTTTTTTTCTTTCACTTTTTAGGTGCGGAAGAGTGGCAGCAAATTCCAGATGCCACTGGCCGTTGTACGAAGTGGGTATATGGCCGACAATATGGCCCCATAAGGTGGCGGTTACGGTTCGCAACCGACGACGATCGATACTCGACTCTGTGCCAACGTTTATCGAACGAAACCGTTTTTGTTGTTGTTGTTGTTTTTTTGGTTTTTTTTGGAGGGGGGGTTAATAGTAATGACAGTACTCCGTTACGATGACGGGGAGGGGGGGGGGGACACGTTGAGTAGGTTGAATGGGGCACAGCTGGCGACGGTTGGATTCAGAACCAATCAGCAAGGTCGGTGTATCGCAACTGTCCATGGCTTCAATACCACTGGAAAAAAAAAAAAAAAAAAAAAAAAAAAAAAAAAAAAAGGTTTGACAGTTTGTTGTAGTCAGACTGATGACGACACACTGTGCTTATACCTTATACACGATGCAACCGGTGTACGTTAAACCGGAAATCAAATTTTGCAAAAATGTTGGACCCATTATTTGAGCGTTTGAAATTTTTTTTTCATTTTCAATTTTTATTTATGTTTTTTTTCTTCAAATTAATATTTCATGTGTATTTGAATCAGTAATTTGGATTCATCAATGTCCCTGGTAACAAATTTAAGATAATTTTTTTTAAAATTAAAAATATTTCTTTTTAAATTTAATTCTACTGAATGAATTATTTTATTATGATCTAATTATATATTTTTAAAAATCTAAATTCGAGTATTTAGGATTTAAACGAGAGAAGAAGGTATTCATGGGGAGAGTAAATCGGAAATGAGGATTCTGTTGTTTTTTTTTCTGTCTTTTTTTTTCTAAAAAATTTTTTCAAAAAGAATAATTTAAAAATGGTACACACGTTAATTCGTGTATTTCGCTAATGCGTTTTTTCTCTGACCTGGCACGGCGAGTTGTGATAAAAGAAGAACAAAAAGAAGACCAGCCAGGAGAAAAGTGCGGTGGTGGAAAATGAGAAAGCTGAAAAGAGAGAAGAAGAGAGAGAGAGAGAGAGTCGGGGGTTGAACGACGAAGAAAGAAAAGCACCCCGGGGAGATGAAGACAGGCCCCGCACGGTCTTGTGAGGTGTGAATATTATGAACGCGAGCACATCAGCCAACGAGAGTGGAACGCGACTCCGGAGTCTCGTCGTGGAATGCGATTGCTATGACTTGTACATCCCACCCTCTGCTCGCGCACAGCCATTTTCTCATCTCGGAACCACGGCTAAAATATTCACCGACTATTTTTGCATAGCGATATTTAAAATGTGGCGGAGTTACGCTCACTTGAAATTTTTTATTTGTATCAATGTCGACGCCACAAACTTTCTTCGAATCAGAACTTATTTTGTGCGTTCAATATCTTCATTATAGCCATGTATTTTCCAAATCATCCGTTCACGTTGGTAAATCATAAAAAAGAAATGTAGTTTTTGTTGTACCGAATAATAGTACATTATGACACTAGTACAAAAAAAAAAAAAAAAAAAAGTTTTTCCCACGAGTGTCCAAATTTTTATGTCACAAGGTGTGTAAATGTGTTTTATAAACAGAAATAAAGTTTTTGTCGTAATATAATAGTGCATTATGACACTAGTACAAAAAAAAAAAAAAAACAATGAAAGAAGTCGAAAAAAAAAAAAGTTTTTCGCTCGAGTGTCGTACAAATTTTTACGTCACAGGGTGTGTAAATGCGATTTTACGCTCGCTTCGTTCGTAAAACCGCACTTTTACGCACAGCATGTCATAAAACACATTTTTTTACGTTGTCCATAGATAAATTGAATGAAAAGTCGGATGAGATACGAGAGTTATTGATGAAAAATTTTAAGGGGGGAGCATCGTTTTCGCGGAATAAAAGACTTTGAGAGGAGGGGGAGTGGGGGGGGGGGGTTAGGTTAGTGTGTATTATAGCAAATCCTTGGTGTATATGTGTGAGGTATGGCATTGTTGCCAAGTGTGGGCGTATCAGGTTGGGCACGGAAGCTATAACGTACACACAGCATACCCGAGGGGATGAAAGGGGTAGATGATAGATACGGAGGGGGGGTTGCAGAGGGCGAAGCAAACTCTCGTCTGCCCCGGTGTGTCGCTTCACACGCTCGGGGCACGTACCCATTGCACCGTCCTGTGCCGTTGGCATAAACCAAACGCTCGGATGAATACGTTTCATGTTTATTCTACGCGCGAATCCCACGTGTACATGTGCTTGAGATGAAAATACGAGATCCGGCCCCGGCCGGCATTTCCAACCATTCCCCGCGACCGTGTTTTTCCAACCCGTTTGCCGGGAGGCTGTTCGCTTGTTTAATTGTTCCGCTTTACCTTCGAAATATACGTTGTTCCGTGTTTTCAATGTTTATTTTATTTTATTTATTTATTTATTCATTTTTTTTTTCTTCGTTAGTTTGCGAATAATATTTTTTTCAACTGTTGAAAAAGCTTATCGAGCTTTTTGAATAGCATTTTGGAGTATTGCATTTATTTTGAGAGTGCGATGTTGTTTTTTTTTTTTTTTTACTTTTGAATTTATCAGTTTTGTGATTTTTTTGGGGTTATGTTGAGAATCGTACCTTGTTTTTTTTTAAATTTTTTTTTACACTTTTGGCTTTGTTGGCGAATAGTTGATTTGAATTGAACATCTTGATAATATTTTGGTTAACATTTTGGCGGATTGAATTTATTATATTGAGACAAGTCTGCAGTTTTTTTTTTTTTTTTTTTACTTTTTCAACAGTCAGTTGTTTAATTGTTTTGGGTTATGTTGATAATATACATTGTTTATTATTTTTGCCTACGTTGGTGGAGAATAAATATTCGAATTAAGCAGCTCGATGATATTTCAGTAGAAATTTTGAATTATTGAATTAATATTGAGAATTTAAAACTGAATTTATTTTTTTTTTCTTCGTAACTTGAAATTCTACATTGTCTGTTTTATTTTACTTTTAACGTTCGCTCGTGAATAATATATTCGAATCGAAAAGCTCGATACAATGTTTCAACAAAAATCGTGAAATATTAAATTCACACAGCAGCGAGTCTCAACTTTATTTTTTTTTATTTTTTAATTTTTTTGTCTTTGTTCCTCGAAACCTTTGATCCATCCTTGCGGTACTAGAGCTCCGATGCTTCGTGAAATTTAATTTCCCGGGAATTCGTTGCAATCTCGACGAAACCCGAACAAAGTTTGAGGTAAGCCTAAAAGTTATCAAAAAAAAAAAAAAAAAGTAGTTTCGCCTCGTTAGTAAACGTTGAGTCCCACGAACTTTCAAGTGACGACATTCGTCGTCGTTTCAACCTTTTCGAAACTCGAGATGTTCACATAAATGGCTACCGCCAGATTTTTTAATTTTTTTTTTCGCAGAGACGTCGTCAATGGGTTGCACAAAATTTTCATCATCAAATAAAAATTCTAAATCAAATTTCACATCAATAAAATAATGACCCACTTAAAAAAATAAAACATTTTTTTTTACTCAGAGACACAAAAATCATTTCCAAACAAGAGACAAAGAAAAAAGAATATAAAATAATATTCCAAAGGCAAAAGCAACTAACTGAAAAAAATGAAAAAAAAAAAAAATATATCCCAACCCCTAAATTAGGGTGGACAAAGGAATAAATTAATCAAATAAATACGTAATCATCAACGTTACGAAGCTCACGATGATCAGTTTGTCGAATGATTGCCATTGTTGTTGATATCGACACAAAAATGTTTTGAATTTCGTATATCGACGAATAATTATTATGAATTTTGTATCTATAACGCGTTCGACCTCATGTTGCATAGTTGCATTTGATATTCCGTGGAACTAAGCCACGTTTTACAGTCATCCATGCACCCACACACCCACGGGGACTCTCTGAAACACATGCACACACATACACACACACACATATGAACAACGTATCGAGGGAATTAACGGGTCTCCATTATGTATGGATCTCATCCCGATCGGCTATTGCCGCTGGGGCTGTTGTTCGTTGATGACTCTTCTCGTATAATATCGTTGTACTATCCATATGCACATATAGAGATATATATATATATATATATATATATATATATATATATGTATATATTTACGAACACAAGTAAGCTTTGGAACGAGCGTTGGAACCGACGCTTCGTATCAACTTCACCCGCAGTTTAATTCAACGCAGATATACGACCGATATTTTCCACCCATTTTAATCATTACACATACCCCATGTATATGGGGCATTCCAAGTTAAACTTTGGGGTAACTTTCCTGAACGTTATTCGATCATTGCATACGTTTTATTTTTTTTTTGCATTGTTTCGTTTGAAATGCCCCATATATTATATTCATATATATATATATATATACATATATACAATATTCAATCCGTATGAAAAAAGTTTGAATACTTGGTACTGAAAATATTAAATATTTCACTCATTTTTTCGTAGACCGGATAAATACTTATTTTTAAAAAATAAAATAAAATAAAAAATGAATGAATGAATGAAGAATAAAAAATTTTCAAATAACCAGATGTGACCATGTCGATTCGCGGTGAGCCAAAGACGGGATCGATATGACTCCCCCCCCCCCCTCCCCCGTCGGTTGGTCGTGTCGCAAAACGACTTCTGGAAGACACATTCTGTATCTACCGACCTGACTCTGGCACTTTCTTGCAGTCTCTCGTTCTCGTTCGGTCTCTCCCGGGCATCGCCATAGAGTCCACGATCCACCTCCATATATATATATATATATATACACACACACACATATGTATATATGTACATATAAGTATGTCCCTGCACGGAGAGTCGAGCGTGCGGAAGAAAGCGAATAGGGTGCAATACAGAGTGAGAACGACTTTCTCCGGGGATTCATATATATATATATATATGTACGTTCGAATGTCGGTAGGGTTTCTCATGCATCGGCAAGCAGGGATTTTATTCGTGGCATTGTTCGTCGTGCTTAGAAAATCGCTAGCTAGAACACGGTGGAAAGAAGCGAGAGGATGAATTGTGGAAGGCGTGGCCCACCGGTCCAGCAGATTTGACAACGCATCCCCTGCAAGAAAATACCGAACCCCACGGAATCATCTATGATACGTGCGACTGCAAACGGCTTTTCCTACAACCAATGAAAATACCCGGAAAAAAAAGGAAGATTTGAAATAAATTAAAAGAATTCATGTAATTCTACAAATTTCTTCGAGAGCTCGATATGTATTATATATGGGTCAACAGCTGGTAATAATAATAATAATAATAATAATAATAATAATAATAATAATAATAATAATAATAATAATAATAATAATAATAATAATAATAATAATAATAATAATAATAATAATAATAATAATAATAATAATAATAATAATAATAATAATAATAATAATAATAATAATAATAATAATAATAATAATAATTGTTTGCCGGAAATTAAACGAAGAGACATAAAGGAGCTTTGATGGTTAGCGTAACTTGCAATCATTTTGGACGAAAGATTATAATCTCTCGACGAAAAAAAAAAAAACCCAGAATTAACGAGCCTGCGAGAAGGATGACGAGTAGGTAAAAAAACTGGAAGAAGAAGATGAAAAAGACGAAGACGAAACAAAAAAAAAGAAGAAAAAGAAAGAAAATGTGGGATGTAAAAAATGGCGGAGCCACTAAGCCCGAGCTTTTACTGAGATTTTTCTCGTCAAACGTCTGGTTCGAGTGATACCCAAGGTCCAGAAGAGGAGCAGCCCCCGCGGCCGACCCCACCACCAGATAGCTCAATTTAACCGAAGCACCACTCTGACGCTCCCGGAGATCTTGTCTGTCCTACGTGTGTCTCGCTACTGACGACACCTACCATCACTGCTATTCTCATATAAATACAGACACACACACACACATTTCTATATATTTATATATATATATATATATATATATATATATATATATATATATATATATATATATGTACACATCGAGGCAGCGCTCTTCTCCGAGCTCCGTGGTATAATTAAAACTTAACGACGTTAACCCTTCATTAGCGCGCGGGACGAATCGTAATTCCCCCCCCCCCTCCCCCCACCCGCGCCCGTAGTTCGTGACACGGCGAATGGCGCGCGTTCGAATTTTCATCGCGACAACGAAGTGTGTTCGACGAGGCAAAATTCTGAGCTTCCGAAGTTTCATGGGGCGAGGGGGAGGGGGGGGGGGCGTCCGTGTTTGTTGATAATCGCGTTAAAACGTTCGGTAAAATAGTTTACTCGAACCCTTGGGCGACGAAGAAGGCCGAGAAACGAAGAAAGAGTAACATTTTTACGTTACGATATAATTCTCGTTTCGCTGTAAGTTCACTGCGACGAATTTTGCCGGGTTTTCATGCAGTGACGACAAACGTTTCGGTTAGACTGGACACAATCAGTTGAGAAGGAATTGTACTGTTTAAAAAATAAAAAATATATAATACAAAAAAATAGAAATTATATGATATGGAGAAAAAAAAAATTCGTCTCGAATTTCGGGAGAAAGTGAGACGGAAAGAATTATTTGTGTCATTCGCTGCTGCGGATACTTCACGCCCCGACCATTGGGCACTCTCCTTGGTCACAGTAAATTTGTGGGGGAGGGGGGGGGATTGTTATTAATCATGTCCGGTCGAGAGGGCGGTCCAGACACCGAAATAAATAAGCAGGCGTTGTCGTGTGTTATTTATGTGCTTATTATTATCATCACAGTCTCCCGATCTCTACTGTCAAGTGCCCAAAATGTTGTCCGAATATTCAACTTGCAGCTCAAGTGTTTTCATTAAAATCTGACGAGGACTTTTTGTATTATATCAAATTGAGCGTGATTCTCCATAAGGCTCCATGTTAAACGTGTGAAAATAAAAGTGTTGATATATTTTTTTCTCGCGCTCCGGAAAGCCATAAAAATTTAACTGAACCTTTTTCTCATCGATACCTATAAGTATGCCAAGTTTCATGAAAATCTGACGAGGTCATTCTCTGAACGACCTGTACACGGTTTGCAGAACGTTGAACGGCGCAACGTCGGAACGTGAGGTTGACGTGAACGTGCGGCAGGTTCTAGCTCGGTTGTGTTCAAGTACCGGAGGGGGGCTTTGGTCGGAATTATGATCTATTGGATATCAGGAGTGAACCCGAGTGAGGAGCGAAGAGGAAGATGAAGAGGGGGGGATGTACAACCAACGATGAGGAATCGTCGAAGCGCGAGAGAACGATAAGCCGGGCTCAACGGTTACGAAAACCACTATGCTCTCTCTCTCTCTCTCTCTCTCTCTCTCTCTCTCTCTATCTGTACCCCATAGTCCAACTTTTCTTAATTAGACGACGAAACGATCGACTTTCTTTGTTTCCCCCTCCCCCCCCCCCTTCCCGCCGACAACATTTTTTGTTCTCCGTCTTCTCTCTTTCATTTCCTTCGACTTTTTGCTTCTTACTTATTTTCCGACTCGGGTTTCGTATCAAAGACCCGAATGAGAATTCAACTCCCGTCAAAGAACTTCCACGGTTCGATGAATATCTCATCGATCGATATTCACCGATGATGTATCCGGCTCGTTGATAACCGTCGACGAACGAACCACTCGGAACGAGTTAACGAGAATTGAAATGGTGGAAAAATATATATGCATATTGTGTATATATGAAAGAAAATTAAATTGTCGATTTTTAAAACGAATGATCCGGCTGAAAGTTGAGTAAAAGCCTTTGAGAGGATAAAAAATATTCTGTTTTTTTTTATTTTCATTATTTATGAGAATTTACGTGCCAACTTTAGAAAAGAGGAAAAAATATCGAAGGCTGTTAGTCAGTCGGGTTTTACTTACAAAACGTGAAAACTAAAATGTCATTTTTCTATAAAAACATTAAAATTGTTAATATTTTGATTTATTGTTAATATGATTTTTAGAAACACGAATAATAATTTGATAGTTTGAATGAAATTTGGATTTGGAACAATTAATTACTTTTCTACATTACTTTTCCATATGGATAATATTTTTCGATAATTTGGAAATATTTAAAGTAACAATTTTCACGATTTTTTAAAAAATATCGTTAAAAAAAACTTCTACCATTAACGACGTTGAAAAAATGAAATAAAATTGCAGTTATTTTGAAGCAGCTTTATTACAACAACGACGAAGATTCGTTGGACGTTCTCCGGAGAATGATGGAAAAGATGGACCCGGGTTGATAAAGTTTTGGAAACTCGAGTATCGAGTACCAAACCAGACGACTTTGGGTTCCTCCGCAACGAGAGCCACGATTCTATTATCCGTGGAACAGAAGGTCGGGACAGACGAGATAAGAGCACATCCACCGCGAACAATCCGGCCTACGTACTCTCAGCTTTCGAGCCCTACGTACCAATCTCGTGGACCACGTATCCACACACACACACACACACACACACACACACACACACACACACACACACACACACACACACGAACAAGATATCCGACGAAATGTGCTCACAGAGGGCGCGCAGTTCGGAATACGCAAAACCCAAGATCCGACAATCGAACTACCAAAGTGCACAAGTTATTCTCACAGACGATGCGCGAGTTGGGCAATACGAGATTTCACGTCTTCTCCAGGAACGATATATGATAACCGGCCCCGCCGAGTTTCATAAAGTTTCGTGAAACGGATTAACGACCGAACGTGATACCCACACACAAACCCCCGTTTCCGACTTTTCACACTTTCGTAACAATGAAAAAGCCAAGAACGACAAATGGGTTTTAGAAAACCTCTAGAAACGGCAAAATTGTTCGATCGGTCGTTTGCCGTTTCTTTATTTTTTTTCTATCAATTTAAATTTACGTACATCGTGCAAAAGTTTGCATTTTTGTGATTGAACAAAAGAAGATTCGAGTGGCAAGATTTTGGAACTTTTTTTCTGTTGGCTAGCAGAATGACTTGAGGAGTTGACGATTCGGGAAAATGATCAATGATCAATAGACTCTGACTTTTATTGAATGTGGTTTCTAGAAAAGAATATAAAAATGAACTCCATGGACGAAATTTGGTCTATTTATACTAAAGATACCTAAAATCCAAAATTTTCATGGCCAGTTGGATGTTCAAAGGCTAATTTAATTTGATCAGCAGCTACGTTTTCACTGATCATCCAATGTCATCGCTTCACCCGTAGCATTATTGTCTTCCCGCCCTAACGCTGTCTAAACAACACCTCATAGACCAAAACTCCACATGAACAATATTGTAGAGAATTAAATTCCCTACAAAAAAGTCCCAGACGGCATGTACCATAACATCGATAGTTCACGCGTGGGAAAGCTTGAAAGTCGAGCAATGTGAGGAGGTTCTGAATTCAGATATTTCCGAACACTGATCATTCCGAATTTCCATCCCCACCCTCACAAACGTTCGAACAAAAATATTCAACAGACCACAAAAAACAACAAACTTCGTTCCCGTCCATTTGTAAACCCGTTTAACGACAGCCGATAACCATGAGATACATATATATATATATATATCTATACAAAAAGATATAACCGTTGGTTCTCGTGAGATCATGTTTCATCAACGTGAAACTTTATTGGCAGCACATCGATGCGGTAGGTGCAACGGTTTTGTCCCCCCCCCCTCCCCCCGAGCCATTGGATACGGCTCCTATAAAATTCAAACCCCCGGGTCGTAGCGACTACCATCGGAGTCTCTATCCCTCGCTAACGCGAATTTATAAAAATAAAAGACAGAGAAAAAAAATATCCCCGGGCGACACGGCCCACCTCGTCAAATATTCGTCCGAGCGAACGACGTTTATTGGCTCATCCGCGAAACTCGGAGTTTGTCCACGAACTTGTTGAACCCTTCCATCGGTGTCGAAAATATTGCCTCGAACCTCGTGAACACGGGATTCCGTCCCAGGTTGATCGATAATACGATGAACATCGGACCACCGGAGGACCCGGTCTCTGAGATTCAACCGGATTATCCGATAATATCGCCATGTAGAGCACACGACCGGGGCAATGTGGTACAGTTCCGGATATCGAGCAGCCGTGGGAAAATATGGCAAGGCCAATGAAGATCGGACTGTCGTGTGAGATTCAGACACGAGGCTGAACTAAAGATTCAATTGGCATTCCGGCACGTGTCGAAATGGCGGACTTTAAATATATTTTTATAGATACATTGATTTTTTTGTTTGCCCCCAAATAATGCATTGTAAAACTTGAGATACGACTACGGGAGGGGTTGAAGTGCGTTATTCCATGAGTTTCCTGATTCAGCTTCGACATTCAAGTGCCAAAAGCTGCAACACACCGACAATGAAGTCTCCATCAAATTTTTGAGAAGAAAAAACGGTCCATTTTGATCCCCATCGATGTTTATCTCCATACAGCCAAGGAATACAACTGTGACACTTTGCCCCGGTCACCCACTAGATAGATTTACATGGACAATCGATTATCGGCGAGAAATCTACGAAACCCACGTCACGGAGTCTTCGGTGAAAGACCTCAACTCGCTCGAGCTCTTTTCAATTCAGTTGATTCCGTAAACGATGATCATCGAAGCGTGAAAGATCCAATTCGACACCTTTCCACCGATGATAAACAACTAGGCAACACAGTACACAAGTCCATCAAGGTGTAACCATTTTGCCTGGACCCCAACGTTAATCTAATAATCTGGAAACTCGTGTGAATCCGGCGAAAGCATCGTCGAACCTGAAACATTATGCCTCAAACAGCTTCCTCCTCCCCCGCCCCTGCCTTCCCGCCCCTCTCGGGTCAAACCCGACATCAGCGCGTCCGACCCCCGACACTATCTCGTTTCCGCCCGGCGCCCATAAATTTCACGCGTATCCTCAACGATAATGGAAAATAATGCGGAAACACTCTGGAAACCTAGGCTCTCAACGCCCGTACGCACTCGTGGCCGTATGTTTATGACTCGGGACGATAAAAATGATCGATGGTCTCGGACGCTGGCTGACAGCAGATTCGATCGAATTCGGAGGGTTCTCGTTGATCGACTGTCGTCGTCTCGTTAACGTTCCTCAAACCCAATCCTGGAATCCTCAAAATCCAAAAGTTCCGGCTTAGGATGCTTACCTGAAACAGACAAATCAAACAAACACAAAATTATTATCATCTTCCAATTGGTTTGTAAGAGAAATGGATCAGACCCGTATAAAGCATCGTGCACTTGAAAAAGAAGGGTTTGCGGAAAATTTTGCGAAAATTTTCGTCGATTACCGGGTGGAAAGTTTGCGGGTGGAGGGGCGAGGAGGGGAGGGCGGAAAACGAGAGGGGGAGGAAGACTTTGGTGTGTACATACGAAGACTAAACAAAGAGCGGGGGTAAAGAGTCGGCTGTAAAAAAATGTAGAGATGCAGCCGCAGGGAAGAGGAGAGAGGATTCGGTACGAGCGATTAAACTCTCGGTGCGCCATCCTGTACTTTTATTTCGTTTCCTTGAACGAGCCCGAAACCTATCTCGCGTTTCGTGCACCGCCATTGCCAAGCTTGAGGGTCGTAACTTATCCACTCGGCAAAATGGCCGACACACCGGGGGAACGAAAAAAAAAAAAAAAAAAACTCGTTCGCGGGAAAACCAAACTCCGAGCGGGGATGCATCTGGGACAACGATGGCTGCAACCCCTTGGG
The DNA here is from genome assembly GCA_963662125.1 of Diplazon laetatorius. Classification (NCBI taxonomy): domain Eukaryota; kingdom Metazoa; phylum Arthropoda; class Insecta; order Hymenoptera; family Ichneumonidae; genus Diplazon; species Diplazon laetatorius. The sequence goes on along the minus strand of OY759162.1, from coordinate 8,959,146 downwards.
GGATTATTGTTCGCGGGGAAAGAAAGCCAATTGGGCAAGTCGAAGTTTATTCGAGTCTGGGGATGTTAGAATTTTCGTTGTCAGACTGGACAAGCGCGTGTGGCGAATAAATCCGAATGGCTCAGCAATCTAGGAATAGTTGGGTTGCTTGGATGTGTTTTGTATTTTCTTGGATTGGGATCAATGGTGTGGATGTTCAAGGCAGTAGCATTGATGGGAACTGAAATGGACATACGGCCATTTTGTCTAATCGGCTGGAGAGTGACGTCGCCATTTTGTCACGTCCTTGAAACTCCCACCAGGGGATCATCTCATTGCATTGCTCAATTTAGATAGGAAAACTGTGAAAGCAGCTCCTGACTAATTGATGCCTTATCTAATCCAACACTTGTTCATATCAATTAGTCAACCAGAATAAAAAACACATCTATCAAGCATATTGAGTTCAGACTCCAAAACAATCCTCAGCATCGACGTGAGAACCTAACTGACATTGCAGCAACCTAGAAATATTCCATCTTTCATCTATTCCAAGTTGGGCCTGAAGTTTCGGAGGAAGTGGCATTTTCAGGTTTCGGTGGTCTTTGGATAGAAAAAAAAACGATCCATCTGACGAATCGGGTCAAACGGTTTGCCACGTTTGTTTCAAGGTGACGCAAGAGGGCGTTAGGGCAGGTTTCTCAAGACTCTTTGTGGATTCTACGTGAGGGGCTCGTTCAAGCCTCTCTCCTCCTCCCCCCCCCCCCCCACAAACGATTCCCTTGCCAAGCTTTCGGTTGAAGCCCGTTTGGTACGTGACAGTGGCACCCGAGACTTTCTTTACGCTTACGAAAATGTCTAAACCACCATCGTACTCGTCGTATCCCACCTGCCCGAGTTCCACATCCCCAAACACACAGTTCCCAGTCTCACGATTCGCAAAAGCTGAAATTGGAATCATCCAACTTTCCCGACGCCGACCCGAACGATATGAAAAAATGAAAAAAAATTACCGTTGGGTGTTCTCGTTTCTTACTTCAACAGAGTTTTCATTTTTCTTCGCTTTTCCTTTCTTTTTCGTCACTCGTTTACCTTAAAAAAAAATGTTGAATGACAAAAATTGTACAAAAGTTATTTCCCGATCTTATTTTACATTTTTTTATTTTCTTAACTCGTTATCCGATGGTATCCATCGTTTCCTCCCGGGAAAAATCCCGAAATCCACCATCGAGAACGGTCGCAAAGGCGGATAAACAGAGAAGAAAGAAAGAAAGAAGGAAAACCGGAAGAATAAAAAAAACACACACAACGTAGACGTTCCTTTGGACTCGGATCACGAAACTGGGGTGTAAGCCCCTCCTTCCCCAATGGGGAAACCCGAGAGAGATTTTTCGGAGGTGGCGCATGTACAACGTGCTAGTTCGCCAACGTGTACACCAACGTTAGCTTGTACGAGATTCGCGGGTCTCGGCCACGAAGCTATAACGTATAATCCACGATAAAGCCGGTGGCCGAGAGAAATCGAGATTGAGCTTCGTAGCTTCGTCGACGGGGAATCCGCTTGTACAGCGCTCTTGCAACGAACGAAAAATGAAAATAAATTGAAACGAGTGAGGAGAGAGGCTGTTACGTAGCTGCGACGGGTCGTGAAAGACAAAAAAAAACAACAACAACAACTTTTGCTCTTTTACGGCATTCGGGAATAACGTCGGATCTTTCGTTGTGATATATATATTTCGAACGATAATAATCATGAGACGAATGGTTTGTGTGATAGCTCGAGCTCTTTCGAGGTCAGTGACTAAATTCGTCTCCAACATTTGTCTTGTTATTTACTCATTCACAAAATGATGAGTAGGTTTAAGCTTCGATGCAACATGATCAACTCGAAATAATCGAAAAATTTAGTTGGTCGGTTTAGAATCGGAATGAATGACCGAGAGAACGTGAGTCAGTCGGAGCCTCTATATGTAGCTTAGGGCGCGACGTACCGGTTGCGCGAAGCGCCGGCCGGCCGGCCATCTAGCGGCCGGGCGGCGCACTACACCAGAAGACTGGCGGGCGTTTCGTTTTAATATACACAGCAGCGATGTGTTATGGCACTTATTCATGTACGTTCCCGTGTGGAAATCGGGTAGGGATTCCCTCGATTGAATCCAGCGCATGGCTCGGTTTCCTGTATTCAGTTTACCTCTAAAGTAGCTGGAGGGAAACTAGCCACAATGCATGTATAGGTGTCCGGCTGTCCAGGCGCTAGCCAGTTATCCCATTCCAGATCAACCGTAGGGAGGCTAAGCAGTGTACTACTAGCGTACATCGATAGATCACGACGCCATCTCTCGTCTTTCGCAGACACTAGTTGGGGACGCGGCTATAGATGCGCAATATGTGTGCTCGCGGCTTCTGATTGGTCAACGGGTAAAGCAACTGTTGCCGGCACATGCTGTGCGATCAGTTTGTGGCACTGCTGTTTCTCGATCAAACCTAGCCTCACTTTTATGAATTATCTCGCGAGTTCAACAACAAATATGAGTGACGAGAGACAGCGAGAACTTGTTCGGGAACAAGTGAAACGACACCGTGCAGTGACAAAAACAAAGTCGAGGAGTTATTAAGAAGTCGTTGATGTAAGTTTTTTATTTTCTAGGTTATGTTCTCTTTTGTCAAGTGTTAACATTTTTGTTTTAACCTTACTTTTGGTGAGCATTTATATTAAATATATATAGTATAAACTTCATATTAGCAGCAAAACTGATTAAAAATAAAGATTCTCCGGTGTTCTCACAATTTTCATATTTCTAGTGTAACCGATAAGAAATACAGATTCTTCGGTCTTCTCACAATTTTCATATTTCTAGCATAACCGATGAGAAATAAACATTCTCTGATCTTCTCACAATTTTCATATTTCTAGTGTAACCGATAAGAAATACAGATTCTTCGGTCTTCTCACAATTTTCATATTTCTAGCGTAGCCGATAAGAAATAAAGATTCTTCGGTCTTCACACAATTTTCATATTTCCAACATGACCGATAAGAAATCAAGATTCTCTGGCCCTCTAACAATTTTCATATTTCTGACATAACCGATAAGAAATAAACATTCTCCGGTCTCCACACAATTTTCATATTTCTAGCGTAACCGAGAAGAAATAAATATTCTGCAGTCGTCTCACAATTTTCATATTTCTAGTGTAACCGATAAGAAATCATGATTCTGTGGATTCCTCACAATTTTTATATTTCTAGCGAAACCGATGAGAAATAAAGATATCTTTATTCCGACCGGAGAATCTTTATTTCTTATCGGCTATGCTAGAAATGTGAAAATTGTGAGAACACCAGAGAATCTTTATGTCTTATCGGTTACGCTAGAAATATGAAAATTGTGAGACGACCGGAGAATATTCTTTTCTTCTCGGTTACGCTAGAAATATGAAAATTGTGTGGAGACCGGAGAATGTTTATTTCTTATCGGTTATGTCAGAAATATGAAAATTGTTAGAGGGCCAGAGAATCTTGATTTCTTATCGGTCATGTTGGAAATATGAAAATTGTGAGAAGACCGAAGAATCTTTATTTCTTATCGGCTACGCTAGAAATATGAAAATTGTGAGAAGACCGAAGAATCTGTATTTCTTATCGGTTACACTAGAAATATGAAAATTGTGAGAACACCGGAGAATCTTTATTTTTAATCAGTTTTGCTGCTAATATGAAGTTTATAGTATATATATTTAATAAATGCTTAATTAAAATATATTAACTGTATTGTGTAGTTTCAGACGTTATTGACGAAAAATAAAATGATATTATATTTTTTATTATATATTGCCGTTTTATTCGTGGCAAATTTCTTTCCAGCGTACTAGAAGCATCGGAATCCCTCCCTCTGTGGAGGGGGGGGGGAGGGACATTCCTATCGGTCTAAATTATATAGGTGCTAGCTAGTTCCTAGCCGATTTTCCGGGACCGAAAGGAGTAACGCTAGCCAGGCCCGGACCCGCAATCTTGGACAGCGGCGGGACGGGCCAAGCGTTACACATAGCACCAGGGCCTGTTCAGACTGCCGGGCTAGAACCTGGACATAATCCCGGAAACCTAGCCAGGGCCTGGCTTATACCGGGACGAAATTTCCACACGGGTTGCTACATTATCAACCTATTCGCGTAAGCACCCGACTCTCGTTTATTGTTATTCTCTTCTGCCATGCCCCCCCCCCCCTGCCCCGTTCAACAGTCACTTCCCGTTGAATTAGTTGACTCTAACCACCGTTACTGCGGCCACAATCGTGGCTCACTCGCCGAGTCCCCAACCGTGTGTTCGTATTCCCCGTGTTCGAGTGTTGTCATGAACAGCATCGAGTTTGTCCTTGTCGCCCGGTAAAGCCTTCGCCATCGTAGTGAACTACGAAATTAGATCCACGTCCGAAGGCGTCATATTTCCTCATTGTTAAGGCCGACGAATCGCGTTATCCGTCGTTTCGATGCCGAAGGGTTTCCACCGAAACTTTCGTCAAATTTTCACCATGGATCAACGTCGAGCGTTGGCGAAACGCATTCACCGACGCAGTCACGAGAATAATAATAATGCAGACGACTCGGAGAGGGAGGGGTAAAATGTTCATTCCACGAAACTCCGGTGGAGACTGTGCGGAATGAAGGGTGTGCTTCCGGGTGAGAGGGCCCTTGGAATGTATACGGAATAATGGCGTACAATTTGAGAATGAAGATCATAATATACCAACCGAGTATTCTTCGCGAAAAACTTCTCAAATTTCGTTTCGTAAATTACGTTCGTATTATGATTATGACTTTTGACCTCTTGCAATTTCACGTTCTTGCGAATGAACACGTTGAAACATCGATTTCTCATTGTGATAATTATTCTTTTTTTTTCTTTCTTAAACTTCTGAAGAATGGAAAATGGATTGTAGATAAAGGATTGTTTGATTGTGATGATTTTATCGGGATTGGCTGCGATTTCACGTGATAAAGGCACCGATGGCTCATTAAACTCGTTCATTGGGTTCTTCTATTCGTTCATTGAAATGAATTGTTTTTTTTTCGGACGAACATTAAATCCTTATAATTTGCAACGATCGAAAATCCTTCGAAATATTGGGCGGAAAATAATAACCTTTCGACATTACACATTCCGAAGATGTCTGTTTGAATGGAGACGGTGAATTTTACGGTAAATTCCGTTTCGGTGGTTCATATTGACCGGGTAGACTCGAGGGATGAAAATGGCCGACCGCAATAAAAGGCCAAAGACCCGAAGAAACCACGCCTGGAGGGATTTAACGACAGAACCGTGAACGAAGTAATTTGTTTGTACACCACCCAGCTATATCCCAGTCGTCTGGGCTTCACCCACAGACACACTTATTATTAACACTATTTTTTGCTCGTCCTTCCGTCTCGACATTTTCCGGTTTTTCCACGTTGTTTCCGTTATTTTCACGATAAAGATGGTCCATTTTGGTTTTGTTCTTTTCGAACACTCATCGTGCAACAACGTTGATAACGTCGGGGCTCTCAATTTTTTTTTTTAATTACATCCAAACACAACTTTAACGACTCACTCTTCAATCTTTTATGACCTATTTATTTATTTCATCGTTTTGCCAATTTATTTTTTTTTTCAATTATTTTTTTTTTATAACAAGCATCTCACTCGATGGAAAATATAGTTAGCGCGTTTGTACGGTAGAACGAATTTTTCCGGCTTCGGATCGCACGGAATCCCAACAGCTGCTTCAACAAAGCTAATTGGAAAAAAATCACTGCAATTTCTCAAATTCCATGGAAGCTTTATACATGTATATTGCCGTTTTTTCGTTGAAGCACGTGAAGCTTGTTTGTCGAGTTTTCATTTTTTTTTCTATCTGCAGATCGCGTTAATAAAAATCGTTATTAATTAAAATCGAATTTTTTAAAAAATTTATTCCGTGAAAGATATTTTATCCGTGATGAAAATAACACAAGTAAAAAAATTGTTACTGCGAAATTATACCTTCTATTTACAATGCTTTGGCGATTTAATATTCTAGACACGAACTTTGTAGATGCGTGGGTGGGCAGTGAACATTTGGCAATCACGAACAAAAGAGTAACAGACAATGATGTACAATTATAACCCTCAATCGAGTAATTTAATTACGTTGGATAATTATATTTTCGTTTCTAAATACACGTGTGCAATATTGATCAAACATCAACACAGACGAACACATCCACAACGTCAGTTGGTCGATGTGAATTCGACGTTCTATATCGAAAAACCACAATTGAATGCAATTTTCACGAATTATTTGCAATATCCAATCACCCACGGTTGATCTCCAAATATTTTCGTTGTTTCGAGATACTGATTTAATTTCGTCAATTGATTAAATTGAAAAAAAAAAAAAAAAAAAACAAACTACATTCGTATTTAATGACATCACAAGTGAACCGGAATGCACTTTCGATGTGGCAATTACTTCCGAATTAAAAAAAATAATAAATAAACAAAATTGAAATTTTTTTTTTCAATAATTAAGAAATACAGTAAAACGTATTGCAGGTAGTCGAGTTAACAAGAAAGTTTATTAACTCGATCGATTCTCTCCCCGAATCTTTTAATCAATTCAACCCGAAATTTATCAACAACGAGCTCACCCCCAATTATTCGTTTTGAACAAACAATCATGAATTTTTCATAAATTTCGTAAAATCTGAAAATTCACCGAGAAATCCATAATTCGGTACTCCTCGTGTGGGTTATATTCGCCCCTGGCCTTTTTCGCCCCCTGTGGCTGTCTCTCTTCCTCCCCCTCCCCGCCCCCCGTCCTGCGACAATTTCGTCGGGTGTTTTCGGTGCTTCTGGCGCTTGGCAGGACGACGAAATAGGCTTGGCCGAGAGTGTGTGGGGTGGAGAACCCGGAGAACCGAAAGTTCGAGGCATATTGTTTCGAGGCCTTAAGCTCCTCTCGTCTCTCTAACTATATCTACACTCCTCCCCCCCCCCCCTTCCAGGCTCCGGGCTCCAACTACCACTCGACGAAAATTGGCTCGACGCTCCAGCCTTCGATATACTCCATCCTCTTCTTCCTTCTCCCCCGCCCCCCTAGTGCCACTTCAACATTTCCTACGTCACTTATTCCGGCCTTATTTTCCAGTACCATCGTGAAAAAAAAAAAAAAAATTCACATCCGACGTCTACAATGCACACGACCCCTTCTCGACAGTCTCGCAGATTAGATAAACCGACTGTGATGTCGTGTGTGACGCAGTCGTGAAACGATAATGTCAAAAATAATGGGAAAAAGATAATTGTTTTCTTTAAAACAGCAAAAGAGGGTAGGAACATAATAAACGAACAAACGGAAGGACCAAATGTTATTTTTGTATTTGGGTTCTGAGGGTTGTTTTTTTTTTCCATGGATTATGCATGGCTGTTGCACGTGCAACAATCTTTCAACCCTTGGACATCGTCGGGGGTCCGAGGTCACGAAGAACGAATGTAATAGAAGCTCGGACAAATGTTGTGTACTCTCTGGGCACAAGTGGAAGATACGGGTGCTATCAGACCGTACGAGGATTGGTCGGACCTAGCAAGAGAACAAGAGAGAGAGAGAAAGAGAGAGCGAAAGAAAGATAGCTTTAAAAGGTCTTGAATTTTTAAACTCACTTCGACTACAGTGGATTGAATGTTACGGATATACGACATAATATGTTTATTCAAGACGTTTCAATAAATTCGTATGAATCAATCATCATGAAGATTCGATTGAATCATATATTACAATGTCAAATTTTATGTCGATGGAAATTGTAACGAATTTTTTTTTTCAAAAACATTATTATGATTAACGTTGATAATATTATTGTTGTTGTCTTAGTGATTTTATTATGATAATAACGATAATAGTAATAATAATTATAAAAATGATAATATTCTTTTCGATTACTCATTCTATTTATTCTATATATTATTCAAATAATAATAATAATAATAATAATAATAATAATAATAATATAAATAATAATAAAAATAATAACAATAATAATGATAAACTGCTTGAGGGATGTTTAACGTTTGATGTTCGTGTCAAGGCAAATACTTGGTCACGATAGAATCTGAGTTGAAAAAAGAAAAAAAAAAAAGAGAAAAAAAAATCCGTGAAAGCTATTTTCCGGAAAGGAGCGAAGTATTTCGAGTGGCGAACGAAAAGTAATTGGGATTCAACAAACGGGAACGTGGTTGGGTGGAAGAAGGGTGAGGAGGGGGGTGAGGGAGGCGATTTGGGGGTACGAGTAATTACGTATCGAGTGCGCGGAATCGTAGAAACGGGTGGTGGTGGTGTGTTATACAGGGTGATGCTGCCTGTTTGGTGAGCCGAACGCTTGCGCCCCGGCTATTCCAACATCGAGAACACACTTCAGGCCCTCTTCCCGGGTCTCGCCTTCAATTTATCGGGTATTCAAGGTACCGTCTGCTTTTCCAACAACACGTTTATTCGTCGCCACCATGCCAACGTATGTGTGCGTGTGTGTTATCCACGTGCGCTTGCGCGTTGCTCTCGATTTTTCATCGTCTTTTTTTTTTCTTATTTCAACGTTTGCTTGCGTTTTTTCCGTCTGCAATCAAAGCGCCGGGTCGAGGAGTCGTGCAACTCGCAGTTTCCGTCCTGTCTTTTTTTTTTATCTTTCTCCCTCTTTCTCTCTCTCTCTGTCTCTCTCTCTCTGTGTGTCTGTAGACGCGACTTCATACAACCGAATTGTCCCAAACTTTGCACGATTGGTCAGATACGTGATTCGAAAATTTTTACGTGACAACCGACCCGCAAGCACTTTTATTCATCCAACCGTACAAATACGCATTGACACGATTTTATCCGATCTTTAATAATTGAACGATTAATTTTATTTTATTTTTTCTATTTTTGAGAAAACATAATTATTCAGATATTTTTATTAATTACTCATCGGATAATCTTTCATTATTATTATTATTATTATTATTATTATTATTATTATTATTATTATTATTATTATTAAGTTAAAGACTATAATTGACATGAGCGAATTTTTTTTCTTTCTTCGTCATGCTTCTTATCGATTTTTCAATCTCGAAAATTCAATAAACGTGTTTTAGTCACGCAATTACAATGCGTCCACAAGTTCTTTGGGGTGAAACGCAATCGTTGCTTATCGCGACGATTGATTTCGCGATGAATCGAAACGCCAGTGACTTTCCGACAAGCGGTTATCATTCAACGTTGTTTTTCATTCACTCGACGACACGCGGATCATCCATCACCATCCACGAGGGCCACCCTTTCTGTCCCTCCGACTCCTTGTCCTCCTCCGCCCCGCGCAGCTTCCATCTTGCTCCGTTGCCGTAATTATTCATGGGCATTCGAGTGCGAATCCCAAACGACGGTACTGGCAAATAAGCGCGCAAACTCAGGCCCCGCCGACATCTAACTAATTGATTGGGTCGAGCTTCCGCGCGACACGCGTTCTCGTCGCTGCCGCGCGTGCGCGCGCACATTTGGCCGTTGGGGTCTTTTTTATTTTTGTTTGACTATTTTTTTTTGACTATTTGACTATTTTGACTTTTTTTTCGTGACTGTTGAGTCTTTATTGAGGTTATATCGAAAACCTGGAGCGATGGGGTAGAATGGACTTCGGATTCTGTTTCAGCGACCCCAAAAACATATAATTAACATGGTCGGACCCCCAGGCCAGAATAATTATATCTGCTTTTCGTGCGGCTGTGTGTTATCGTCAGTTTGAACGATTTCATGCTATGTTTCATCGTGAAAACGGATTGATCGTTATCACGAAACCACGGATGTTTATTACGAACGTTACACGTGCCATAAACGCGAGAATGAGGAGCAAATAGAAAAAATAAAAAAAAAATAAATAAATAAAAAAAGTAGCGATCGGGTGGTAACCGGAATTCAGGGGTGACGTGTTACCTCGTTCTCGACTCGGTTGAGATTGGCCCATGGCCAAACGAAACCCTCGCGTTCACCACCAAAAGCCCATCCTAACGTCTGTCCCAACTTACATTCTCCACGTCGCGAATTAACTTAATCACACCCATCGGCCGACATTTGTATTCGCTTCGACGATTGAGAAACGAAAAGAAAAAAAAACAAAAACAAAAAAAACAAAAAACAAAAAAACAAAAAAATAAAACAAAACAAAATGCTTCAGCGAGATTGAAAATGAATAATAAATATGATCCAGAATTTTATTTTATTTTATTTGGCCATCGACCCGAGTCCTTGAACCCAACGAAAAATAATTACTCGACATTCGCGAATGACACGTGATTTGGTTGAAGAAAAAAAAATAGAGAAAAATCGATGATTCAGAGCTCGGTACTTATGCGTTCCGAGGTTTGCTTCGTTACTTTTTGTTTCTTCGAAATAAAGTTTGTGCCAAAAGTTTTGAAGTGCAGCCAAGTTTTTGCGGGTGGAGGGAGTGGCGGGGGGGGGGGGGGGTCGGACCGGACCAGCCCGACGCTTGCCATTGACCGTTTCAAAGTTGACTTTTGAAATCGGTTTAACACGATGACAACTTATTTTTTTCTCAAGAAACTTTACACCTTTTCTGCAACAAGTTTGTATAAAACCGGCTATGCAGTGGCAAAGATTTTTAAATTGATCCAATTTTTGTAATTAACAATTTTGAATTTTTTAATATTTACAGGAATATAGATTTTTTTTCGAAACAAATTTCGTACGGTTTTAATTTTCCAGTTACAATTTGTCATCGTACATAGAACAACTTGGCAAAAAATAAAAATATTGTTTATTTGTTTTAATATAATAATAATGTAATGATAATGTGATAATAATGTTTTAATGGTAAATAAAATCATTGGTTTGTCGTGATAAAAACTTTGTTTAGTTATTATTCGCTTTGGTTGGTACTCATTAATTAATTATTATTTCATTTGTTCACGTTTATCTTAAAAAATGTTTATTGACAGAAATATGAAAAAAAATATTGATTGATAAAAATAGAAAAAAATTGAAATAACATAAAAATAATTCAATAAACCGAAAAAAGCAACAACAAAAAATTCCACCGACAAAAGAAAATCAAAAACGTCCGAGAAGCGAATCAAAGCGAAACTAAAATCGAATCAATAAAACAATAATTAAATAAAGCACAGCTGATGGGAATGTCTTTGAGAGACGATGAAATTATGGAACGTTGATGACGTTTTCGGTAGTTGGCAACATCAATGGTTTGCATAAAACATGTTGATACCTATATAGGTATCAAATCATCCCCCAGCGGAAAAACTGGACTCGGGGGTGGAGTGAGAACGTTATGGAGGCTTCGTTCGCGAAGCAGCAATGACGAGCTAACCAAAGGACCTCGATGCGGATAACACCCCGCGAGAATGTCGTCTTTCATGAATAATCATAGTCACGAGACATTCCCCCGGGTGAGGGGGATGTTCTCATCCCGTATTTCCCCATACACGAGACAACCGACTGTGAAACTTCAACGACACAAATCACCAACGAGCTAATCACTCGACTCGGAAACCACTACCGATTATTCGCGAGTTTCGCATAAAAATTCCAACACGAATATCAATAGCCTCAACCAAAGACAATTACTGTTTTTATTTCATTCAATTATTCCATTTTCTTTTAAATTAAAACAAAATTGTCATTCCATCCGAAAAATTAGAATGAGACCTCGAAAAAAAGAAGATCCTCGAAATTTTAGTCCTCTATCTTAATATAAAGGCGTGCCGGTTAATTTTTCATTTTATTTTATCATTGAATTTATTTTTTTGTTAGTTTCCAAAAATTTGTCCTCCCAGTCAAAAAATCTGAAATTGACGTCAAAACAAAGAAGATCCTTCAAATTTCAGCTGATTATCTTGATATTAAGGTGCGCCTGTGAGTTTTTCAATTTTATTTAATTATCTGATTTTTTTTCAATTAAAAGAAATTTGTCCTCTGAGTCCAAACATCCGAGGCTGACCTCAAAAAAAAAAAGTAAGTTCCTCCGAACTTCATATCTCCATCGCAATATTAAGCTGTGTCAACAGAACGAAAATTTTTTTTTTTCCGAATCAAAAATATTCCGTAAATTGGAAAACAAGATGGCTAGTGAATCTCGTTAGTCGATAAACGTCATTGGACCGGCAAACAATGTGAATGCGGAAGCAAAATAGAATCACAGTGACGAGAGGTGGCTGTTTGCTCGAGATCTGCGGGAAAGGGGTGATGTCTGGCGGGGGAGAAACTAACCCCCCCCCCCCCGCTCTTCCCTCCACCCTCCGGTGTTACCTCAGGAAATTAAACTGGGTGTTCCGGATTGCGCTTCAACGACTCGACAATCAAAGGCATCACACCGAGTCCTCGGTTCGTACGAATGGAATTAGTCTGGCTACGAAAATCAGGATTGAAATTGGTTGGGTAAGTGTTGATCCGTGACACATAACCTTTTGGGGTAATTTTCATTGGGATCCTGAAATCCATGAGTTATCTCAGACACCATCGAACAAATAAAATAGGTCTCAGACACCTTTAAACAAATAAAAGGTCTTTGACACCTTTAAACAATCGAAGGTCTTTGACACCTTAAAACAAATAAAAAGCGGACAATTTTGAGTATTACTCGTGGCCTAAGGGTTTGCGTATCTTTTCATTATGGCGAATTTTAGTTAGCTTAATTCACTGAATATTCAAGGAATAATCTAAAAAACCTTTCTTCGTGTCAAATTTCAAGATTCCCGATCAACGAAAAGTACCTTGAGTTCGTGATGATCATCGATAGATGGAAGGTCATCAAACTCATCGTACAGGAGTTCCATTTTTTTTTCATTTAAACATACTGAACCCTGAAAATGTTCAGATGTCGTGTTTGTGTAGGTTTTGATTTGTCAGACATTAGACACTGTTGAAAATGTTAAGTTTGTATCATCATGATCAATCAATCAGCATGATCAAGTCACTTATCCCGAGAGATTAACTCTAACGACGAAGAATCGAGTTAAAAACAATCAACACCACCGAATTTCATTTCAAGAATGAAATAAAATTAGAAAACTAAAAGACACTCATACCAAATCTCACCAAACAGATTTTGATTTTTTCCATCTTCCGCGAAATAACAAAATTCTTCGATGCAAAAAAAATGCGACGTGTCAACGAATGGAAAAGCCGCTTCGACTCTCACAGAACGTCTGTTTCGCACGGATGACATTGGTAACCCGTGAAATAAAGAGAATTTGACGAAAGAACGCGTATTGCGTCCCGCGGACTATAAAACATCGGCCACGGAAAATCGGAAAAACTTCGGAATGGAGGTTGAAATATGATTGTTGAACATTTTTTTTTTACTGGAATAGCATTCGTGTTTGCGATATAAGCGCCGAGAGGAAGAAACGCAAAGACGACATAAATCTCATACCGTTCGTTCGGGGTAGGAGCGCAATGGGGTTTGGGGGGGGGGGGGGGGGGGTCACATATAACCGAGAAAGGGTTTCGGTTGAGCCACGGGCCATCCATTTCCGATTCCGTTTGTTGGGTTATGCGGAACGGGGTTAGGCTCTCTCTCTCTCTCTCGCTCGTACTCTGTCTCTCTCTCTTTCTCGCGTTTATCTGCCCATTAAATATGGACGTATCGGTTAGTCACATGAGAAATCGGTATCGTAACGGAAATCCCATATTCCAAATCGATCTCGTACTTTCGTGAATAAAAATGCTTCCAAAAAGAAGAAGAAAAAAAGGAGAGATGTTTCAATCGGTATCCGATTTTCGACGAACCCAAATCATTGCATCATGACAACTTCATTAGAAATCAACGTCCTAGAAAAATCCTTAAGAACCCAAATGTCATTCAAATGTAATCACGATGTCATGAAAATAGAATTCTTGATGCCAAAAAATTTCTATTAGCTTAATGAGTATTGAAACGTACTAAAACGTACTAAAACGTACTAAAACGTACTAAAACGTACTAAAACGTATTAAAACGTACTAAAACGTACTCAAACTTCCTAAAACGTACTAATACGTTCTGAAACGTATTAAAACCTACTAAAACGTCCTGAAACCTACGAAAACGTACTGAAACGTCCTAAAACCCACCAAAACGCACTAAAACGCGCTAAAAACAAACAAAGATGGCTCCTCTTTCACCCAACAGGAGCCAAGTCCCTCCCATGATAGCAATCAAACCGAATTCAAATGATAACGAAAAGAAAAAACCAAATCCAATAAATCCAGGAACTCCCAGAAGTTAAAATTATAATAACACCAAAGGCACTAGTTACACTAGTCCCCTGACTGACAGCCTGTTGTGTACTCTCCGCCGTACCGGACAATGTTACACTACGATACGAAAAAAAAAACAACAAAAAAAAAACAAACAAACAAAACCAAAAAAAAACTCGACATCCAAGATTCTGGGATGCTTGGAAACATGGGAGACGGTGGGGGGAAGGGGAAGGTTTGTGTACTGGGTTATCCAACATAGATAGGGGGTCGGGGGGAGGGGGGTGGGTTTGTAGACGAGTGAACGCGCACGGAAGCAACCCGTTCGAGGCGGGAGAGGGCATTCTCAAAGCAGGCCGAGAGAGCCGAGGCCTTTGAAGATATCGAGAGACTACAAGCGGATAAGAAGAGAAGAGGCACAAGGGAAGAGGGAGGTTCGGTGGGAGGCGGGGGAGGGGGGGGATAAGGGGTTGGCGAGAATGCTTTGGGAGTTGCTTCATCGAGATAGAACCGGGGAGCTAGACCGAGAGAGCTATGTGTCAGTGCCTCGTGCGCGCACCACATCCCACATAGTCCCTCAGCATACACATATATATCACATATATACCCATTCGTTACTTCTACATACGGAGATAACACATGTATACACGATGTAGATGAAACACGATGCTACAACGTCACATTGTGTTGGGGCGTTGCACCAACGCTGTTGTTGCCCCATTGGAAATATACCGGAGGACTGTGGTGTATGATACGCTGCAGGGGCCCTGTTTCATTTCGGAAGGCCCAGGTTCGCAAAGTGGAAATTTCCTGCGGCGTTGACCCAAACATCGGGAATTACCGAAACCGTTCACTGTTATATTGGACTGAAGCGAATGTGCGAGCCCTTCACTGTTTTTGTGTTTTGTAATCTGCAACGGTTGGAAAAATTTAAAAATCCAACATTATCGAACCTGTGATGAAAGCCTTTTGTTTGTAGTTCTTTTGTCAAAGAGAAACCTGTAGAATTTGAAAGACTTCGGTGAGTATGGAATGACTGGTGTGATTATGGAACGTGTGATCATTGTGGACGCATAAGAATAGGAGGGCAACTGTGTTGTTAATGCAAATAACAGGGTGACGGTATTTTATCGGAGGTTCGTTGAGATTTGGAAGGAATTATGAATCAACTTTTGTTTGGATATAAGACATGCTTATCTGCATCGTGGATACCGACTACCGCCAGACTATTGACACCGTTCCACTTTTAAGCCAGGCCGTTCCAATCGCTTGGCCCTAACGAAGACATTTCTTTTCTCCCCTTGCGTCGAAACGTCCAACGTTGGCCACTCATCAGAGCTCAAGCTGCATGCTTCGTTACGTGTGAGCCACTGTTCACAGTTGAAACGTTATTGAATTGAACGAATAACTATAATTAGAAGTATCGGGAGGATCGTGGAAGGTGTCTTTCCAACTGGCAATTGTGCGAACTGTCGTCACCGAGTCACACAGGTTCCAACTGTCTCCAGTTCGAAGGCTTGGAGTCCAATCAAGCCTTGCCCGGTCCAACTAGAACCAGCGGAAACCCGACAGGACTTCAAGACCCTTCCCCCAAGACCTCTGTGATCCTAATCGGTTCACCAGTCTGCCCGGTGAATCTCGACTCTTGACATCCCCCAATCGAGTATCATTACGCACGATTCACGGTAGCTCGAAGATTCTACTTTTACCACGTTGAGTCGAGGATGAACGCGCATTGGATGGGAGAGACGTCGTAAGCCGATTAGGATTACAGAGACAGGTCGTTCGAATTGGGTCGGGTCAAAGTTCGCTGACTGAGAGGTGGAAACAAACGACGTCTGTGTTACTCGTAGGATTTCGGATAGCAGAGGCAGTTTCAACACAAAGACAGTTGGGTTGACACAAAAGTCCATTTGACAGATCTTCAACGTCATACTCTTCCAAAGTAACCAGCAACAAAAATATCTTCGACGTTAAGTACAGATCCATCCGCGAAACCTCAATGTTTCTAAGAGGTCGAAAGCTCGTAGGCTTGCAGACGAGATAATATGACTTTTAACCACGTAGGAGTCATTCGCTTTAGAACGTATCTCAGGCTAAGTCCTGCGGCAACTTGGAGCTTACGCAGCACCTCCGGACATGCATATTCATGATTCCACACGACGACACGGACATTGTCCGACATTTATTCGATGCCAGCGTCACACGTCTCAGATTAGCCGGACGAGGTTTGAACCGGTAAGCCGCAAAGCTCGCCCGATGTGGTTATCGAACATCGGAGAACATGCGTCGTTCTCTAACTCGCCCCCCAATCTCTAACAGCACCCGCACATCGTTCGAGAGCATTTATACGTACGGGAAGTACATAGCGAGATGAATAATCTCCTGTCTGAATGGAAGCTGCATAAGGCTCTTTGTCTTCCGCGGGGCATATCGCTTTTGGCTTTGATCCTCTCGGCAGCCGTATGACCCACTTTGAGTTATCGCTATATGTATTTATATATATATGTATATATAGACTGCGTGAATAGAGCATGGACCGAGTCAACCAACTGTCAAATGAACTCCAGTCGAAATACATCTTCGTGACTTGGCGGTTGTACTGGCTGGCACAAAGTTTATAACGGGCAAGAAGCTCATGGTGGTCCTGTTCCCATATATAACCCACGTCAAATCCCCGGGATGAATAATACAGTTTGGTGTAAAAACGTTCATCCGCTTTGCATATATTTTGTGGATATTTGTTATCCACATCTGTCCTCCTGCTTCGAGAGTTTTCATTGTTTCGACTGATCATTTGTTGGAGGATTTTGATAAACTGTTGCTGGACTTTTATTCGAGAATTGTTCATATTTTGGTGTTCAAGCTGTAGTTTAATTCCATTTGGGTTGGATTATTGAGACTGACAATGATGAGGCTTGTCAAGTTGTACGACGATGAAATCAGAACTGGTTCCGGTTGCAATTCACCGGTTCCAAACGCTACTAATTGGGTTGGAATCCCACGGAACCTGGCCCCCTCAAAATCTCTCGCGATTAGGCCATAGCGGTAACCAGCCCCGATCGGACTACGTCAAACACCGCCCCAAATCATTCCGGGATTAAGTTGAGCCGGATCGGACAATGGGTAACAATTTCGGACACACCTACGATCTTGCCCGGTGAGTTGTCCGACGAGTCAATCCAGAATCCGACACCCCCCCAATCTCTCCAGCTGATCATTCCCAACTATCAACATCCTCATCGATCAATCCCCAATACGCTTCAAGAGGTAAAAATCATCTCTCATTCCCCCAATCAACTTTAAATCATCCACTTCCGACAAACGCAGCGTCATCACGCGTTATAAATGTAGTATCCCACAAACTGTGAGAGTCAAAGCAAGCCTAAGATGTACCATCTCCTGATTGAGGTACGTAGTACTCTGATGTGACAACGTCGCGTGTTATGATGTCGATTAGTGTGAGAGAGAGAGAGAGAGAGAGAGAGAGAGAGAGAGAGAGAGAGAGAGAGAGAAGATGGGAAACAAACGCGCAACGTTGCCATGTCTACTGGATCACGACCAACTCCTCATATAAACTGTATTTTCCCGATGTTTATTTGCTTATTATTATCGTCACAGTCTCCCGATCTCTACTGTCAAGTGCCCAAAATGTTCTCCGAATATTCAACTTGCAGCTCAAGTGTTTTCATTAAAATCTGACGAGGACTTTTTGTATTATATTAAATTGAGCGTGATTTTCCATAAGGCTTCACGTTAAACCCGTGAAAATAAAAGTGTTGATATATTTTTTCTCGCGCTCCGGAAAGCCATGAAAATTTAACTGAACCTTGTTCTCATCAATACCTACAAGTATGCAAAGTTTCATGAAAATCTGACGACGAATTCTCTTATAGAAGTCACCTTAAATTCTCCCGATTAAAATCAGCCACTGGCTCGTTGAACCCTGCGGTTTCTAATCGAGGCTCAACGAACGGACTAAACGTATTTGCTTGGACCTACATACAAAATCGTTAATTCAATTCCCCACCCTCAGGATTTGAAGCCCGATCGGATAAGGAAGACGAAAAATCTGAAAAGAAAGAACGCACACAAACGACCTCGGGGACATGGACCCAATGTGGAGAGTTTGAAGAACTCGATGAAAGAATCGATCCACAGGGTGTCTGGCCATTTCAACTGGAGTCGATGTACTCTCTCTCTTTACGTCGGAACTCATAGTCGTCGCTGTCGTCGTAGTACGGGACTACCAGTCGTGTTTAACGGAATCGATCGAACCCCCGGCAATCCCTGGCCCGTCGCTCGGTACCCCCCCCCCCCCACCCCTCCCGCAGCTCACCCCCACCCGGCCCCAGGTTGTATGGTCAGATCCATATAGACTAAACCACTTCGTGCACCTACTCCACCCTGCGTTTCGTTTACCACCACCATGACAACTAAAACCACCCTCCACGGTTCGTTGTATCCATATATTCCATATACATATATACATACATATATGTATATATGTGTATATGTATATCGATTTATATACGAAATGTTGGTCGAGCTGCTGCTGCTACTGCTGCATCCCTTAACATTCTACGCTCCCCCCCCCCTTTTCACATCTCTCGCCCTCACTCTCGCTACCCCTGCCTCCCCCCACGTCACCCCCCCTCACCCCTCTAGCCCCACGAGGTAATACCATTAACGTGTATTCGGTAACTATCGAGCGTGACGAGCACGAGAATGGATGTCCGGGTGTGGAAATCACGATGTTCGCTCGACCGAGAATCTCCCTGGCCGCGGCGGCAACGCCTGGCTGGGGACTTGTATGCACCAGCCGAGGCTCGATATATATATATATATATATATATATATATATATATATATGTGTGTGTGTGTGTATGGATATATACTTTTTTAATATTTTATTATTATTATTTTTTTTTTCTTTTCGTTTTCAACCCTCCGACAAGCGCATTTCGTACTCCGGGTTCTCCGATAGATATATATAGGTATATAAGTGTATACCTATATAGGTATCCGTGGGGGAGGAAGAATTTTAATATGAGAGTAGGGGGCGGGGGGGGGAGGCATGCCGGGTATAATGCACGTCGTAAAAACATCAGCTGGTGTATCAGAAGTAATGGCGGGGAGGAGGGAGGGGGGGGGGAAGAAATTGTTTTTTTCTTTTCACAAACTTCAACGTTATCGAGGCAAGAGTTATGAATTATTGAATTTTTTCGTTCCCGAAGTATGCGACAAAGAAATAGTAATCTCGATGTTTTTTTTTCTTTTTCTTTTTTTTTTATTCTATTTATCATATTTTAGAGGGCAACATATTGTTGTTTTGGGAATTTCCAAACTTGTATAATATTTATTTTCTTGAGATTCGATTGAGGTTCGAATCGAACGAAACAATATGTTCATCAATGGGACAATTGATCGAGAATGAAATAATAGTTCCCGATAAAGGATACATTTTATCGTTGAAAAACGTTCGGCACGATGATTAATGAAAAAAAAAAATGGAACTATTGACAATAGCGAACGTGACATCACTTATAATTGTACACTGCATAGTTCTCGGATGTTTATACGCATATTAGTTGGAAACCGGGAGTTCCAGCAATAACGTCCTCTGCCACGTCAAAAAAAAAAAAAGAAAAAAAGAAGAAAAAAAGAATCCGGAGTCTCGGTCTGTTTCTTCAGCATCGGAAATCACGAGGGAAATATTATTGCGAGTTATAACAGAGCGGTGTATCTATATAGCTGCCTACGGAGCGGTCGGAATAAAGAGCGGTCTCGATTTTTTTTCTTTTTCATGCAGTCGAAGATACATATACATATAGTTATGGGAGAGTCGGTGAAAGCACGAGCGAGAATCTTCGGCAAAGTGGAAATCTCATTATTTCGACGAAGAATGATGATGCGGACCCCGGGTTTGGGTTTGAAGTGGGGACGAAAATAACGGCCGTTAGGGGAGGGGGGGAGGGGGAACGAAATAGAGAAACAGAGAGACACACACCGGGGTCGTATCATTATTCCGAGAGCGCGAGAAACGCAAGTCGTCTTCCGCACCACCGTCTGCTGGCTCGGAACTACGCTAGTTCCACGTTTTGCCCCCCCTTCCCCTCCCCCCACCAACTTCCGCTTCTCGCGAGACGATGCTAAATTCTTATTTCGGTCCAACGTTTCGCCAACGGTTTTCTTCGGGGTTCCCGGACTTTTCCTCGTCCTCGCGTGGAAAAACCAATGCTTTCACACCCCCCCTCCGCCCTTCCGTCCATTTATTACCCCGATACCCATGTACTTCTTCGTCTCTTCGAGCTTCGGTAGTTTTCATTCCCGGACACGCCATTGTGAAATATAATAAATTCGTCGGACCCCGGAATTGGGTCTCGATCGAGTCTAATAAGGCATCGTCGCGTAGAGGAGCGAACAAAGATTGTGAAATGTTTTTCTGATTTTTCTGGAGACTTTGAAGTTCGATTTTTAGCTTTATCATTTTTTTTTATTTTTTATTATTGGATTATTTAATGTACTTTTGAGTTTTTGGTATTTATCTATGGTATCTATGCAGATTATATATATATATATATATATATATATTTGGAAAAGAAAAACATATGCCCACTTCTATATATATATATGTAGTCTGTCAATTGTTTTTTTTTCCACATGGGCTTGTAAATTAATGTTTATGGAAACATGAAAACAAGGTTTCAACTTTTTCCCTATTAGACAGCATATCACAAGAATAATATCCCAAAAGTGATTGGTTGAAAAAAAAAAACAAAAAACGTAATTCCTTGACCCAGTCACCACCAACAGAACGTTCCCCGTGTCCCTTTGTTCCCACATCAATCACCATCGGTTCAATTAACTCCCAATCGATCATTAAATCTTTTCCCAATTCATTCCCAACGATGAATATCGATTATCCCGCAATCGATTATCATCAAACTCGAGAAATCCATAACTGGGGCACCACAATTGTATTCACGAAGTGGTAAAAAAAATAAAAATAAATAAATAAAGAAAAAATCGTCAATTCGAACGATTGCAAGAAAAAGAAAATGTGCACCAACGTTCGTTTCTGAATTCCAGGCGACCTAGTGCCAATTACGACCGGTTGCCAATATCGCTTTTATGCCCAATTAATCACTGCTACGTCAATTTATATATATATATATATATTTGAAAATCAATCGATTGGTTCGACAGCCAAGCTGCCATTCGTACGTTTTGTGACGCGAAAAAGTTTAATCACGTTCGCTGGATTTTCGCGTGAATCACTCGTCTGTGAAATTTTGAACTGGCACATATGTATGGGCAACTTCACGTTTATAAATAGAAAATAAGCCTGTAGGTTGTTGGATTTAGGTGTAGAGGTTGTAGGTGCGTGCAACCGAGTTATCGACCCTCTTTTACTCTTGAACACATAGTTAACTCCATATATATATATATATATATATATATATATATATATATATATATATATATATATATATATATATATATATATATATATCATAATACAGAGAGCCATTTCCGTTTTCCAGTTGCGGTTGAAGAGGGGACGAGGTAGAACGATAGGGAGCTTCCCCCCCTCGTGCATTACATCTAATGTTGCGTCAAGAGATAACGCGTCGGCGATTACTCATTTGTGCCACCCTCGTGACGCGAGTGCGCCTACAGGTCCGTTCACCGTTGCACTTGTAACACGTTGAATTATACCGATGGACGAACGTGTCACGAATAAAACCGTTCGCTGTTTCACAGTCCAACATAAAATAAAATCTGATTTTCGAAATTATTAATTTCTTATTTTTTTTCCAAACGAAGGATCGAAAAAAAACTTTGCAATTTTTCCATTTAACATCTAAAATTGCGATTTCCCGCTGCAATTCTTCGAGCCAGAAAGTTTATGCGTGTTACAATTTTGTTCCCTCACAAAAATTCGTGCGCTGCCCTATTTGGAACCGTGGAACTCGTGACTGGGGTCCGAACGTACCCCACACAAAATTTCACAAAAAAGAGCTTCACGTGTGAGAAAGTTCGTTTATCAGCGTGGGATCGGTTGTACAATCGAAAAAATCGTGGGGTCCGTTCGGACCCCAGTCGCGGGTTCGAAGGTAGAAAAACAGAGTCATGAGTTTCGGATTTAAAATTGTTTAATTGGAAAGAGAGGCAACTTATGAGTGTAGATGAGGGTTTCGGGCAAAGGCAAGTGGAGTTTTGTTTTTTTTTTTAATAAAAAAAAGTCATGCAGTAGTAATTTTGGTTAGGTGGATTGTGGAGGAGCGAATCGAGTACGGCTAGCAGCTTAAGGCTAATTAGACGGCATTAATTATACGTACCCGCACGTAGCTAGCTGAAGTATAATGATAAAGCGTTAAAACATGTGAGACCGTGGTTCATGTGTGTATGTGTGTGTGTGAAGCGCACCAAAGGTGGGCGATATGGTGGTGAAGGTGCGAGGGCCGTTTCAGACGATGCCGTGTATTAGTAGCCGCAACGACGTCAACCCCCGGACGTGTTGAGCGGAGCGGGTCTGCTCTCACGGGTTCCGAACACTTTCGTAACCCCCTGTGACAAACATCCCGCACTACCTGCACTTACAGTACGGGCTTTTGCGAACCGTCACATGGCCGACAGAAGCCGCGCCAAAAAGAGAGAGAGAGAGAGAGAGAGAGAGAGAGAGAGAGAGAGAGTCAAAACCTGAAACGGTCGTCAAAGAGTAGGTAAGGTCTCTCTCTGCAAACGGCATGACAAAGCAAACTCTCTCCACAGACCTGACCGAGTCTCCCCCAAGTTCCCGACTGATATCCAAATACTCGCGTTCCATATATCGAGACGCCATTTTATTTTCGAGATTAACCCTCCACAAGAGAGTTCCTCGTCAGATTTTCGTGAAACTTGGTATACTTGTAGGTATTGATGAGAAAAAGGTTCAGTTGAATTTTTATGGCTTTCCACGAGCGCGAGAAAAAATATATCAACACTTTTATTTTCACACGTTTAACATGGAGCCTTAGGGAGAATCACGCTCAATTTGATATAATACAAAAAGTTCTCGTCGGATTTTAATGAAAACACTTGAGCTGCAAGTTGAATATTCGGAGAACATTTCGGGCACTTGACAGTAGAGATCGGGAGACTGTGATGATAATAATAAGCAAATAAACATCGGGAAAATACAGTTTATATGAGGAGTTGGTCGTGATCCAGTAGACATGGCAACGTTGCGCGTTTGTTTCCCATCTTCTCTCTCTCTCACCGCGTACCTCAATCAGGAGATGGTATATCTTAGGCTGGCTTTGACTCTTATCGTTTCTAAAATCACGAATTCCATCTCGTATCTATGAAACTATTGTTGAAACCTCTTTCAGCACGGAGAACTATTCAGGTTCCATCACTCCAACGCTCGAAAAGTCGAATTCCAGTGACACGCTGGTGATCTCGAGTGTGAACCTGTCATCCCATTCTCCAAAATCTCCATTTCAAGTTGAACTAAATGGAACTATCATTAAAACTTACCTAAAACTCTAGAACTATGCCGTTTTCATCGGAACTCTAACTTCCCAGACGTTCGACAATCGAACAAAGACGTTCAACAATCATCACCTTCATCCCAAAGTCCCTCACAAAATCGTTTCTAAAGTCAGAGTTCTAGAAGAGCCAATCGCCATTATCCAAGGACACTTTGCCCAGCTCTAACTTCATCCGGAATTTCACGTAAAAATAGGCAGAATTCCTCAGTGCCCGGGAGAAATTTCCTCAACCTGGGGAAGGCACGGAACCAACGTCACATCCCGGTTTGCACCCGGGATTTGCATGTGGGATGGCACAGAGGGTTGGAAAATGTTTAACGAACATTCCGTGGGACACGTTGAATGGTGAACAAGACTGTGGGACGAAAGAGTGGAACGAAGAGGGTTGAAGAGGAATATTTGCATCGGGGTGGCTTTGGAACGGGTCGTCGTGGTTGTCGTGAGGCTGTGGGGTCATGTGTGTTACTCCCAAAGGGCACTTCATGCGTGTGTGTGTGTGGCGCACGAAGCGTTTACCAACTGGATGAGGGGG
Organism: Diplazon laetatorius; assembly: GCA_963662125.1. Lineage (NCBI taxonomy): Eukaryota > Metazoa > Arthropoda > Insecta > Hymenoptera > Ichneumonidae > Diplazon > Diplazon laetatorius. The sequence goes on along the minus strand of OY759162.1, from coordinate 8,934,841 downwards.
CAGGTTGGGACGAAATAAAATCCGTGGAACGAAGAAGGAGTCGGTGATATGTCCGAAGTAGTTCGGGGGATGGGGCGAGGGTTGGGAGGGTTCTACAGGACTTGGGGGGAGGGGGGTGGGTTGGTATGGGGATATTAGACGAAAGTATGCAACAACCCGGAGAGTTCACCAAGGCCCGAGGGAATCTCAAACTCGTCCTTAACCCACCTTCCCCCTTTATTCTAACCGAGACGATTTCATCGGCATCCAATCTCAGTCCGCAGATTCTCCTCTTTCCTACCGATTTCAAGATGTACTTTGCTGGGTTGCTTACCACCACTGCCTTTGCCCCCCTTCTGCCCCCCCCCCCTGGCTGACTATCTTCGATCGGGGCAACGGTGGTCCATGGTACCTCCGATCTGCTTGTATCTGGGCAGATTGGGGCCGGTCGTGAGACGGAATTGAGCAATGATCGAATTAACAAAACTGTGGGTAAATATATCGTATACCTTTGTTAAATAGGCGGTAGAAAAACTGGGGAATGGGTTCGATTCTACCATCAAAATTTAAAGTTGCATTTTAGAATATATGTTTTTTTTTAAGTTAATTAAAATGATTTTTATTTCTTGAGATTTTTTTTGTTGTGGGGTTTTTTTGTGGCAGTAGGAAATCTGGAAAATGGATTTTTTATCTATCATCAAAATAAAGTTGCATTTTAGAATGTATTTTGTTTTTTAAGTTGATTAAAATGGTTTTTATTATTTGAGGTATTTTTCGTGAATTTTTTTCGTAGCAATAGGAGATCTGGAAAATGGATTAAATCTGAAGTTGCATTTTAGAGTTCATATATCTTTTTAAGTCAATTAAAATGGATTTTATTTTTTAAGATATTTTTGTTAGTGAATTTTTTTAAAGCAGTAGAAAATCTGGATAATGGATTCAACATCTGCATCAAAATAAAGTTTAATAAGCATTTGAGAATATATTTTTTCCTAATGTAAATTAAAATTATGTTTTTTTTTTTCAACGTATTTTTCGTGAATTTTTGAGTTTGTAGGATTTTCTCTATATTTCATACAAGATAGATTGAAATCGAAACATCGAATCAATAATCTATTCCATCTCGAAAATGAGAATACATAGAAAAAAAATACCTTAAACCATTTTGGCAAATCAAATAACTTTGTGTACAAATGTTCGATAATAAAGATTACCATTTAACCGATGGTCAGAATTTCGTAAAATTTGCCGGGATGGTGAATGTTCGATCGACCGAAAACCCTGCTGCGATGTAACATTTGTACGAGATTGCGAGTGCTCGAACGGTAAACGGGGACCGTTGCCGTACAATCGTTACAACCTCGATAAATGCGCGGATTCTCTTGATCGAATTTGTTTTTTGTTTTTTTTTTTCTAGCATCGCTGCTCCTTGCCCCGACCGGTTTTTATTGACTCACCGTGCTCTCGGACGTCGGGATTTAATTCGGATCTATCGATTGCAACGCTTCGCGCCGTATGGCCATCGAATCGGTTTTACGATTATGGATTGCGAGTTTTATTATCGTACACAAGTAGATTTCCAAAGCACTTGGAGGGTTGGGTGTGCTTGGCATTGATTCGACTCAAGGCTACAACATTGCGACATAGCCGACCGTTTCGTCGAGGCTGAATAACCCGAGTGGCCGCTCTCTCTCTCTCTCTCACTCTCTCTCTCCCTCGCTTACTATCGTCATGCCTCAGTTGAGGTGAGTAATCAAGTCAGTCATACGTAATCGTGTCTGTGTTACTTAAACAATTATTGTGAAGTCAATTATCGAGATAAATATTCGAGCTCGAAAATATGGACACGATAAAACAAAAATTATTAATCAATAAATATCTTTATTTATCTCAGATTATTAATTAATTAACATTATTATTTGCTTTGATTTATGGAAAAATGTATTTTTATTCTTATTATTGTTAATAATAATATTAATAAAAATGTATAAATTAAATTATTATTAATATTATTATTGAAAATTATTATTATTATTATTATGAAATCATCGATAATAATTGTTATTTCCATCCATGAAATCATTATTATTACTAGCAATAACAATAATAATAATAATTCTTATCCATCAAGAATAATAATAATAATAATAATAATAATAATAATAATAATAATAATATGAAATCCTCCATAATTATTATTTTTATTTCAAGAAACGTCCGACATCCAGAAAAACCCTAATAAATCAATCATCCATAAATTGCAAAAATTGAATCGTCAATCGTAAACCTAAAATCACGAAAATGAGAAAAGAAAAAGCTGAACAAGAATAAACGTCACGAATATCAAAGATGAATCCAAATCTCACTCTGTTGCATATTCGTTGCTCCCCCGCGAGACTCTCTTTAATCATCGCTCAATTCGACCTATTTTCAGATGCCGGTGGGGTGTATCTAATTCGCACCTCGCTCGCAATCTCCCCCCCCCTCCCCCGCCGCTTGTCCAACGCGTTATTCAACCAACCCTGCGTATATGTGTTTTACGTTTTTTTATTTATTTTTCGCGCTCGAGTCAACGGGGCACGGTATTCCCCGTGCTATAGGCCAAAAGAAATTATGCTGATGCAATGGCACTTTGCGTTCCGCCCCCGTGCCCAATCCCTCGCCCCCCCCCCTCCGACAATTCGTTTTGTGGGGATTCAAACGAATCCATGGCTGTCTGCTCCTTTGAAATTTATGAAGTCGCGGTATAGCTGTGTGCCTCTCTCTCTCTCTCTTTCTCTCTCTCTCTCTCTCTGTCTCTCTTCCTCTCTCTCTCTCTCTCTCTCTCTCTCTCTCTCTCGCTTTTTCGTCCTGTGGAAGCTTCGCCATGTGCCAGTTGCGGTTGCTACGAGAACACGTCGAACCTCGGAAAGCACGTACTCAGCTACCGTTCCCCCTACCCCCCCCCCTGCCCCCTGACTATATATCTGACTGAACTCTGGGTGTACGAGCGCTCGTGCAACACCCTTCGTCGTCGTCTTGTCTCGATGAAACACCTTTGCGAGACGAAGAGACAGAATTTTCGAAATTCGCATCTCATATCACGCTCGAACGGGAATATATATATATGTATATATATATATATATATCTCGCTCTACGTGTTACACAGCAATTTCGTTATCGTTCCCGAAAAAAAAAACTTCGAACAGCACGGTAACATTGAAAAATTTATGCGAGTACGTTCGTTCCCGTCCGATATTCGTGATTCGCGAACCGAGCCGAAGGATTTTCGGTGAAAAAGTGAAACGTGCGTGGCTGAATCTGCTGGATCAATGGAAACCGATGAAAATGGCTCGATGATATATATTTTTTCTTTGTAAAAAAAAAAATAAATAAAAAACATTTTTATGGAAAAAAAAATACCGCAGACTGCGAAAATTGAACGATTTTGTTGGTTAGGATAAATACGTCCAGAAATTTTGTCGATAAATAAATATACAAGGGGATTTTGATGGTTTATTTATTTATTTATTAGATTATTTGTTCATTTATTTATTCATCTATTGGTTTATTTGTTCATTTATTTATTCACCTATTGGTTTATCGATTCCTTTACTGATTAGTTCATCTATCTATCGATTTATTTATTTCTTTGCTGGTTCATTCATTTATTTATTGATTTTCCAATTAGTGTATTTATTCTTTCTTCCTTTTCTTCTTCATTTACAAAAAAAAAACAAGTTCAGTATTCGTGAAGAGTCGAAATATGGAGGCGAATGACAAAATGGGGGGAAAATTACGTGGAACTAGGCGAGAGAAAAAAGTAAAGTTTTTTTTTTCTTTTTTATTTTTTAATGCGAAAGAGCCAGCTACGAGGTTCTGGAGACGTGCGATCGTTTCCCGGTGCACTAACCCGGGTGAGCCGGATTTCGCTCGACCTCACGACGATAAAAAGCGATCTCTCACGGGGGTTAAGGAGCGGGGGTAGGGAGGTAGGGAGGGAGGGGCGAGCATACCTACCCCCAGAGAGACAAATGGATCTCGCGGAGAAACGAAGTACCGAGTAAAAATTCCAGTCGGAAACCCCGGAACTTGGTTCAGGGAGGTTGTGTCACCTCGTGGCATTGTCGGGTCGAGTCCCCGTGGCACACAGTCCCGGCCCGCACATACACTTCGACTTCGCGTGAAAACGTTCTTCGAAGAGCCCCCCCCCCCCCGAGGAATGACATTTTCGGGTCAACAAAAGACGCAAAACCAAGAACCGGAAAATAGAAGAGAGAAAAAAAATCGATCTCAAAAAAGTAAAGAAAAAAAAAGGACGTTCGATAGACCGGCACATAAAACACCAAAAAAATTACATTCTTGTCCACACACATGTACTCATACGAGTAAAAAATATGAGAGACATGAAAAAAGAAAAAAAAAAGAAAAAAGTTATTTTTTTTTTTCGCAATGAATAAATTTTCGAAAAAGGAAAAAATCTTATTCAATCTTTTTTGTAGAGAATTGAATTTTCTACAAAAAAGGTTATTTCCATTATCGTCGTATCTCACATAGTTTCCGAGTGATTATAAAATTTATCGAAGCTTCAAAGAAACAAGCTATCTTAACCTGCCGATTCCCCGTCGAATTAAATCACTGTAAAATGTTTAAAATTGCCATCGAAGACCTACTACCCCAAGTAAAAAATGTGCGGAGTTCCGGATTTTTCGGTGCAATACTGCGGAAGAAAAAAAATATAAACCATCAGGTGCCAAAAACCCTGTGTTAATGAAATGGCGAAATTCGAGGGGCTTTGGGGAGGTACTTAGAATTGGTCTACGAGGCTGGGCCTTCGGCTGCTTTGAAATTCATTTCTTTCGAGACATTCAAGCCCATGGGAGGGCCAAAAAAATGTTTCTACCCCAAATAAGGACCACCCTAATATATACATACATTGTTTTCATGAAACACGTGAATTATTTCGGGGGGCTACGATGATCGGCAAAGTATGGCGCGAACGTGTCCCTCAACTACACGTAACCCCCCCTCCCCTCCCCCTTCCCTTCCCCTCACACACTCACAAACGATCGAACCGTTTGCAACAGAAGAGAAATATGAGAACTGGCAATACGGTGAACGTGAGCAAAGCGAATTGGCGAGTATCGCAAATATGTCAACGATATATATCGTTAGCCATATAGTTATATACATATGAAGGTGGTTCATGCTCCTGGCGCGGGTTACACATAAATACATAGAATCGAAGTTTGGTTGCCGTTTGGTTTGAGGATGGGCCAGAAGGGGGTGGGGTGGGGGGGGGGGGTGCACACACACCGGTCCCCGACCCGATGGTACGTCATGCGACGCTGGAAATCGAGCGTACACGAGTCATACGGGCCGTACGGGTAGGCGGCCCTGTGCATATGCATCCGTTGATCACATATTTACCAACATATTTACAGATGAAGATGCGCGCGCGCGCGAGACCCACCGTCCACATGCGATAACTGCATCGCGGTGAGGGTAAGGGAGGGGGGGCCGAAGACTACCATCGAGGTCCCGAGTGCGTTTACACGGACTGCATATTGTGTTTGCTCGGTCCGCATCGCCAAACTGCACCAAAACCCAATTTTACATTCGCAAAATGAAAAGGAATGAACAAAAAAAAAAAAAACAAGCAAAAACAAACAAACATTGTGATGCTCGCTGACGAGCTCAAACTTTACAAATTCACTTTACAACTAAATCTCATGTGTTCATCGTCATCCCCCCCCTCCCCTCCCCCCTTCACTACCGCACCTCGCCATCAAGGAAAAACTTTTGCAGTTCAAAATTTCTTTTCTCGAATGAAAATAATAATAATAATAATAATAATAATAATAATAATAATAATAATGATAATAATAATAATAATAATAATAATAATAATAATAATAATAATAATAATAATAATAATAATAATCTTGTATGGGAATCGCATGGGGAAAGTTGTCGAGTGCGTTTATAAGATTTTGGAAAAGATAAATGTGTTTTATGATTGAAAAAAAAAACAAAATAAAATGCATTTACAAAACTTTTGAAACGATGAATATGAACTCAACGAATGAAACAAATAAAATGCACGAAGAAAAGAAAATCCAATTCCCAGTGTCTCGTGAAATGACGTCACATCATAATAATCAAAGCTCGCGCGCCATCTATCAATCGCTCATAACACTCGCCACAGTGTCAAAAGAACGTGTATCGCATAATCTTTCTTTTTTTTTCTATTTTCATTTTCGTACCGTTTGATTTTCATTCACTTTGTGCAATAATTTTTTTCTTCGTTTTTCATTGTGTTCACGGGAATCGCGAATGAAAGTGGGAGGAATAATGGTGGAACGGAGAGAGTATCGAGTGGTTAGGGTGAGAGATTGTCGTGCGAGAAGAGAGAGTCGGGGGGAGAGACGATCGGACGAGTGCGGTAAATGAAGGCAATCGTTCGGGATATCGTGCGGCCTGTCTGGCCGGATGTACGAGAGACGAGAAGAGAGAGAGAGAGGGGGGAGGGGGGATGAGGCTCGGAGACGAGAGGAAGGAGAACGTCCGTCGGGTTTGCCTTCGGCCATTCCGCGGTGAGCCTGGCCACCGCTGGCCAATCACCGTAACACAGCACAATGTTGTGTTATATATGTATATGAGCAATTGTGACTTTAGCCACTAAAAAAAAAATGTTCCACAAATAATTTTTGAAAAATTGAGTTATTTTATTGCAATATATTCAACGAGTGCCGATTTTTTTTAAATTTTTCTGACGGTTTGATCGTTGATCAACGTTTTTTTTTTTTCCATTCAAATGGCTGTATCTTTGGCAGGATTCGACGTATTTACATTTGCAAAAAACGAAAATGTGCGTCTTTTTATGGCCTTCCGGGAAAAAATTACTTTAGATTTTATTGGGCAAGTTGAACGTCCGTTTCAGGGCAAAATATGCAAAAGCATTTTTTTTCTCAAAAAGTGCACTTTTTATTCTAGTTTTCAAAATTTTCCCAAATTTTGCATACGAAAAAGAATTTTGATATTTTTCCGATTTTACCGATTTTACCGATTTTATTAATAGACTTTTTTCTGTTTTTTTTTTTCAGTTTCAGAATTTTGTAAATTTTTTCAGGTGAAAAACACCTGAAAAAATGTACAAAATTCTTACGAATTATAAAGCTTCCGAAATTACCGGTGAAAAAACATAAAAATCGAAAAAAATTCGTCAATTTGATGAAAACAATTTTTAATTAAATTTTGGATTTTTTTTATTCTGAAAATTCTGTATTATTTTATTTTGTTATTGATTCAATTTGAATGGTTTATTTTAAAATGAAAATTATGCAACGATGTGACGTGAAATGCCCCGTACATATTTTCGTGGGTGTATCGTTGGCAACTCGGTTTCCACGAGGACAAAACGATAAAAAAGGCATACGCCCCACCCCCTCCCCCGTTGGCGATAAAAGAGGATCCGTCGATTTGATATAATTTAATGAATACGGATGCCGACACGGGGGCGACACGGGGGCGACACGCGGATAGAGAAATCGTCTGACGGATGTTCCGCCAGGAATTCACGTTAACGCGCGCACGACGACAATGAATCGTCCACTGGCTTACCGTTTTACCGCGACTTATAGCCGGGGGGATTCCGTAACCGTCTAATTAATATTAATAGTCGTCGGGTATATCAACCTCTGAGTCACACGCGAAAACGTGGTTTAAGGTGGCACGACCTGCCCCCCCCCCCCCTCCGACCCTTTCCCCCACAAACCACGCGGAAAACCATCTTAAATGGAAATTTTTTTGCAAAAACTATTTTTCGAAATATCGTTCGAAAAATAATTCGATAAAAAATGTCTTCAAAATAATCGAAAGATTGTTTTTTTTTAATTTTTTGGAGAAAATGTGGACAGGGATGAGGAAGGCGTGATTGAAAAACTCGAAAAAGCTGTGGATGCTAAAAAAATGTTTTTTTCAAATTTATTAAGAAAAAAAAACGAATGAAAAAAAAAATTGATTTTCATCTTTGAAAAGGTGAAATTCGAAGAATAATTTTGTTTCTACTTTCTGGTTATCACTTGTAACTTGGAAAAGCTATGGATGCCCAAAAATTGAAAAAAAAAGTTTAATAGGAAAACAACGAGTGGAAAAAAAATTAATCTTCATCAATGAATAAGTAGAATTCAAAGAATAATTTTTGTTTCAACTAGCTGATTATTGTTAATTTGTCGATAAACGTAATGAGTATTTTGGAAGAATGTTAATTCAATCAAGCAAACATTTATTATTCCATTGCTATCATTCATTTAACAAAAAATTAGACTTCATCGAATAATTTTTGTGTCGACGTTCCAATTATTATCAATCGATTCAATAATGTATCAAACTATTGTTTCCGGAAAAATAATAATTCGATCGAGTCGAGATTTATTTTTTTTTCCGTTTGCCATTCCAGTGGCTATATCTCGTAGATGTTCAATCAAGATGTGTGTGTTTGTGTGTGTGTGTGGACAAGAGTGATTGAAGCATGAGATCAGCAGTAACCTGGAACTCGTGAATCATGAGATTCTACGAGTGCAAGCCTGGTTCGGTCTATTGACAATCAATCGAAACGGTGGAAAGAGGCACGTCGAGGGAGGGAGCGAGAGAGAGAGAGATATAGAAAGAGAGAGTGCGCAAAGAGAATCAATCGATCGAGCTGAGCGACGGGCCGAGTTGAGCCGATGAGCGTGAACTCTGCAAAATGGAGAAATCCCGGCAGAGAGTAGCCCCCGCTGGGTTAGTTTTCAGCCTCGGGCCTTAATTTTCACGCCGAATCGGAAATGGAAAATAATCAATGGTAATTGATGCGAGTTAACGATGGAACCCGAAGGACCGTGGAGGAATTTAACGAGAGAGAGTCGTTCAATCTGAGGCACACACTGCCATCTTGATTCCAAATCTAGATTTTTTTTTTTTTTTTTTTTTTTTTCAATTGAAGCAATTTTTTATGCAATCCCAAGTCAATATTATTCGTATAAATTCTATGCAGCGTATATATAGTGTAAATAAAATTCAAACATATACACTTTATACATAGAGAAAATTATATAAAATTTATTATAATTTGATGAATAAATAAATATATTGATGATAAATAAATAATTCTTTCTTTTGATAAATCTTTTTTTTTCCCAAAATCAAAATTAGTTCTTGAATGAATTGAATTGAAATTCTAAAATGTTCGGAAATTCGAATAATAGAATAAATATAAATTGCAATAAATAGAATTTTCATTTTGGTCGGACAAATCAAAATTTGACCTCAATGCTTCGTAAAATGATTACTCACTGATTTTTTTCATAACAGACACCTCAATATTGGGATCAATCACGTGTCTGAATAATTTTTCCCACGATGCAGCAGCTACATAGATAATTTTGGGCGAATGATCGTTGCAATTGTCACAGAGAGTGACTGAGAAGACGTTCTCCTGATCGGGAAACTTTGGTGCGATCTGAAGTGCATCTTCGAGTTGATGCACCAAATATATATATATATATATATATATATTTATATATATATATATATATATATATATATATAATATGTGTGTAGTATTTGCGATTGTACAACGTCAAGTTTGGCACACTAACGTTTCGATTTCCAGGAACGACTTTGAGATGATAAGAGTTGAGGGGGGGGGGGGGCGGAGTAAACGCCGAGACGAACGAGAGAGACGAAGAGAGGTTTAGTCGTGAGAGGCAGGCCACACTTTGCCATGGATGACGAATTCGATATCTCTCTCTCTCTCGTTTGGAAGCCTTCCAAAAGTCTTTCGTTCGACCACACGTACCAATGATCCGACAGAGTGAGACACAAAGAGAAAAGAGAGAGAGAGAGAGAGAGAGAGAGAGAGAGAGAGAGAGAGAGAGAGAGAGAGAGGAAGAGATAGAGATAGAGATAGAGACGAAAGGACAAAGGGAGAGAGAAATACTGAATTACCACACGATACCCAAGCTTCGTTATTCGAACTCGACACTCGACCTTCTCGCATTTCAATATGTGATTCGAGCTCGAACAGATTGCAAATCGTTTCAATCCACAATCTTACCCAATTACCATTGAAAACAAAAAAAAAATAACAACTAACGAAATATTTATTTTGCAAATGAATTTCTTCAGCGTTGAAAAAAAAAAATTCGCAATATTTGGGTCTATCTCATATTTCGATATCGTCTATAAACTACGTTCGTATCGAAAAAAAAAAATTCTTTGACAAGAGAATTGGAAATATTTCGAAAATGAAATTCCATTTGAAAAAAAAAAAAAAAAAAAAATAGTTCCACTATTTTGTCAGATTTTCTTTAAAAAATACGATCGTATTAAAAGAAAAATATTGAGTTTGGTGATAATGGTGGGAACTATTTCGAAAATAAAACTCAAAATTTTCCAAAAAATAGTTCCACACAATTTCAAAATCAAAATTTCTTCAAAAAAAACGATCGTATTTAAAAAAAATATGTTAACGAAACGGTGGAATTATTTCGAAAATAAGTTAAAATTTTTTCTAAAAATAGTTTCATACAATTTCATAAAGTAAAAAAAAAATAATTAAAAATGCGATCGTAGTTTAGACGACAGGACGTTCCATCCACGCTTCTCCCCTTCTCTCTCTCTCTGTCTCTCTGTCTTTCTCTCTCTTGCAGGCCGTTTCGCCACGGCGGGTGTTACGCGAATCTTCATATAACCGTGTGACTGTGTAATATCCACCGAGGTGGCACCTTCCTCAGGCTGCTGCTGCTGCTGCCGCGCAAGATGACAGCCCGTGGAAAAGAGCCATACCAAATTACATAATTACCGGGGGACTGTCACGAAAATCTCGTTCACCGTCGGCCTCGCGTCACGGATTTTCCGAGCGTTGCGCGCGCGCGCGCCCCCGTCGCGGGCGCTGCGGCGTGTGCGGACATTGCCGGAAACTACGTTCAATGCGACTTCCGGTCGGAGCACGGAGCCCAGCAGCAGGAAAGCGAGAGCCGGATAGCCGACGACGAACACGACGATATCAACTCTGTACGACGAGTTGGTCTTTACTTTTTCAAGCGACCACAAAAATGGAAAAAAAAAATCTACGTATACCGGGTGTCCAAAATCTAGAGCCGTTTGAATTTCAAATTCATTAAAAAAGTTATAGAACAACTGAGATTATTGAACGAATTGAGATTTTGAAATAATCGCGTTTTTTACGATACATCTGAAATTACTTCGACCATTTGTTCAAATCCCATGGAAATTTTTTTTGAGTTTCACTACGAACGAAATTTTTTTTTTTTCACTACAAATAATAACACACCCCAATCTTGAAGAGGGCCGCAAATAATTTTTTTTTATCCAAGTCGGGTGTCATAATTTTTTTTTTTTGAATTAACAATTTTTTTTAAATAAAAACATATAGACTATACATAAGCCTATCAATCATGTATAATCTATATATAATCTATACATATTATATAACATTCTATGAGTATAGACTATACAGATAATTTATATGTATAATTTGTATAATTGCATAATTTATACATTCATTGTTTACGAAATCAAATCTGTGATTTCAGTTTCTGAGTACTAGTTTTAAGGAATATCTATGGAACCGCAGAAATAAGGCTGGTCGATGTAAAAGGCGTTGTCGCCATACGATGGAAATAAATACATACTATACATATGTATGTATATATTTATTAGGGTGGTATTTGGCTTGGAAAAAAAAATTCAAATTCAAATATGTAAAAAAAATATATATTTATTATTTTCTAACTTAGCATCCCAATACATATATTTATAAAATTATATACAGTCAGACACACACACACACACACACATGTATATATATATATATACACAAACACACTCGTATGCAGGACAATGTGGTTGCATTGCGACTATACCGCGAGGTCACGTTCATTTGTCCGGAATTTCAATGTGGAACTTGTTTGTCGATTCGCATGTTACTCTCCGCTCTCTCGGAGTAAACCATGCTTCGGTTAGATATATACAACTCGTGAAAGTACCAAGTGGGCAGGAGAGTCCCGGGACACGCTTCGTTGCGTCCACGAGCTCAAATACACGGCCATACATGTGCTTCGTAGCTTCTTCTTCTTCATCATCTTCTTCTTCGCGTGTGCTGTGCAAAGGGTTAACGGACCTTGTACTTTCCTTCTTATTCCTCATTCTCCGTCTCGTTGTTTTTTTATTTTTTCCTTTTTTGCTTCCTTCTCTCGTGTTTCATCGTCTCGGTTTTGCTCGGCTCGACTGCGACGAATAAAGGAGAAAGCCGAGGATGTCTAGAACCAAAAAAAATAAAAAAAAAAGAGAAGAAGAAAGAAAAAATAAATAACCGAGCCAACATCGGTGGTCGGCGGTCACCCGGTATACGTCGACGTACGTAGTCACCATTGCTGTATAACAAGAAGAAAAACGTCCGACATTGAACCAGACGAGACGTTTTGGAATGAAAAAAAATTTGGAGAAGCTGCTGCTTGCCCGAGAGGGTAAACTCTGAAGGGATGTTACAGAAGATAAGAAGAAAAAAGAAGAAGAGGACGAAGAAGGAGAAAAAATTACTCTCGAACAGAAATTGCACGGGTTTCTGCAATTCTTACATCCCGACGATTTATTTGTTTTTTTTTACACGAGTAGCCGTTTGTAGAAGGGGGAAGGGTTGGGAGATCGTAACTTTTGGCTTTCGCTGTTTAAACTTTCGATATTTTGGGGCTGAACGTTTTGGGATTTTTTTTTCTCTCATTTTTCCAAGTAAAAAAATCATATGGCGTTATGGCACATATATATAGTCTATATATAGATAGCCACGAAAAACTGATATCATATGACAGCCCCCGTTGACCCATGCGACTTTTGTTTCGAAAACTTATTCGCTACTGTTATAATTACGAAGTTGTTTGAGGTGGCAATTATCAGTGCCTCGCTCTGTATAAATTATATATATCCAAACACTATATATATGAGCGATTCCACGTGACCTCAGCCACTTAAAAAAAAAATTCCACAAATAGTTTCAAAAAATTGAGTTATTTCATTGCAATATATTCACCGAGTGCCGATTTTTTTAAAACTTTTCCGACGGTTTTATCGTTTATTAAAGTTTTTTTTTCTTTTCCATTCAAATGGCTGTATCTTTGGCAAGATTTGACGTATTTACATTTGTAAAAAACGAAAATGTGCGTCTTTTTATGGAGGGCGAGGGAATTTTTTTGTAAAAAATCGAAGAAACGATTTGTGATGTAAATTCATGGATTTTCATGTAATCCAACCTTTTTTCGAATCTCATGGCTTTCGTCGGATCTCGGTATGGAAACTCCCCTTGTGCCCCTTCACCTGCACCCCTCCCACACTCCTTCCACGAGTTGATCGCCCGGATCTGACAACCTAATCTCGTTCGTCTTACACTTCTAATTCACAACCAAGTTGCGGAGTCACCGAAAGGAGATTCGATTGGAACGTCGACGACGTCACGCGCAGCACACCTCGACACGGTGAAACGTCTCAGGGTTCGATGTATCATACATACATGTATATATGTATATAATATATCTATATATATATGTACTCTCTCGGCAATCAATAATAAATCCCCATCGTCTCGAGTCTCCCCCACACACGCGCGTCCAATCAATAATAAATCCTTTTATACAGCTTCGACGTCACGTGACGGCTACACATGGGCACGTGTCTCGAGCAACTCACACCACTACAAAGCAATACACATATATATATATACGCACACGAGATGAAAAGACGCGATCAACAAAAAAAAAATTGTATTCACTCGAATAAACCTTTTCTTCTTATTTTTTTTCTCTCTCTCTCTTTCTTTCTTCCAATCTTCATCGCTAATAGTTCTCTCGACTCGCCCTCAAAATCACTTTTCAACTTCGTTTCGAATGTTACAATGATAATAAAAATTATAGTAAATAGAAATAAATAAAAAAAAAACAATAATTCATTTTGACAAAAATGAAGAAATAAAATTATATTTATTCGTGTGAATAATCATTCAATTACATTACGTTGCGATGTGAAATATTTGAACAAGATTGATGTAGGTGGCCTGTGAGTAATATATATATATATATATATATATCGATGAGGTAATGACGTTATCGAGGGTCGAAGAGACGATTCCGAGCGAAAAAATCCATCAAACGAGTTTTCGAGGGCGCAGAGGGTTGCCCGCATCGATATATAGCTAAATTCTCTACATTCAGCACGAGGCACCTATCAACCTCAGTGAACGGATAAAGAATTGAGGGTGAGAAGGCCTGAGGAAGCTCGGGGGTGGGCGCACAAGGGGTAGTGCCCTGTTCCGTTGGTGCTGCGGTAAATAAATTGGGTCGCTCGCGAAACGGACGGGCGACCTCGTTTTCGCGAGAGACATATCGACGCCCGCGCGCGTGCTCTTACCCTCACGTCACACACACACACACACACACACACACACACACACACACACACACACACACACACACACACACACACATGCACACAACGTACGTATCGTGCGGCGAGGAACGACCTCGCGGGCAGATCTGTCGATTTCGCTTTATAGAAACGGCCTCCGAGCTACTCCCACGCGTGGCAACCGCATCATCTTCAACTTTGATAGACGATCGTCCATCACGATCAGTCGAGAACAAAAATTGACAAAATTAACAACCCCTCCCCCCCCTCCCTCATCCCCAATGGACGAACGTACAATTAACCCGAGTGAAAATTATTATCTATATAATATATTTATGGGACTTGACATGTATAGTCTATATGTAGATTTTATGAAGATTATCTTAAGACTATACTTGAACTATATAGTTTATATATAGACTATACATAAACTATATAGTCTATATGAAGTCTAGGCTATTTATAGACTATAGAGATTATAAATTATATAGTCTATATGTAGTCTAGACTATATATAAGCTATATAGACTATATAATTTATGTCTATCTATAGTCTAGACTATATATAAGCTATATAGACTATATAATTTATGTCTATCTATAGTCTAGACTATATATAAGCTATATAGACTATATAATTTATGTCTATCTATAGTCTAGACTATATATAAGCTATATAGACTATATAATTTATGTCTATCTATAGTCTAGACTATATATAAACTATATAGACTGTATAGTTCATGTCTATCTATAGTCTAGACTATATATAGGCTATATAGACTTTACAGTTTATGTCTATCTATAGTCTAGACTATATATAGGCTATATAGACTTTACAGTTTATGTCTATGTATAGTCTAGACTATACATAAACTATATAGATTATATAATTCGTGTCTATATATAGTCTAGACTATATATAAACTATATAGACTATATAATTTATGTCTGTGCATAGTCTAGACTATATATAAGCTATATAGACTACATAGTTCATGTCTACCTATAGTCTAGACTATATATAAACTATACAGACTATATAGTTTATGTCTATATATAGTATAGACTATGTATGAACTATATAGACTATATAATTTATGTCTATATATGGTCTAGAGATTATCTAGACATTTTGTTTAAAAATGAAATAATGATTGTACGGTAAGCGAGTTAAAGCATTCACTTGCGGTAGTGAACAATACGAAAGGGCAATGAGAACGTTTATTATCACGAGACTATGTTCTGCGTATAATTCCGTCGTGAAGAAGATTTTCATGGAGGTAATACGGGGAGTCCAGATAGAAGCTGAAATCGGGTTGGAACACTATATATACACGGGGGGGGGGGGCACACACCTCGTGTAACGGTATCAACATCGAGGACCTACCGAGTTAGATCGGAATCTGCACGGAGTTACGAGAAAATTGTGTGAGTCACCGGCGGATTGCGCCCAGTGTAAAATCGAGTGCGCTCAGCTAAATGTACGTGAAACGTGACTGTAGTATGTGCGGGGTAAGCCGGAGCTCGCGATATAGCCAACCACGTGTGACTGTACAGGGTGTCCCAAAAAAAAAAAACCGTTTTTATAATTTTGACTCCCGTTTTTCTTCAATTTGGCTCTATCTTTGCCAAACCACAACCGATTTTTATAATTTCTTGTTTTTCTAAAAAAAATACAATTTTTCTTCAATTTTACTTTTATTCGTTTGTTTTTCTGTTAATTACTTTTTAAATATTCATTTATGTGAAAAAAAAGGTGTTGATTAATTTTATAGATAATTAATTGGCCTTCTACGTGTGTGTATGATTATATATGTATGTTTTTACGGTCGCTGTTGTGTTTCCTTATCGCTTCGCAACCGCGATATCGAAGGCCGCGAACCCCGCCGCGCGCGAGGGGTCACGTAGCGTTTTCTCAGACCTCTCGCATCGACGCGCGGTTTACTCTCTTCCGCGTAAGATATTGTCAACAACGACACACGTGCGTTTCGCACTCTCGACGTCGTTCACAATGACGAATTGACCGACATGAAAATAATCGTTGATAATAAAAAAAAAATTTTTTGTATCTATTTAAAAAAAAAATATATAAAAAAAACATTTCAAAATTTCACGTTTCAAAGTTTATAAATCGCGCGATGATCGTGTGTATAAATTTGTCGAAGAACCGAAGGCCGAGAAAGTTGTGTCGGGTTCGGAAAAGTCCGGTGATGGAAATTCGCGATGCGGTAACAAGTTTTCCGACGGTTATCCAGATTTCGGTGAGAAGGGGGAGGGGGTGGGAAATATCTCGAGAGCGTATCCACACGAGAACTTGGGAAAAGGTAAAGGGGGAGGGGGGGGGGAATAGCGTCTGAATACCCGGGACATTTGGTCGGGTACTGTGCTCGAGGTGCTATATATATATATTAAGTCCTAATATATATATGTAAAGCCCAAAAACGTTATCCCACCGTTCCAAATCCACGGGTTTCGCAGTCTCATCCTCCCTTTGTCCTCGTCCGCCCCTCCCCCCTCGCCCCTCGCCCCTCAAACCTTTCGCCAAATTCCAACCCAAAGTTTTCGGCCCAGCCAACTGCGAGAAGAGAAAGGGGGAGGGGGAAGGGATGAGGAGGGTAGTGTTCCATGTGCTGCGGTTTGTGGAATTGTGCACGATCCACGATGCAGTTTCGGAATACCGCGAACGCGAACGGTTTTCCGTTTCCCCCCTCGCAATTAATTTCTCAATCTTAATGACGAAAAATTTTCGGTAAATTAACTTTTAACGGCACGATGAAAATTTTTTGATATTTGGAAACGATAATTTTGGGTTATCGAGCGATCATTTTTTTTTTTTTTGGTGATGTGATTTAGATGGAAAAAAGAAAGGGAAAATTTCAGTAAAACAGAAAAAACAACCAGAAAAAAAAAACCCAAACAATTCAGAAAAAAATGTCAACCTCGCCGACAAAACCCTGATTGATTAATTACAACACATAATCTCGTTGTTGAATATCCATCTCCAAATTTCATTCGTTATTTACACAATTTAGAAGAAAAAAAAAGAGGTTAAGTTAAACAAAAAAAAATGTAATTCGAAACAAACCAACTGCTTGTCTCGTCAGTGTTATAATAATAACACTTTCTCGACGCAGATGTTACGTCTCGTCTCGCGTCAGGTCTGACACCATTACAAAGCGAGAATTAAAAAAAAAAATAGAAGACAAAAAAAAAAGAAAGAAAGAAAAAAATCCCCGACTCAACGAGATTCAACTGATGCAATCGTCGAGTCAGTGAAACGGTTTCGAGTTTCGTTATAGTGGACATCCACTCTGACATCAGTAAAATGCGGGGTCAGAACTCTCCCAACACGTGTATGTATGTCTCACTCTTTCTCTCTCTCTCTCTCTCTCTCTCTCTCTCTGCATATGCCACACAATTATTATATATGTATATATATATATAGCAAATGCGTTCATCGAGTTCGCCGCAAGCCACTCACACAGGCTACACACACGATCAACCTGTGTCATTGACCTTCCCGCCCAACAATTAAATGGTACTCGTCCCAGCATCTCGACGACCCAGACGATCTCTCATCTTTTTTTTTTTAATTCATTTTTTTCCCCATCGTTTGATATTGTTTCGAGAAATCGTTGAACATCCGAAAGAACATCGATTCTCAAAAGTTGTGACAACGTTCTACCTCCTCAAACATCGATCCATGTAATCGCAGGTCGAGACACGAAAAAAAATACGAAGATAAAATAATCAAATGGAAATAATTAATAGAATAAAATTTCGCCACCCAAGTCGAAATTTTTCACCTCATATTCAAACTTTCACCATCAGACTATTTTTTTCCTAAAAAAAACATTTTCAGAGTACCCAGTTCAATTTTCAGAAGAAAATAATTTAAAAAATAGTCAAGTTTCAATTTTTTTTTCAAATTCGCCAATTTTAGGTTTTTTTTATCTCGAACGATTTTGTTGTTCAAAATAAATATTGAATTTGAACGAAATAACCTATATCACCTTTCGGAAAGAGTATCAAAGTCTTTGTGAGAATTCTTTCAAGTCAAAAGAATCGATTGGTTACTCGCAGCAAGCTTTTTCGTGACCGCTGGGTCCAACAGACCCCTCTGCGAATGCCAGCTACGATACTCGCCGCCAAGTGCGCCAGCCAAGACTCAATTTCAATATTTCAAAATTCATTTTCATCAAACGAAAGTCTTTTTATCAGATCTTGGCTATCGGAAAATCATTTTCGAGTTTCTGTGAAAATATGAAGAAAAAATAAATTAAAAAAAAAAAACACGTCTTATTCGACAATGCTCCAATCTACGCGATTAATCTCGATCATAAGCCGTAAATAAAAAAAAAAAAAAGAAAAGAAATAATAAAAGTAATTCTCACGCACAATCCAAACGGCCTTGACGCAGCATGATCGCTCGTGCCTCACATCGGGGAAAGTTTTTTTTTTTTTTTTTTTAATATTATTTTTCAAGACTTTCGATTGCGAAGGCAACTTCAACGCGGGTTATTCGTATAACTCTGTGATCCGGTGGCTCGTTTCAGAGCCCGACACCGAGTGAATCACAAAAATTGTGATTCGTGTTAAGACCGATGAGTAAGGCACGTTCTCGTCGACGGGTGTATAATCCCAGTGGACTATCCACGACCGGAAGCCAATAACGTTCGTCGCGTGAAACAACCCGACGACACATCCGGGCAACGACGACGCACGCTCGACTCGCAAACTCACTCAAATAATAATTTTACACTCGGTTCTTAGTGTGTGTTTTAATTCTATAACTGTGATAAATCAATATTGTAATAATATTCAACCCAAGTGAAAAAAAAAATTATCTTGGGTTTTTTTTACTTTGGCGACCATGTATTTGTTTTTCTTTTCTTTATTACGTTTCGTCCACTGGATCTGGGGCCTCTTCGGATTTTTCTTTTTTCCTGCTTATAATTATTATACATATAATGTATGTATAATAGTTATAGTTCGATTTCGAGTCATGGCGGAATTTTTTTCACGATTTCATTTTCGTTTATCAAGAACATCATTGGTAGAAGAATATTGCTTCGTTAATTCTCACGAATTAACTGAGCAATTGATTCAATTTAGAAAAATAGAAAACCGAAAGAAGAAAAAAATAATATCGGTAAGGTAGGGTTCTCGCTCTCAAACCAAGAGAGGGAAAAAACTAATCTCATGAAATAACATTTATTACAAGGTCGCCTTTCGTCAAAGTACGTTATGAAAAAAATAAAAAATAAATAACATTAAAAAAAAAAGAAAAAAAGATATCATAATTATAAACGTGAAAAAATGAAAATTTGACGAGGCCCCAGATCCAGTAGTTGAAACGTAATAAAGAAAAGAAAAACGTATACTTGATTTTGTTTTAATTTTTTTTTCTTTTTAACGAAACAATTATTAAATTCCGACGTTTAATCCAATAATTCGTTAATCGTTGTCAATTGTGCAATCGTTGTACGAATGTGCTGTACGAATGTCGTTTAGTCTGACTATATTTATTCGACATTACGAACCTTAAAAAAAAAAAAAAGCTGGACTAATTATCAACGAACAAATCCTTCTCCCCCTCGCCCCTCGCTCCTCACAACTTTAGTCGACGTTACGTGCAAACTCCCCGCGTGCAGTAAAAAGCAATTAATCTCAATCTATATCTTTTTTTTTCAAGCAACGATTCCGCACGATTCTCGTTGTGCATAACAAGCCTCATTGTCGTCATTCACTCTCAACGATCAACCCGATACAACCAATGAAACACATAATAACGACAATTTTCGTCGGAACAATATTCAACGACCGAGTTATAGTCACGTTCGCATTGTCAATCCGGTAACAACACAACGAAATCATAAATCGTGGATAATCACGATTATCATTCAACATATATTTTGTTGCACAATCGAATTATCACAATCGCGAACTCGTCGAAAAATTCATAAACTTTTGCTTTCATTCGCAAACCTTCGACACCCTTAAAAATGTTTTTTTTTAATTACAAAATTTAAAAATTAAAAAATTCAATAATCAAAAAATTAAAATATTAAAAAATTAAAAGTAACGATTTTGTGTTACAAACGGAGCAAAAAATTACTCCGGCTCAGTTATTAAAAATAAAATTGCTCCAAAATGAATCATCAAATCCACCAATCAGCTACAATAAAAAAAAATAAAAATGAATAATAATAATAATAATAATAATAATAAATAAATTTAAAAAACCGACAATCGCAACTCAATCCACGATCCGTCATGAATCATAGCTTATCTAATCGTCGATAAGAAAAAAATACACCAAAATAAAAATAAGATTCGTTTTTTAAAGAATTTAAAAAAAAATGTCGATAGACCACGCGAGTCTACATATATATGTAAATATATATATATATACATATATATATACATACGTTGATCCCGACCGAGCGTAAGAACGTGAACCCAACCGTGGATTCAAACGATGATTCACATATCGTACCAACCAACCAACCAACACACACACACACACACACACACACACACACAAATATTCTCACACTCTCGCACAGGGGACAGACACAAAGAGCGGACCCTCGGAGGAGACTCGAGTGTCGCGTCATATGTTTCTCACGTGCAACGTTACCGTCTCTCTTGGACCAGAATCGTTGCACGCCGTCCGTTGTCCCCTCGCACCCATCCCCACCCACGCACCCTCAAACCGACTTTTTATCTATATACAATATACATATAGACTCTTATATATATATATATGTGTGTGTGTATTTATGAACTAAAACGAGCGTGGGGATTGCACGTACGAATCGTTAAGGACCCAATGAGACACAATACAGAAACTTTGAACAATGGCGGATCCCAAACGTGGATCAACGAAAAAATTGAATATTCAATATAACAAAAAAAATAATTTAATAAATAAAAAAAAATGTAAAAAAGAACAAAATACAAAATTTTCAATCTCGTGTGATAAAAAAAAAAAGAATCGAAAATACAAAAGAAATGGCACGAGTTACGTGAACAAATAAAAAAAAATAAATAAATAAACTAAAAATCACGATTCTCGTGATTCGATAAAACAAATTTCAACAAATTACAAAAAATAAAATCAATCATTTTCGATCTCGGCTATATATATATAAAAAAGCACGAGATACGCGAACAAACGAAAATAAAACTAAAACTAAAAGTCACCACTTTTGTTACGTACGACAACGTAAAAAGTCGTCGATGAAAATTAATTTCAACAAAATCAAAAACACAAAATCCTGATCTTTATACGTCGTCCATAGAGAGAATTTAAAAAACCCGAGATGCGTGAAAAAATGTAAAAAAAAAACAACAAAAAAGGGGGTAAAACTCACCACTTTCGATGTACGGCACGAGCAAAAGAAGAAAAAGGACGTATCCAAACGTATCACTTGGCATCGTCACCATATTCCCGCTCGTTCGCCACCGCGGCTGGCCGCCCCTTATCACCGCCACAACAATGAACCACCCCACCACCGTCACAACAACACGACGCAACAACGATTATCACAACAACCAAAACCGACTCCACCGAAAAAAAAAAAAAAAAACGAGTCCACTATCACAAACTCACTTCCCCGCCCCCCCTCTCGCGACTCACCCAGTCTTGACGATCATCCACTCACTAAAAAAAAACACAAAACAAAAAAAAATCAAATTTAAAAAACGAAGCAAGCCAGAAGAATATTATTTATTATTCGTTTGTTTATTTTTTTCCACACTCGAAGACAAATATTGAAATAAAACGGATTGGAACAAAAGGAAAAAATGTATATATATGTATATATATATGACAAGGACCAACCACCGGATGATCGGCGAAGAGAGCACCAGCCCCTTGTGGACACGTCGCGACACGTTCGCCCCTTCGTGACTTCAATATTATTATTATTATTATTATTATCAATTATTATTATCACGATGAAATTATTATAATTTTCACGACTATAATCATTAGTTTCGGAGTGATTGTTTATCCAATCGGACAATTCACTCTCTTTGTGTCATCGACGATGACACACACTCTAGGGGTGAAATTCTTCTTCCTCTTTTTCTTCCCTTTTCTTTTTTTTTTTTCGTCGTCGTCGAACCCAATCGTTTTTTTTTTTCACTGATTCACGAATAGAAAACGAACCAACGAAAAAAAAAAAATAATGTAAAAAACAAACAATTAAATCCGTTCACCCCGCGATGAGATATATATGACGTCGGGCGAGGGACGCGTCCGTTCCTGTCTCGACACGTTTACCGCTCGGTCCGCCAATTTACGACAAACCTCGTCGTCCACACGGCCACACGGATGTAGCGGCAACACGGAAACAACCCACACAGCGACATACGCGCGAAATAACGGTGCGCGAATATATATATACATATACATATACACATATACAAAAACACACACACAGACACAACCTCAAATATACACAAACAGACGCTGCGCGCGCGCGCATGCACTTTTGTAACGAAGCGAAATAATTCGGTGGTCCGAAGTTGTGTTCACAGCATCATCATCATCATCGTCATCATCACACGACGCGTCGTTCGATTCACATCATCGTAGGACAACCGACGTTCCAACTCCGACTACAACAACGAAAAATAAAACAAAAAACATCACTCTCCGCGGCGTCCTTTTAAAACAAAAAAAACACGGACACACACAAAACCTTTTTTTTTTCGTAGGTTCGGAGCACAAATGGGTAATCGATTGTTATTCACACACACTCACACACACACACACGCGAATCGCAGTTTTATCACAGCTGACCGCTTTGAATATACATATATATATGTTTGTGTATGTATGTATATGTATATGTGGTTTCTTGTTCTAATCTAACGTTTAATGCGCGAAGGAGTCTCGAGAGGGGGATGTTCTTGTTTTTTCCTTCTTTAACAGGCGCATCGCAACACACGACATCCGGAGGCAGTCGCCACCATCGCCCGCTAGTCCTGCCACTGGCGGACCCCTGGCCTTCGTCTGTCGTATCTTGGGCATTCCCCACTGTAAACGTTGTTTTTTTTTTTTTCGCCGCCCCCCCACTCTCGCTCGATCCTGCGCCGTTCGGTATACGCGCCCGCCCGCGACAGCGTCGATGCTGCTGCTGGTGGTGTGTGCCTCGTCGCTTTGTCTCCGGACACCGACTCGCCGCCAGATAGAGCCTGCGCACAGGCCCCGAAGACGCCATCGCTGTCTCGTCGGACCGCGCGCGCATGCGCACTACCCCCCCCCCCCCCGCCCCGCCACGCGTGCCGCGCGGTCGAAGTGGATGCGCGTTGGGCGTTGAGCCAATGGGCCAACCAGTGGGCAAATTTGTTGAATCCACATGCTAGTTCCATCGGGGGTTCTATTCCCGCCGACGCCAATGTATGTTTTTTTTTTTTCGCAATTTCCCCGGTAGTTTGAAACACGATGGTGGAAAATTGCAAATTCATTATTTAGAAGGTTCTTTTTTTCATCATCGCTTTTGTGCGCATGAGCGTGGGGGGTCGAACATGGTGGAGGTCGGCGATCGGAGCAGGACGAAAAAATTGTATCTGCGATGGTGGGGATCTTTATTTTGGGTGTTTGAGATTTTAGTTATCTATCTGATGGGGTTTTTTGTTTCGTTCGTGGTTGTACGATTGGGGGCGATGTGGGAGACTTTTCGAAATCGTTCGAGCTCCGATTTGAGTTCTGCCTCTTCAGATTGCTGCGAGTGTGAGGGAGATAGTCGGATATTCAAAACGTATTATTCTCCGTTATGATCGAGCGGTTGGAAAAAATACGAGAACGGTTGACTCGTGAATCTTCAGATGCAGTCAAGCGTTCTCGAGTTACATCGTGAATGTCAATCGTGACCGAGAACAATGGCTTACAGTTTATCGTTACCGACCGAGCAGTAGCACATCACCTTAAGGCTAATTCGGAGCATGGACGTGGAAACGTGGGCTAGAAACTTTGTGGGGAAAAGAAGTATGACCGGTGGCGCTTGATCAGCGGCCGATGAGGACAACAAGATTCGTCTTCAGCTGGTGGCCGGTAGAGGCGCGGCGGTCGACGACCGGATTTCGATGCGAGGTTCTTTGGACAATTGCGTGGCGGCTCACGTTCGTGCTTATGAGAACCAATCGTGTGGCGTCGTTGCAATGGTGTAACAGCGCAGGTTTTCTCTCGTGGCGCGAAATTCAAAATCTTTATTCATCGATGCTTTGTAAACGCTTGTCATAATCTCATATTCCGAAGGATGCACGCCGGTAAAGTAATTAAAAATGTTGTTGGACAAACCCCTTCCCTCCCAAGTCAGAAAAACTACATCGATCATTATTCAATGCTGCAATCTGAAGCGAGTTTTTCTTTCGTTTGTGCAAAAATGACAGAAAGATAACCTCGACGAGCCAACACATTCCAATGAATATCAAGCTAAGTGGACGAATAAATCATAGAAATTGATCGATTGATTAACAATGGCTTTGTTGATTTTAATTAATAATTGAAGTAACGAGATTTGGAGCAATTTAAACATTGTTTTTTATGTTACCAGCAAGCACAACGCTGTTTCTGATGTCATCCCATCAACCACGCACACAATTTTTTCACACAAAAGTGTGAAAAAATTGTGATTCAATGGACGGAATTGTGAATAAGCTGGAAGAAGAAGCGAATTCATACGTGACGGTATATCAAGATATGCATTTATCCCAATTGTTTTTTTCTTCCGTACGAGAAAAAAAATCAAACACGTTTTCGACTATAACCTATAAATTGAAAATCCGATGATCGAAGGATCGATCGATGTACCGATGTCGCGATCCGTTGAATCCGATAACTCGACCGACTCCGACGATTCGGATCACGACTACGCCATTGGAAATAACACCCGGGAACCTTTCAATTGGTACATAGCGAATCGCGAATGGTCGACCGGTCACGTGTCCGAAGAAACCAATCCATCGCCTCACACGCGCAATCATCCACAAACCAGTCGATCGATCAAAAATTTGAAAATCAAAAATGTAAAGTGCGACAAAAAAATACACGAATGCGTGGAAACGATAAGAAAAAAATGTCATTTGGATCGAATAAAAAAGCACGGAACTCATTTGCACAGATATTGTGGTTGTTGTTGCCAAAAGAGAAACGAAGACGGCACGACCAATGACGAAGATGGAAAATTGGAGAGTCCGAAAAAGATGAAGAAAAAAAAGATTGCAGCTCAAGATAAAAAAATTGCAGCTCAAGATAAAAAGATTGCAGCTGAAAAGAAAAAGATTATGGCTGAAGAAAAAAAGATTGTGGCTGAAGAAAAAAAGCAGCACGTTGAAAAAAAAGAAAGATGGCCGAAAGTGAATGACGACAAGGAGGGGAGTTTGAATGCGCGTGAGAAGAAGAGAGAGAAACATGGCAAAACAATTGTAAGAACGAAGAAAGAAGGGAAGACGATAAAAGTTGAGGCCGTTGAGACGGCGGCCATTGCCGGAACGTCCGTCGATGTGACGAAGAGTTGTTGCTACCTGTGCGTGCAGAATTCAATGGCGATTGTCGCGGCAACCGTCCCGAAAACCGTCGAACAACAAACGAAGAGCACACAGGTTTCGGAAAAACGTCGTTCGAGAACCGTAAAATCGTCTACGAGAACAAAAACACGTGATCGAAGTACCGAATGTCATCGTTCGTCGAGCAAGATGAGACGAAAAAAATTTAAGTTAAAAAAATTCAAAGGTTTGAAAAAATGGATGAAAACAATATGGCCGACGGAGAGAAGCGTCGCTTGCGGCACGGACGCGAACCTCAACCACAAATCGAAGAGAAATTGTGGAACGAAATATTGTCGGCGTTACAATGATTCTTCGGGTTTATCGTAAAATTTTGTTGTATTTGCGTGTCATTCAATATTTTTTTTTTACATCTCGTGTAATTGTCATTAAATGTATGTGCAAGATTTTGTTTTTTATTTTTTTTGTTCTTTCGGGAATTTTCGGAATGGAAATGTTGTGAATGCATTTAACTTGATTTATAACTTGATTATTATCATCATATATCAATTAATGTGCAGAGAACTTTTTTTTTCGAAGACTTTACAGAACAATTTTTTGTCTTGGGCGATGAAGGCTTCGATGGTGGTTAGTCGAGTCACTAAGGTGCCTTGAATTTCTTATTGTTGGAAATCCATTACCATTTTTTGAACTTATTCTTGAAGGCCGCTTGTTTGGATTTTTTGCTGGTTTTGCCATTGACGAGTTTCGAATTGCCACTCGCCACTTTTCACCGAAAAATGTTGACAGAAAAATTTCGTAATGAGTTTGTGTTGAAAAAAAAATTGTTTGACAAAATGTTGGAACTATTTTCGAAAATGAAAACTCGAAAATTTTCGAAATAGTTCCACCATTTAATAATAATTTGGCACTCATATCCGCCAAATGTAATCTCCGATTGTGTTTAAAATCAAACTCCTTTGACAAAATGAAGGAACTACTTCGAAATAGTTCTACAATTTTCTCCAAAAAAATTTGTTTAAAATATGATCCTAATATTTGGCGAGTATGAGTGTCAAATTATTTACAACTAATTGCAAAAGTTTACCATCGACATCAACAGTTTTATCAGCACTTTCGTCATTCAAAACTCGACTCGATTCAATTTGTTCCGCGTCAGTCTGAATGGCTGCCTCTTTTTCATATCGATTCAACAAATAATTCGAAGCTCCTGTAGCAGCATCAGCCATAATTTTCTTTTTCTCACTCAATATCTAAATAAACTCGCAATAAAACATTATTATCGTATTACAATTTTGTTGTCCTTCAAAACATTTTTAATAAAAAAAAAAATAACCAAATTGAAAGTTTTGTTTTCGTCAACAAAATGAAAAATAAGAATAAATCGATATACCGATGTTTGATATTCCGGAACAATCGACACATCGTTAATTGCAATGGCTTGTGATTTGCCACATTCGCTGGCGATCACGCGTCTCAACTTTTCACGATAAATCACTGCTGTCTCCTCGTTTCCATCCAGAAAATGATTTATCGACGTTAGCTCGGCGATACAGTCGTGAACGACGCGTTTTGCCGTTTCTACGTCGGTTAGATTGCCAATTTGCAGAACTTGCGACGACGAGTTGGTTCCCGTGGGACCAAACTTTTTTTCATCGACGACATTACGAACGCCCTTTATCGTTTCCTTCAATATCTTCATCTTTCGGGTCAGGTCATTGAACTCTGCAATTGAAAAAAAAATTTAAAAATAATAAATAAATAAATAGATAAATAAATAAATACATAAATAAATAAATAAATAAATAAATAAATAAATAAATAAATAAATAAATAAATAAATAAATAAATAAATAAATAAATAAATAAATAAATAAATAAATAAATAAATAAATAAATAAATAAATCAAAGTCAACATTTATTTATTTTGATGCAGGAAATTTATTGTGAATTTTCCTTTTTTTCTTCAAAAAACATTGATTTTTTTATATTTCTGGATAATCTACCTGTCGTCAAGTTGGCCAGAGTCGGTGTGGGTTCGGCAATTCTCACTCCAAACTTTTTACCACCGACATTTCCGAGGTCCGGCGATCCCGCGTGCAGAACAGCCAAAACGGGAACGGTCGATGCTGTTACCTCAAAACTTTCGGTATTTTCATTTGGCAAATTTTCCAATGCCAAAGTTTCCACGAAACTGCCGGTATTATCGTTTGACAAATTTTCCGATTGGACGTCATCGATGAATCTGGCTCGACGAGGATCCAAATCAATTTTTTCGTCCATTGACCATTATCGTTGAATTCTCATCGCGAATGGATCGAACTTTTGAAATTTCATTTTTCGCGATAGCGAATGGAATATAAAAAAAAAATTTCGACGAAATATCTTTGCGTAATTTATGTCTGACAGTTTTGAAAATTTACTCATGACGACTTTGTCGACCAACTTCACGTCCAACTCCTCATATAAACTGTATTTTCCCGATGCTTATTTGCTTATTATTATCATCACAGTCTCCTGATCTCTACTGTCAAGTGCCCAAAATGTTGTCCGAATATTCAACTTGCAGCTCAAGTGTTTTCATTAAAATCTGACGAGAACTTTTTGTATTATATCAAATTGAGCGTGATTCTCCATAAGACTCCATGTTAAACGTGTGAAAATAAAAGTGATGATATTTTTTTTCTCGCGCTCCGGAAAGCCATAAAAATGTAACTTAACCTTTTTCTTATCAATACCTATAAGTATGCCAAGTTTCCAAGGGACTCTCCTATGGAGGGTACTTACCTTAATATCACGTTCCTCACAATTTTGGAACATTTTATTTATTTCAGTTTCGTTATTACTATTTTTTTAAAATAAAAATTCCGGATAATTGGACGGCGTTGATTGACATTCGAAATATTTCAAGCCGTTCGATAATCCGGGGAATAGTTCTGTGATTCGCGTTTTTCCGGGAAAAACGAACGTGTGTTAACGAGAGCACCATCGTCGAAACGTCTGGCAAACGCACACAACTATGATTAACGACTCTACGATAGTAATTATCGTTATCTCTCGCGGTCGACGTAAAATCCGTCATCGATGATCAAGAGCGCACGCGCATCAACCTTCGTAAATCGAAACTCTAGACGCTAAACGATCTATGGGCGTTGATGCTCCTGGATTAAAAAAAAAAAAAAAATGACTTATTCCCCGACTTCCTCGAATTGTCACACTCGTGAGCGAAATCTCGACGAACGACTGAAATCTCTGGAAAACAATCGTTTGCAAGTACATCACCAGAGACAAATATAGGTGTTAACATTTATCTCTCGTTGCGGACTTACGACTTATTTGCACGCTCCAGCTTTTGCCGGCTGATGATGAAAAGAATTTTTTTAATTTTATTTTTTATTACTTTTCATGGTTTTGTTTTCGTTCTTTTTTTTTTTCGTTCTCACAAAGTAGGTCAAGATTATCGGATTTATTACAATATTTATTTATTGTACAGTCATCGACCACGCATTCGATTTTTTTTTACGTCAATTACTGTTTTATTTTATTTTGTTTTTTAAATACAATTTTTGAAGAATTTGAAATAACAAAAAAAAAATGATCGTATGGAACATTTTTCCGATGCGTTGATCAGCAATTTGCGAATGTCGAGGAAGCTTGGACTAGTTCTGGATGTATAATAATAAATAAAAAATTTTGAAAAAAAAAAAAAGAAAACGAAATAAATGAAAAATTCCTAAATTGACAGCTGCCAAAATAATAGAAAAAAAAATCGGGAAACATTTAGAAATTTGTTTTTCAACATGCACTTTAAACCGTGTAAATATCACAAAGATGTCAGATGGCAAATTCCAAAATTAATCGATATTCGATTGATCGGCTCATAAATTTCTTCACAAAAACGAAAATTGTTAAAATTACGTTTGACTTCGATTGTTGTACCGTCCTCGTCGTTACGCCCCGAGTAATCTACGACACACGCGGGCCATATCACCGGGCGGTCCTTCAGATAAGAAAACATATTTTTTTCATCTTTCGCAAACCCATCCAGATAATCAATCTCGGAAAAAGTCCCTCGATGTGCCATGAAAAAAAAAAACAAAATTTCAATTTCGCAAAAACAAAAAAATTCTTTTTCTGTCGATAAAAAAATTGAAAAAACAAAATTTCAATTTCGCAAAAACAAAAAAAATTCTTTTTCTGTCGATAAAAAAATTGAAAAAACAAAATTTCAATTTCGCAACAACAACAAAAATTCTTTCTCTGTCGATAAAGATTAAGAGAAAAAATTTGCTGGCAATAAAAGTGTTGAAACACGTGCGATAATTATCTCGGACGACCCAGAATGCAGATAAGACACGGGGCCCCATTTTATCGCCGAAGAAACGATGGAACAGGGGAGGGGGAAGCCTCACCGCAAATTTTGACCCAAAAAAAAAATAAAACAAAAGGACAAGAAAATATATATATTTAAAAAAATAAGTAGCTCGTATCGAATGGCCACGACGGAAGAGGAAACTCGGTTTAAAACCGACTACAACATTTTTCTGTGTGTCCACGAACGGGGTCGATCGTATATGTATCGTCGCAATTAACGAACAACTCGGTCGCGTCATTATTTCTAAAACGTTCGGGGTGGCAGTATATGCGGTCTCGCGATATCTTTCCAATACGAAAAACGTGAGTGAGATACCACACCGCCGCCGCCAGCATTACCCTTGACTGATTGCGAACTATGCAATTTCGCGAGTACACTTCGACGGTCCCGGTTGGACACAATCGTCACGAGTCCTGAACCCACCTTTCTCGAGTCGTTCGAACTATTTTTTTTTGTTTAGAAAAATTTTTTTTGTTTGTTTTTTTCCGACGGTCTCCGCAACTGTTCGACGGAATTATCGTCGTTCGAACGTCGAGCAAGTTCGCCCCAGTTTCAAATGTGATAATTCGAATTGTGTAATGGTAATTTAATTTGAAAGATAATTACTGACTCGATAATTTTCCAAATAAAGAACGATAAAAAAATTATAATAATGTATGTAAAATTGAATAACATAAAAAATATCATTCAACATTTTTAATAATTACTGACTTTAAAGTAATTACTGACTCGATAATTTTCCAAATGATCAACAATCAAAAATTATAATAATTTACATAAAACAAAATAAAAAACATGAACGAATATTTCAAATGTGATAATCTAAGTTCTGCGATGATAATTTGATTTGAAAAATATAATTCGAAAATTTCAAATGGAATAATTCAAATTATCCGATGAAAATTCAATTTGAAAGATATAGTTCGAAATTTTCAAATGTAATAATCCGAATTTTCTCAAATGTGATAATTCAAATTATTTAACGATAATTAAACTTGATAAAATAATTACCCACTCGATAATTCACGAAATAAAAAGTAATAGAAAAATTCATAGAACATTTTTCAAATCGGTTTTGTTTGCTCGATGAAAAAAAAAATAATCCTGACACAAAAATCAGTGACACAAGTGTCCCGAAGCCAAACAAATCCGATAGAACGAAAATAACAATTTCCAAAATCGTTAAAGCTCAACGAAAGAATCTAACGACATCGAAATCGACTCATCGAAGAAACGAAGAAAAAAATAAATAAAAATTTACCTTTCGATTTCTCTCGTCCTCATCTTCTACCAACAATTCTCGAGGAACGCAGAACGATGTCGATCGAGTTTATTTGATTCACGGTGATAAGACCGCGCAAGAGATGCAACTCGTGATATCTCATAACGAGACAGTACGAGAGTCTCGTAAAGTTCTCGGACTTAAGTACCGTTAACGATCCGGGGACGATGAGTCGACTTGGGAAAAATTAGAAACTCAGTTACACAGTTTGGATCGTTGTGAGACTGACAATTTGACGAAACAAAAAAAAAACAACAAATCAGTGACAGCCGGTATTTTGCGTTGGACGGCAACGAGTGACTCAGCAACGACGAATCAAATTCCGAACGAACGAATTGCCAGTTCGAAGGATTTTCCACAGTCGAACGTCCAGGATTTTTCATTTGAAAAAAAAAATTTTCAATTTTTTTCAAATCGAAAAAATTGAAACACAAAAATAATTTTATTTAAAAAATTGAAGAATAAAAATAATAAAATAAAATAAAAAATTTTAAAAATAAAAATAATTAAATAATAAAAAAATAATTTAAAAAATTGGATTATTCATAAACGAGAAAATCCTAAACAAACAAACGCATATCCATATGTATGTGTTGTGCATAAACACGTGTTTTAACATACACGTATGCAAATCTTTATCCCCGTCGTTGCATCGTTCGTTCGTTAATTATATTCCAAAGGACCAAATTGATAACGAAAAAAAATCATGGATAATGAATTTTCACGTCGAAACGATCGTAGTTACTTGTGTCTGGTGGCCATATACGTTATACACGCGTTTCTTCTGAACGTATTTCTTCAACCGCAGTTGCAAGGTGCAAGTGGCGTGACCGTGTCGGGCGCGAGTTACGTTCGCGGGTCGACGAAAAATTTTCGTCCCACGGAACGCAACGATGCGAAAAATTGTTCGATCGTTGGCGCGATGGGTGACGATACGATGACGATTAATTCGACGAATAATCGCGACGAAAGAACTAACGAAGAAAACGATGACGATTACAATGGGAAAATAACGTTGGACGAACAATTTTACCAGGTTAGATAACGACGAAACACGGGGAAATCGTCCTTGGGGAAATCACACGATGCACCCAACGGGGGCCTTCGGTGCATCGGAGAGAGAGACTCGTGTGATTGCTAATGGTCTTATCGGTGCAATGACAGTTTCCGTACCAGCGCAACGCGATTACACCCCGGTATCGATTAGACGATAGAGAAAAAAATTGACAACGCCGTGCGTTTATCGCGAAAGTCTGTTTTTTCGTTGTTTTTTTTTCTGTTTTTTTTTTTTAAGGAATTTTTTAAATATTTTTTTGATAAAATTTTATCGAACTCGTGTTCTTCAATCGATCAAGAATTGATGTTCAAATTCATTGGATGAATGTAAAACAATTATTTTTTCAATATACAATTAATCTGTAA
Organism: Diplazon laetatorius; assembly: GCA_963662125.1. Lineage (NCBI taxonomy): Eukaryota > Metazoa > Arthropoda > Insecta > Hymenoptera > Ichneumonidae > Diplazon > Diplazon laetatorius. The sequence continues at coordinate 8,901,816 of OY759162.1, read as the reverse complement.
TTGTTTAATTAAAATCTTGAGCTGTCTCAAGTGAAATTGCTAGAAAAATTGTAAAAAAATTGAGTATTGGTGAATTGAGATTTTGAAATGCGCGCGTATTTGAGAATTCATCTTGAACCAATTACTCCGATTATAGAATTACAAAATATTCCGCGAAGGGCGCTACATTTTGAACTATTGCCAGTTCGACTGTTGAGATGTCTCACCGTATTCTCCATTATCGTCAATTCTAACCTAGAAAATCACAAATCATTACATTCAACATGAATTATTTTGTTTCCGATAAATATTCGACAAGTAACGTATATTTTTTCTACTCAATGTTTGTTTCAGTCGAAATCGAGTGGAGCAGCGATACGAATTCTCACGGTTCCAACGATTTCGTTGATCACGCGAATAGCCAATAACGCGTTGGACAATGCGCGGCAAATATTCGAAAACCTCAGCCCAGCGGCATTGGGCATATTATCCGGTTGCTTCGTATTTCTTCTCACATTCACGGATAATGTTCCTACAACAGATCAAAATAATGACAACCCAAACAGATGGACTGACCGAACGAATTTTCAACAACAATTGCGCTTCGCGTCATTGGAACGACAAATTGAAAAATTAAAATAACCGACAGATGGGATTTTTTTTCTTCTTCTTTTTCTATTGTGATAACGTGCCAATGCATAAATCAACGTATTATTCATGCCGAACTCGTCGTACCTCTAATTTATCGCATGAAAATGTAAATGTACACGTTTTTTCTTCGGTCATTAATTTAGACGATAAGACAATAAATTACGATTAACAATCCCATTGCAACGTGATAAATATAATTTTCCCGGTGCATTGTGCTTAAGGGCACACGTTTACTTATATAGTAAATAGATAAGTAAGCCATTTAAATGTTTGTAATGCGATAAAATCTGCGACTGCCTCGCTATTCAGTAAACCAGGAAAATTTTATGAACGGAATATTTCGCATTTACGCAATGTGATAATTAAAACCATCCATGATTTTATATTTATCTCGAAAATTACCGCGTCATCTTGTTCGAATTTTCATCCCCAACCGACGACCAATGAAATCCATCGAAGACCGAAGTTCACCGGTCGACCGTCCGCGGCGCTGGATCACGAACCCACGATCGAGTCGCTTCGCTTGGCTTCGCTGTATCTCGTATCCACGGTTACCTATATATCTATATATATATATATATAGATCACTGTTGGTGCCCCTGTAAGGCGACAGTAGGCCAAAGTCGTAATCCAGGCCAGATGAGTAAATCGCTGACGCGATCTCGTCACCGTTCTCAATCCCCGAACAATGAAATTAAATGAAAAAACTCGTTAAAAACACAACAAGAATTTTTTTTTTTTCCATCGTCGTGTGCTATGATCGAGTGTTCGACTATAACCTATAATAATACGTGGCAGTACACAATCAGTTGATCGTAAATGTTATAGGGTGGTTTTTTGTTTCCATTCACGAGGGGTTGAAGGGTTTGTTCAGAGTCAACACATCACCAATACGTTGTGACAATAATAATCGTTGAGGTGTCTAACACGTCGGTTGGAATGGCTGGTTTCGTTCTGAGGGTCAAGACGAAATCGGGTCAAAAGGTGGTAAACGGTTTGACACCCAAAGCCAAAGTTTCAGAACTCAGATGCAAACTCAGCGAAATCACAGAAATTCCCATCGACATGCTTCACGTGCTCGGTGGCTTTCCACCGAAACCTTTGAATCTGAACGATCCGGACCGGACTCTCCAAGACGCGGGCATAACCTCCGGCGACTCGCTCATCGTCGAGGAAAAGTCGCTGGTCGTCAACAACAAAACGATGGAGAACGAAACCATTCCGCGATCTCACATAGTCAATAGCGACGATTTCGACGACATACCCGGCGTACTGATGAAGATGATCGTTCCAGCCGACAATTCGTGCCTTTTCACCAGCGTCGGTTACGTTCTCAATGGTATTATAAGATTGAATCGTTTATACAGTGGATTATTGTCGACAATCGCCATCGCCGATTGCAAAAATTGTTTCTTCGAACAATTTTTCTTTATTTGGGTCTGCTTCTGTTTATTCGCAGGAAAAATCGATCGTACTTGCGCCAGTTACATGAGAAAGATCATCGCCAACGCGGTGGCCTCAGATCCGGACGAATTTTCGGAAGCCATCTTGGGCAGGCCCAATTCGGAGTACTGCGATTGGATCTTGAAGGCAGATTCTTGGGGCGGAGCCATAGAACTGGCTATTCTGTCCAGGTTTTACGGTTTGGAGATCGCCGTCGTCGATAGCGTCAATGCCATTATCAACAGATTCGGCGAGGACCAGTACTACGCTCAAAGAGTCTTTCTCATATTCAACGGCATACACTACGATCCGCTTTATCTGGAACCGCTCGACGTAAGTTTGTCTCAAGCATTGATGGAAGTACAAATATAATAATATAAAATAGATATATAATATAAAATAATATAAATAAAAATAAAATAATTGTGAAATGATAATTTATGTAAATTTATATAATTATCACAAAAATTTTAACAATATTAGTTATTGCATAATAATCGATGATAGTTAATTTGTTTGGAGAAGCATTTCAAATACATTTTCATTGTAAATACATTTTGACCCATACCTCACCAAAAGCACCTGAATTGAGAGAAAAAAAACTCACTAACTTTCAAACCTGGGATTGATGCTTTAATTTCTATTAATTTTTTTTTTTAAATCCATGCTCACGTTTTTATTTTATTTTTAAATCATTTTCTTCTTTTTTTCGCCACAGGGTGGTAACATCCAAACAATGTTTTCAACGTCGGACGACAAAACATTATCGATTGCGGAACAATTAGCGATAGAAGCTAAATCTAGTCGGCAATACACGGACGTACAAAAATTTACGCTCAAATGCATGGACTGCGACGTACAGCTCAGCGGACAGGAAGCCGCGAGTCAGCACGCCACCGAGACGGGGCACATCAAATTTGGAGAAATTGTTGCGTAGCACAAGTTCGAATGATCACCGAACGATCGATGAAAAAAAATCGAATTTCGTCGATGGACACCGAGACACCGGACGCTTTTGTTTAATCGTGAAACTTGGAAACTTGGTTTAGTTTAATAACGGCAAGAGACGCGCAAATGTCATTCGGAGAGACGTTGAAAAATCAAAGACTGTGCGAATTACGAGTACGAGAAACATATTTCTTTGTGAGAGGGATGAAAATTCGATCGATCGGCCGTCGTAGCGCTCACTAGATCGTCTTTCAAACAACGTCAACTAATTTGGTGGTCGTTGAACGACACAGCAATTTTTTTTTTTAACGATATTCGCACTAGTCGTATATCACGCAAAAAAATAAATTATTTCAATAAAAACGAATCACGAAAATCATTTTTTCGGCTCTACAAAAACATCACGTAAAAAATTAGGAAACCAAAAACTTTGTAAATCCGTTTTTTTCGCATCAATGCGAAACGTACATAAAAAATCTTGCCCGAACGTACGTTAAGATGTGTGAAAAAAAAAAAATCAGCGAGGAATAACGAACAAAGATCATTGTGAAAAAAAATTATTTTAATAGAAATAGAATCAAAATGAAAAACAGCTCGGTGAAGAAGAAAGAAAAAAAAAAAAGATTGCGAATCTTATCGGTATTTCGATCGGCGTACGCGACGAACGAATCGTACGTGAGATGTCGAAGGATCTGGAAAATTTTCGAACGGTCTGTCGTAGAATTATGTCATCAGACGGGATTGATGGTCTGTGATATGTAATTGGAATTTGGCTGAAATATATAGGTATTAGGTTCCTGCAAGCGAATGGACCATGTCCACAGCTGAATCGTTGGCTGATGCATCCGAGAAAGAGCGAGATACCCCACGAACATCCCCCGATTATCGTTCGAAAGTTGAGTTATCATTAAACAGCTTTTTTTTTTTTATTTCACTCGAATGAAATTTTAGTCACAGATAATTTTTTAGTACCCGAATCTTTGTCATCTTCGTTAAAAGGATATTTGATCCACATGTGTCGAAAAAATATCAAAAAAATTAATAAAATAAAAAATTTACAGCCCAGTAGCTTTTATCATTATAAAAAAGAATTTGCAAAATTTCAAAAACGATTAACTTTACTCGCTCAGAAGTTACATTAAATGCTGTATGAAATTTAACATGTGTTCTTATGGAAACTGAAAACCCATTGCGACGAATGTGGACGACGAACGCATAAAAATAAAGTTTTAAAAAACAAAAAATTTAATCAAAATTCCGTTTGTGGAATACAGATTGATAAATGTCTACGAAAAAAAAACACACTTTTTTTTGTGACTACACAAAATTCATATTTATACCCACATGATCGTGCATCAGATAACAAACTCGAAACGATCTCGCTCTTTGAATCAGTTGTGTAACCTTCGACGTACGATGTAAAAATAAAAACAAAAAAAACAACAACAACAAAAAAACATTATTTACTGTAATACACGTTGCAGCTTTTAAACACGTACACGATCGATAAACTCATCTAAAAAACTAAACGTACTAAAAAAAAAACAAACAAACAAACAATGTTAAATGTTGAACAATGCTGAAATTGAAGAAGAAAAAAAAAGAAAATAATATGTAAATAGTTGTGCAGTCGATTTAATTTTCATAAAAATAAAAATAAAATACTAATAAATTATTCCTCATGTTGTGAAGACAAAAAAAAAACAGAAAACGAATGGAAAAACAATGGCTATAACTTTAAAAATGATATATTCAGAATTGTTTGGCCAGTGGAATATTTTTGACGATTTTCCATTTAAACGTCGATACCCGTATGACAGTATTATGATCTTTGTACCGTGGCTTATCGTTTTTCCAGGTAGAATTTTTTTTTTTTTTTTGGTCTTAAAAGGCGACATTTTTAAATCGCAGTCCTTTAAAATCCTCGGTTAATCCCCATCCATTATTCCGGATATTATTCGGTCCTTCGACGAAAAAAATTCCATTCGAGACACAATGCATTTGTCATTTTAAAAACGCATAACGATCCTTCAATAAAATCCGTCATTGTCACCCAAGTCGTAAAATCGTTGAACGTCCGAATTTTATCGATCCGCTGCCCGATGGCTCGCTCGTGACCGAAGTTCAAGGGTCACTTTGTGCACGAGCGAAAAATATCGATTGCACGTCGATAAGGCGTAACTCAGTGCCTCAGTTTAGACTCGCGCTCAAGCGTCAAAATGCAGAACACGTGTATATATGAGGCATTCCATGCGGTTTCGAACGGTCAAAAAGTTGTTCACTCAAAAACAAAAATCGAAATTCTGTCAAATTATTTGATCGTATGGAAAAGATTTGTGTTAAATTTAAATTAAATTTAATTAAATTTTTTCAAAGTTTTTCGATCACATTTTTTTTTTGTATTCTTTCAAAATTTCAAAAATCTCTAATTACCGTCGTATCTTAAAAGCATATCATTAAACGCAAAAAATATTTCAAACAGAAAAGTTGCAGTTCAACATGAACTTAGTGAAATTTTATTTTTTTATTTCTTGAAGTTCGAAAAAAAAGGACCATTTTCGTCAAAAATATACGGAGGTATTTTTTTTCGGTCGGTATGTCAGTTTCGATTCGTCTCAAAAAATTCCACAAAATACCCTGAAGTGTGTGCAATAGACACGTTTTTTTTTCAGACGGCTCGATCAGTTGTTCCAAAGCTATGCTTTGTTCATCAAATATATTTTTTTTAATTTCTTTAATTTTTTTTTGAAAAATCAATTATTATGGAAAATCATACTCTTCCAAATAGTTTATCTCAAATTTTGATATGAAAGAACATCTGCAATCATGATATCAACATTTTGGAGTACATTGGAGCATAAGTTCATCGGCAACATCGATGGATGGAACTGCATTTGTACCCTCGCTCTCTCTCTCTCTCTCCGCAGCGAGCGCCGATAGCGCTGTCTCTCTCGCACCCACGGAAATTAGCGACCAAACTAGTCCATCGCCATAAAGGTGCATAGTGAGGCCGTTTTTTTTTTGTTTTTTAAATCCTCGTTTAGCACATCCGACTTATCGCTCGTCCGGTGAATCGTCCATCTCGAGAAACCCAGTCCCTCCAATCCCGCCCATTTGTACCCCCCAATTTTCAAGCATCGAAGGGGTTTTACTGTAGTCCCGCATTTGACGAATGGATCAATTAAACGACGTTTGGAAGGTTTGGAAAGACACGATTTCTATTCTTCGTTTGATTGGTGCACCGGCGTGCACGATCGTTGTGCGCATGCGCGGCCACCAGGCCCGCTGCGCACTAGCGACCTCGCGGGCGTACGGAAAAAAATGGCGTCACTCGTGGGCACGGTTGCCAGCACGAATTTGGGTGTCCACCAGACCATCCCTCCCCCCTCCTCTGCCCCCCACCATCGGTACTACTCGGTACGCTGTATATACGGAGATCGCGGGTCGCGGTGTACCAGAACAATTGTTAATACGTTAGTACAACGCCAACCGCTGCGGGTCATCGATCGTCGCGACGCCCCGCTCCCGTAAACACGTAGTGCGGATGAAATAGAAAAGCCAAAGCCAACAAAAAAAAACGATATATCGAAACCTCATGTGGATAACCCATCGTTTTTAATTCGCTCGTTATTCATTTATATATATATACATATATATATATTTTTTTTCTCCAAAAACACATTTTAACAAAGTTTTGCTGGTCGAAGTAAAAAAGCAGTTTTCCAGTGCGAATTTGAATTGTGGACTCGAAACAAAAAAAAAAACACAACAAACATGTCCCGTTTGAAGTGAAACAATTTTTTAAAAAAGTTTTTTTTTCTCAATTCTTCGTCGATTTGCGGTGGCGAAAAAAAAAAGGAAATAATAAACAAATAAAAACCACCGATGTAAAAAATGTCTGTGCGTGAAACTGTCGTAAATATAACGAAAAAAAAATTACCGACAAACAGGTGAAAAAATGGAAGATGACGCTGATCTAAGGGAACAATTGTTTCACAATACAGTGCGGGAGAATATCGTGAGTAATGGAAGAAATAAATAAATGAGATGAAAACATTTTTAGGTCATTTGTGGTATTTAGATATATATGTATGAATCTTTTTCTTTTTTTTTTTCAATTGATAAACGAGTTCTTTGAAAAATTGGGTGACAAGGGTCTTTGTTGCCCGGGGCGCCGTCACGTTGGTACTACGTTACTGGCATCAACGGGACACACATGAACCGTGTCACTGACTGTGGCAACAATTGACGTATCGATAAAATACACACACATATATATATATAATTTTATCAATCGAATAAATAGAAATTCCGCAGACGGAATTTTGCATTTTTTCGTATCAAAATAATGCGTCGATGGGTCTGAGAATAATTTTCGAGGTTAAGCGAAAATGGTACAATGGCGAGAGAGAGAGAGAAAGAGAGAGAGAGATACAGCAAATAATCATCACAACTCACAATACGTCAAAAAGCCCAATAACTTGTCGGACAATAGTGTGAAATTTCATTAGTTGCATTCTTTATGAGCCGTTTTATGAGCTGTCGTGACATTTTACAACGAAAACGAAAGGTTCGGGGTTTTTTTTCGCGCGAAGAGTGAAGATGAGTCTCGAATGAGGTTATGTCTCGTTTTCAATTGTCTTTGATTCTCATGTGGCTCTCTCATTCATTGACACAAATTTTTTCGAGGCCCACATTGTCGCGACAAAGTGGTCGGTCGCTGTCAAAACACGAGACACACGATATATATTTGTTCCGCTCGGTCGGTAACGCTGAAAAAACGGAACTGTAAACAATTGTTTTCGAGAATATGGTTCTCGGAAGATTGCTGATTGTCGGTCGAGTGTCAAAGCATGCGGAAAAGCGAGACCGATTCCTCGATAATCGTCTTTCGGTCGAAAACTTTTGTAAACTCCGAGAAAGAAAGAAACGAAAAAAAAAAAGAAATTACAGATTTCACTTACCGTCCGAGCACGTAAATACGACGTTTTCGCGATGTCCCTCGGTTTGTTCAAAAGTGTCGGACGACGGAGAAATCCGGTCGCCGAGTGCATTGGCACTTGGAAAATGTGGAATTATCCGGGACAAACATTACACTTTGAAGGTTATTCACAACCGAGTTGTATCGCAACTCGTGTCGTCGCAATCTTCTCGCACCGAGTTTATCGATGTCACTTGTTGACGAATCATCATTACCATGAATTTAAAAAGAAAAAAATGATAGGAATGAAAAAGTGAGAGAGAGATAGAGAGAGAGAGAGAGAGCGAGAAAACAACATTTTTTCACGACTCAAGTTGCAAGTTATGGCAAGTTAGGACTCTACCATTATCGACTCGTGAGATGCAACTTCCAAGAAATTTGTTGTTTTATTATTTTCTTCGTGTTTTTTTTCTTCCCCGATAAAACTCGGTACAAAGTACGACGACGCAGTAGCATAAAAATTTTTTTGTTTTATAAAAAGAATCAATTCTCCCGTAAAATTGAAATTTCACGAGCCAACCGGTTAAGCCGTTATTTTATCCTTGATTATTTGATCATTGACCCCCCCAGCTATTTTAACTCTTGCTTTCCCTATTCTCGTTAGCGGATACGTATACGACATATATATATGTGTGTGTAAATATATATTTTCATGCTCATACGACATGTATAAATATATCCATGTGAGTGTGTGTGTGTGTGTGTGTGTGTGTGAGCACGGTTTCGTTTAAAGCGAAACCTGAAGAGTTCTGATTTAGAGTTCGCATTTTCGAAACAACTTTCGGAGCATCATAATAATAACATGCCCGGAAAATACTATTATTATGTATCGCGAGGGTTGTGGCTGCTGTCGTCGTCCGGGGATTTTTTTTTCTTCTTTTTTTTTTGCTGCTGCAACCGTGGCAAGAGGGACCGAGAGAATAATCACCCGCGTTTTCCACCTAGGGGAACGGATAATCAAGCTGTAGTCAAGTCGTTAGTCGACACCGTCCACGTAATTTTTGTTCACACCGTCTCAATATAACGAATTTAAAAAATATTAAAAAATATATATATCAGCAGGAAAGGAAAAAACAAATTCACCTCTGAGATTGCAAATTTTGAAAGACATGTTTACCGACGGAAACATAACATGACATTTTCACGATAAACAGTTTTTACCGTAAATTCTTCGCTGGAAACAAAAATTTTCGAATCGGGATAAAATTTCTGATAAATTTTTGTTGGTCAAAATGATAAATTGGTGGTGAATTAAAAAATGATAATAATAATCGTAATCTCATGTACCTCAATGGAAATTTAATGAAAAAACGACATTTGACAAAAAATGTACTCCAAAATGATTGATTGATGCTGAAATTTCAATGTTACAGATAAACGTGAAGTACCCCATAGATTTTTATTATGATCGTTAAGTTGACGAACGTACAACAAAGTCATTGAATAAGGGATATTCCTTTTTTTTTAATTTACAGATTCCACAACTGTAGAAAAACAAATATTCAAAAAAACACGAAAAAATAGATGGTTCATCTTTCACCCCCATAAAAATATCAAAAATAACTTTCAATAAAAATGTTACGTAAAAATGTTAAATTCTTTATCATTCGCAGACACAAACCAGAATCGTCTCGGTTGCCGTGCGACAATAATTCGAGTGTAGCACAATCGCGTTTGGCCTAGAAGATCGATCGACATTGTTCGGTTGTGTAGAATCAAAGTCGAGAGAGAGAGAGGGAGATATAGAATCCCAGCACGCGATAAATGTAGTTCACGGACGCGTGACGAGGTAACGTCCGCGAATATTGCAATTGAACAACGTAAGTTCGCGATAACTCTCGGGCGCGGTCGAATCGGATCGAATCGAAATTGAAACAATAAAAAAAAATCGATGGATTTTTTTTTTTTGAAATTGAAATGAAAAATTGATGGATTTTTATCTTTCCGTCCAAACGCTGTCTAAACAACGCTATATAGACCAAAAGTTCATACGAACAATGTTGTAGAGAATTGAATTTCCCACAAAAAAGTCCGGGGCGGCGTGTGTCTGGCTCTTGTTGTTTACGCGTGGGAAAGCTTGGAAAGTCGAGGAATGTGGAAAACCCAAGCCGATCGGTAGCCGTTCCGAATTTTGTACGTTCTTGGCATTGCGTGTTCTGAATTTCGGTCGTTCCGAACGTCGATCGTTCTTAATTTCTTTGGCTACTTTTTTTTTTTTTTTTTTTTTTTTTTTGTGCCATGGACACGTGTACCGATTATACGACTGTTACGAGCGATTACAATGTTCAAGTTATCGCGTTCAATTATGTACCTACGGGTTTCTACGAATGCGTTCGTGTACCCGCATATATATATTATATATATATATGTATGTACATCGAGGACTGAACGGTTAGCGTTGGTCGAATGGAAAATGCAACGATGCTGGACATTGTCATGGACGGTGATCACCGACGATGGTCAATGTGTATATATATATATATATATATATATATATATATATATATATATATATATATATATATATATATACAAATTTCATCCGATGATTTATGTCGTACGTAATGAAAATTATTACCGACCGTTAGGCGTTCATTATGTATCATTAGCACACCACTACACATTGCTCCGGAAGAGTTTATAAAATGAAAATTGAACCATGTGGGACCTCAATGTGTCGAACAAAACACATCTACTTGCTTTGGAGCATTTTATCAAATTTTTTGTTTTATCAATGATTAATTTTTTATCAATGATTATCGTTCAGTATTTTTGTTCTTATATGTTTATTTAAAGAAAACATATATATGTATATATTTGTTTTGTTTTTTAATTATGAACTGAAAGATTGACAACAAGATTTTTCAGTCGTCATGATAATCTGTGTAAACGCATTATCATGGAAATAATCTTAATGATTTGGAGCAAACAGTATTTATATTTAAAATCTATATATTTCAATATTTCAATATAATGAACTTTCATATTTTTATATAAAAATTGAATAAATAAATCGTTTTTTCTTTGTTTTTGAATTATAAACGAAAAGTTTCACTACGAGATTTTTCATTTTTTAAATTGTAATATTAAAATATTGAAATTTTTAAAAATATTTATTTAAATATGAAAAAAGGATATTGTTTTTGCTTTGTCCTTGAATTATAAACGAAAAATGATATCGAATCCATTTTCGTTCATCAACCACATGCCAACGACTGTCCCAAACATCGAAATGTCTTCAAACCCAACAAGTTCGTATCGATCGCATGCATTATTATCGTCGTGAACGATAACCGCGTTGCGACAATTGTACGTCGTCATCGTTGTAAAATATATATATATATATATATATATATATATAATAATCCCTAAGCTAAGCCCACACGATGGTTGGGGGCTCTCTTTGGGGGCTTACGTGGCTAAACAACACAAAGGCTTCGTTTAATTCGACAAATGAAATAACACACATCAGCATCCTCTCAGTCCCACCTGTGGGCTCTGACCTTCGACGATGCAACAAACGTGACGTCGATTGATTTTTTTTTCCGGCTTCGATGCTCGTTTTCCTTCAAAACAAATTCCCAATCGACGACACGGAATTTTTCTCGTCTTCCTTTCCTTCCAACCTCAGAACTCGCGACTGGGGTCCGAATGTCCCCCACACGCAAACGTCGAAAAAATGAAGTTTTCGGTGTTTCCTCACGTTTGGCAGTCGTACGATCGAAAAAAAGCGTGGGGTACATTCGGACCCCACTCGAGCGTTTGAAGGTGGAAAAGAAAATTAAAGCTGTTGGGTCAATTTCATTGGGTTTTCACGATCGTCGCCGATCGACGCTCGATGTCAAGGTGGCTCGAGATGGGTAATCGAGGTTTCGAGAGGGGAGAAGCGGATTCCGTCTTGACCGTCGGCTATAACCGGTCGATTTGGGTTCAACGTGCGACCGTTCGTTGCCACGTCGGTCCCGCCTTGTCGTTCTCTCTTTTATGTCCTTTTTTTATATTTTTTATTGATTTTTTTTTTTTTGTTTTTTTTGTTCTTTTATCTTCTCAACGTGTCGTCGAAGATAGACAATGCATCACGACGATTAGAAAAAAAAAAAAATAATGCTCGAGTGGCATGAGAGTCACGGCATGCTACACTTGTATAAATAGATTGGTGCTTTGAGTTCGAATGCTTTAATTGCCGTATCGATCGTTTGAGTATAATGAGGCGAGCACGGGGAAGGGGCAAGAAGAGGGAAGAGGGGCTGGATGAGACAGTTAATTGCCAGCTTCTTCACGGACTGGTAATGATTAGTCTTATTTATTTTATTTATTTTATTTATTTTATTTATTTTATTTATTTTATTTATTTTATTTATTTTATTTATTTTATTTATTTTATTTATTTTATTTATTTTATTTATTTTATTTATTTTATTTATTTTATTTATTTTATTTATTTTATTTATTTTATTTATTTTATTTATTTTATTTATTTTACAGTTCTGGTTGAAAAATTATTGCATAATAAAAATGAAAATACATATTTGCCGAAATATTACAAAAAAAATATATTTCATCCAATAATTCTTCAATTCTTCAACAAATATTTATGCGTGACTTTTTTGTTATAGCTAATTTATTATTTATTGTTGAATTTATTCAATGTCATGTATAATTTATTCATTCAATTCAACATATATTTGTCCCAATTTTTACAACAAAATCAATAAATATAGAAAATGTAATTATTAAAAAAAAAATTATTGATTTTCATTCAACAAACGATGATATAGAAAAAAAATACCAAAATAATAATCGTAATTGAACATTTTTGATAATACTGATTTTTTTTTTTTCGAGGAAAAAAAATTGCAATTTTTTTTTGCGTTCGACTACTCGGAATCTTATTTCCGCGGTTTGTTCGATCGTGTGTGTTTTATTGTTCGTGCGGTTTGTTGAATTGCTGTTTGCACAACGACGATTGCGCAATAGACTCGGTCGATTATTTTGTGTGTGTGTGTGTGTGTGTGTGTGTGTGTGTGTGTGAAACGTTGTGGGTCTTCGATAAATCCTTAATGACATTTCGATGGACGACGAGGCCAAGTGGGCGCCTCGATATGCGGACACGCGCTCGTTTGAATTTGTCGTCGATGACGAATAACCCCGCCAACGAATAAAGTTACGTGGTCGTTGAGCTTCGGGACGGAATTAATTATCGCACATGTGCGTTCGAGTTCACGGCGAACGTGATGCGACAAGTTGCATATACATATGTACATAACTGACGCATAACGTACTCTCTACGTTCTCAATTTTTTAATCGTCGATTTTTCAGGATCATCCTTTTTGTTTCTCTGGACTCGTATCGATTTGAGGTCCCGTTTAGTGTTTCTTAATCGATGTCACGCCGTTTATTCAGCTGCAGGATTCGACGAAGATGCGTCTCGAACGTTCTGTGACTCATAAAGTTGAATTTTTTAATTTTTTTTTTCGTCGCGTCGATTGATCGATTTGTTATTCAAAACATTGTCTTATCAATGTTTTTTTATTTTTTTTTATTTATTCGGTCATTTATTATTATTATTATTATTATTATTATTATTATTATTATTATTATTATTATTAAATTAATTAGCGAAGCCAGAAGAATCAACGAATATGTGTTTAGATATATATATATATATGTATCTATGGTGTTATATATTGCATATATAATTATTATAGAAAATGCTAAATTCGAAAATGTCGGTAAAGTAGAAATTTTCTCATTAAAAAAAAATCGAATATAAAGCAATTTTTATATGTATGAAAAAATGATTCAACACAAACTCGAGATAATTCTGAAGAATAAAAAAAAAGATGAAATCAGGGCTTTCTCAATGAGGAAGCTAATCATTATTTTTTTCTCTTCTTATTCGAATTACATCAGACATGGACATTGTGCGCGTTATAACATTCTCGTGGATACATTTTATCGCGAGCTTTGAAATTCAATACTCGCGGTTGACCCGCGAATCGATAAACATCGAAGTAATTGAATCTGAATCGTGATACGAATTGCATCGAATTTATCTCATTGAATAACAATTTTATTTACTCGTGTTTATTTCATTTTTTTTTTTCAATTTAATAATTATGAAATTTAATGATTTATATTATTGTTTTTCTTTTTTTTTTCAGATATTTCTTCTGCTTTTTCTTCTTCTGTACATCTCGAGTTACGCCCTGATAGCGAGATTTCGTCGAAGGGATCGTGAAGATTATTTCTCGGTCGACGAGGATGAGGCCACGGTTTACAGAATCAGTCTTTGGCTGTGCACGGTCGCTCTCACCGTCTCGGTCGGGGCTACCTTGCTTCTGCCGGTTTCCATCGCGAGCAACGAAGTTCTTTTGCTTTATCCCAACAGTTACTATGTCAAGTGGCTCAACAGTTCTCTCATACAAGGTAAATCAATTGTGCAATTGTGATTTCACCAAACTTTTCGTGATCACCTTAACAAGTTAAACGTAAAAAAAAATTGACTATCGTTAAAATAGTTTAATAGAACTAGAAAATAGTTTAATAGAAATATATGAGACATTCCACATCAATAATTCAGACAGTCAAACCCTGTCCCCCGCCGATCCAGTTCATGATTTTTTTTTCGGTTTCCATTTCACCCCAGAAACATCCCTGATTTTTTTTCAGAATTTTCGGATCCTCTACAACCTTTACAAAAATTCTAAACTTTTTTTTACAGCCCTTCAAGATTTTTCAAAGTTTTGAATTTCACAAATAAATGAAAAAATATTTTACAATAAATTCATTAAAATCCAATAAAAACAATTTTATCGATAAAAATGGTATAATAAAAATTATATTTTCGTTATCGCACAGGATTGTGGAACCACGTGTTTCTCTTCTCGAATCTGTCGCTCTTCGTATTTCTACCATTTGCCTATCTCTTCACGGAGTCGGAGGGTTTCGTCGGCCATCGCAAGGTAACAAATCCATTTCGATTCTCAACGTTGAAAAATCTTTTGTCGATGATTCTTTTTTAATTCGTGCAATTTTTTTGTTATTCACCAGGGCGTGATGGCGAGAGTTTACGAGACTGTGACCGTGCTGTGTCTGCTGGGTACTCTGGTCCTCGGAATGACTTACGTTTTGTCGGCTCTTATAGACTATCAGAAGTCGAGTCTCCACACGTTGCTCAGTAAGCCCGTTTACCGTTTTTATAAATCCCACACGGGAAATTCTAACTCGCTGCAATTGATTTTTCCATCTCTCTCTCTTTTTTTTTCCTTTTCGTTTGTTCTTTTTATCGCCGAGCGGACGTATCTCGACGATTGACGCTGTTATGCGGACCGCACGTGCTCGCTTCCGGGAGCTTTTCGCTCACGGCGATATGAGCAATGGTTGTTTGATTTTTTTTTTCTCTTTCAAGATTGCGCAACTCGTGTTTCAAGCTATTATTATTTAACCCGTTCGTTATCTTTTTTATTTGGGGGGTTCTATAACCAACTGGGATTACTAATCGTATCGATCTGACCGTCCGTCTGTTTATTTTTATTTTTATTCTTATTTTATTATTTTTTTTTTGGCTCTGTTAACATTTTTTTTTCTCTGTCTCTCTTACAGATTTATGGAGTTACTATCTGCCATTTTTATACTCGTGCGTATCGTTCGTCGGAGTCGTCATGCTGTTGCGTGAGTATTTTTTTATTTCTTCATATTTTTTTTATATACGAAAGAACAAAAAAAATATTACGATAATTGGATAATGAAAAAGATATGGGACAAATAATTTTATTCGTTTCTGGGGTAGTTTGCACTCCCGTGGGATTCGTCAGGCTGTTCGGTGTCGTAGGATCTTTTCTCGTTAAGCCGCAGTTTCTGAAAAATTTGGACGAGGAATTTTTCGCCTACAGAATGGAGGAGGATTGCATCAGTAGAAGGTAAGACCTGGGCATTATTCACGTCGGTAATTTTCTCAATCGTTGACAATCGCGACGGAAACCTCGCCTCGTCGAGCAAACCTTCGCTTTGTCAATCTCACATAATGCGCATTGTATTTTTGGAATTTGATTGTATTTTTTTTTTATCGCATTTCTTATCAACGAGCTTATCGCATAATTCTCGTACGAAAATATTTGTTTATTCATTTTTTCAAACTCGTTTCGTTCGAGATCATAATAAACACTTGCAATTTCAATATTTTGAATATTTCAATTATTTTGGGTGGAAAAGAATTTTCCGAGAAAATCAAATTTGTGAGCTGTGAATATTTAAAAAAAAAAATCAAATGGTAAATTAGTGAATGACGAGATCTTTGATAATCTATTTAAAAGTTGCCACAGGGATAATTTTTTTTGCCACTTTTTTTTTTTTTTTTTTTTTAAGGTTCTCTATTCAATCTCGCAATTTATTTCGTCCGAGATCATAGTAAACACTTGCAGTGACAATTTCGATATTTCAAGTATTCCAATTATTTTGGATGTGAAAAAATGTTCAGAGAAAAAAAAAATTTATGAGCTATGAATATTTTTAAAAAAATTGTTAAATCGTAAATTAGCGAATGACGAACGAAGTAACGTCGAAATAACATTGTTCGTGATTTAAGGTTGCAGCATGCCAAGGCCACGGGCAAGTCGTACGTTTCTCCGGTGCCCATGTCGCCCACGGGCGGCAACACGAGCCCGGACGACGAGGAAGAACTTTTGTGCCCGAATCCCGGCCTCATGTGTCTGCGAAACGGCGCTCTTCAACGTGGCCTTACCCAAAGATTGGAGGAAGTACGCGTGAGACGACAATTGCTCGACGAGCAACGAAGAACGTGGTGGGTCAGACGAACGTTGCTTTATCCACTGGCCATGCTCGCGCTCTTCGTTCTATCGACCGCCACCGCACTTCTGGCCGTTCAAAATACCTTGGAACTGTTGATCGGCATTAAAGCCTTACCCCTCAGCACCAGGGTTCGTATTTATTATTCACGTCTACAATCTACAACAATCGTGACTCTGTCGTTGTATTATCGAAAAATCATTCTTAACGTGTTGTAAAAAGTGGAAAAACTTGAAAAATACATGTTAGATCGAGAATCAATTTTGTATTCTCAAAATATTAATTTTTAACGTGTTGTGAAAAGTGGAAAAACTCTGAAAAATACATTTTAGATCGAGAATCAATTTTGTATTCTCAAAAACTAATTTTCAACGTGTTGTTGAAAGTGGAAAAACTTCAAAAATACATTTTAATGCATTTTTGTTTCGGATTTTCAAGCAGACAAACATTTTTTTTCAATGAAGAATTCTTTTAATTTAATTGTAATTTTTGAAAAATGATGAGAATTAATTAGAACGAAACTATCTAAAGTTTTTTTTTTTTTTTTGTCTTTTTCAAAGAATTTTTAATATTTTATCTAAACTGGAAAACTTGAAAAGACATTTTAATCAATTTTTGTTTCTAATTTTCAAGCATTCGAAAAAATGTGTTCAATCCAAAAATTCTTTCAATTCAATCGTACCTTACCAAACATATAAAAACAAAAATGAATCACTGATTCTAATTTTACCATAAAGAGTCCAAAGATATATTATTTGGAAAAAAAAAATGGCAACGAGCCAAACAATTCTGATAAAAATAAATATAAACTCTAATCGTTATTTAAATAACGTTTATCACAGCAATTCACATTGGGAATAAGTTCGCTGTCGAAGCTCGGACCGGCCGGAGCAGCGGTCGAGGTCGCGGTAATTCTTTACCTCGCGGCGACAAGCGCAATCGGCCTTTACACCCTTCCCGGAGTAAGAAGAGTCAGACCGCGATCGCAATCGACCCCGTTGACGCATCTCATAGCCAATTGCGCTCTTCTGCTCGTACTCAGTTCGGCATTGCCTCTGCTGTCTCGAATATTGGGTCAGTATAAAAAAAACAACGATCATCAACGAACGATCCTCGATAAAACTAATCATCACATTGTCTGTTTTTTTTTTTTTTTTTCTAATTCTTTATTTTCACAGGCATGACGAATTTCGATCTTCTCGGCGATTTTGGGAGGATCGAGTGGCTCGGAAATTTCAAACTCGTACTTTTTTACAATCTCATATTCGCATCGGCCGCGATAACTTGTTTGGCCACGAAATTCACGGCCACGGTGAGAAAAGAAATTTACACGAGATTACGAAGCAGCCTGATGGGCATGTTCAGACTGGAGACGAAAAAAAATTCGGCCGCGGCGTTCGTCGCTAAGGACGATTAGACTGATTAATTGTATATTTATTTTTTTATTTTTTTTTCCCTTCCTTCTTCTTCTTCTTCTTCTTCTTTCTTCTTAATTTTTAATGATGAACGAATATTGAGGAGCGAAAAAAAAGACGTCACGTGTGGTAATCGTAATTACATTTTTCACGGTATTGAAAATAATAATAATAATAATTACGATTACGAAAATTGTGATTTAATTGCGTTTTTATCGAGTTTCAATAATCACGAAATTGTCGAAAATTTCGAGCTTAAAAAAAATTAAAAATTAACGATTTGAGTAGGAAAATAAATAATTTGTAAATTAAAAAAAGAAAAAAAAAACGATAAATGGAAATATCGGGTATGAACTTTGATACCAAACGAATTGAGGAGCGAGAATGACGTCAAGTGTAGCAATCGTAATTACTTTCGAAAAGCTCGAAACGTTTCGAGCTTGCGAAAAGAATAATTAACAATTTGAGTGGAGAAAAAAAATGTGTATATTAGAAAAAAAAAAAAATCGGATGAATGGAAATGTCGGGTTTAAAGATAAACAAAATCGGTTCTTATGTCAAACGATCGTGATTCACGAATTTTGCAATCGCGTCGGGGAATCTCGGAAGCTCCAAAAGTTGACGAGTCACAAGTCCTGCGAAATAATATTTATTATACCATCGCTAACGTTAATTATTATTTATATACATATATACATATATATATATATGAAGATACACGATGAAATGATTGATGAATACATGTCACGTGCGTGGAAAAAAACAAATATATATATATATATTAATATATATATATATGTGTTGTGCGTCGGTGACGACCCAGTATTGTGATAAGAGCACACGATTTTACCGAGTGTTGAAAACCGAAGACAAATTATTGTCGACAGTTTGTGTCCGACAATAAGATTTTCCAATCTCACGTTCGCGTTATTTCGAATAAAGTCGAATTTTATCTCGCGCATTGCATCGCGACGCGATTTTAGTTTTGACGTTGAAAAAAAAAAGAAGGAAATAAAAATCGTATCGCGAGAAAATTTGAAACTTTTGCTACGCGGTCACACTGAAAAATTGTTCAACCGTTCCGTACTCGCGCGAATTGCGACAAAAGAACAAAACAGAAAAGAAAAAGCGAAATTGTTAATTTGCCCGAGAGAAAGAGAGAGAAAGCGAATCAACACGACAATTTTATTCTTATGTTCGTGACCGAACAATAATTTCTCTTCGTCGATCGTTGAACAAAAAAAAAAAAAAAAAAAAAAAGATATCGTTGCCTCTTTATCGAGCAATATCGAATGAATTATTATTATTTTTTTCAATTCTCACGAACTAACGCGCTTCGGTGAGCATGAAAATTTCATAAACGTCGCTCAGTCGCGACTTGGAACGTATAAACGTATGCATTTTACATTTTATGCGTATTCGATGGTTTTAATATCGAATGTATATTTTTATCATTATTATTATCATTATTATTTTTTTTTTAAACGAGTGTCAGTGTATTTGCGATGATTTAATTCGTACGTAAAAATCGTACGACGTTCGAAGGCCCCCCCCCCCCCTTCATTTTGTCGAATACAAAAGTCTTTTAGGTATTTTGCAAGAATTATAATGTGATACGTATCTCGTCAACAGGACAATATTAAATATGAGCACTGATGAATTATTATTATTATTATTATTATCATTATTATTATCATTATTATTACCATAATTATATATAAATATATTATACTCAATCAACGTACCAGCGGACACACGTGTTTCCGAATGGAGGGGGGTACGATTGAAATTGCGGTTTAAACACGTGCGAATGACTTTTGACTGTTGGCATTAACGAATTTATCATCACAACAATGGACTGATGAATATTATTGAATGCGACGGTATATTTCGATAGGACTCTCGATTAAATTTGTACTAATTGCTGAACGCAATCACCGTTCTTCTTTTTTTTTTTTAATACTATCTCAATTAGAGGCCTTCGTTGATGAGGAAAGAAAAGAAGAAAAAAACGGAAATATTGTAATAAGCGTGTAGTTATCATTGTATCATCGGGAGTAACGTTTCGCAGTGAAACAAACATAATATTGTAAATTGATTCTATTCCCCTCCCGTTCCCATCCTCTTCTACCTCTCCTTTTCATTCCCAACTCACATAACGCACACACCACATAATTATGTAGAATAAATAAGCTACGAGCCATACTGTTAATTGTTTTCTGTTCGATTGAATATTCATCTGCCTAACGATCGATCAACCCTCAGCTGGCACACTGTTCGACTTGTAACACGTATGCAGTTGATTGTAGTGATCTAGATATCGTTTGCAAATCGAAAAATATGGTTTTTCGATGGAAAAAAAAAAATCGGTGAAAAAAATAATTTTTTTTTTTCGTCATTCTTCAAGATTCGGGTGTGCAAACGTTTGTAGTGAACGAGTTTTCGTTTGTAGTGAAACCGAAAAAAAGTTATGGGACTTTGAACGATTTTTATGTCCCAAAATTTGAAAAAAAACTCGAATCCAACGGTTGATTCACACTCTGATACGTTTGTAGTAGAATCCAACGGGGCACAAAAAGGCTTGCTCCGAGTGACGAATTGATTTTTTTGACTTGGAAAAATTCTTGACATTATTCGACACTTCCTTTGAGAGTTGCTATAGTTTATTTGCCTCAAATTCGATATTTACTCCTGAAAAAATTGTTGCAGGTAAAAAAAAAAAGCATAACCGGTGATTTACACCAAAAAAATTCGAACCTTTCCCACTTTTCATCATTTTAATCTACAAATTGACTGAAATGGAAATTTCAAGGGAAAAAAAACTGAAACTTGCGAAAAATTTCATAAATCAACAAGATTAAACATTTTTATTTATTTATTTCTGCGACTCACGCACAGCGATAACGTCGTCGTCGATAACCGAATCATCATTGATAATTTCCGATTTCTTTGTTTTGTAATAGTGTCTCAGAATGGCAAGATCCTGACCGTATCTGACGCCCTTTCGTAGAATCTCGAATCTTCCGGGAACCGTCAAATCGACGACCGTCGAACCGACTCTCTGAGGCTGGCGCAGAGCGTCCCTGACGGGAATATCGTAAAAAATAGCTCCCAAACGCGGCCAAAGATCGGCAAACTCGTCGGGATGCACGCTACTGGGTTGGTTGCTCACATTGGCGCTAGTGAGAGCGAGCGGTTCGCCGATGATGCTGCAAACGTGTCTAATGAATTTCGATCGTGGTACTCTTATGCCGACGCTCTCGTGATTCGGATTCAAACGATCATTGAGTTGGGCGGTGCGTTTGAGCACGATCGTAACCGGACCCGGTAACAAATCGGTCAACAAGCGAAATGGCAAATGATCGATCGAAGCCCAATGTTCGATGTCCGTCACGCTGCTCAACGTAATGGCCAAAGGTTTCTTGGCGTCGCGACCCTTCACGTCGTACAGCGCCGCGACGGCTCTCGCGCTCTGTGCCATAACCGCAAAACCGTAAATCGTGTCCGTGGGTACCGCGATTATTTCGTTCCTTCGCAGCGCCTCCACAGCGACCGCCGCACTTCTCACTCCGCCGCAGAACCAATGTTTCTCACCCTCCGGCAATATGTTCAAAAGGTCGTCGACGCGATCGACGTATTTCAACGACGGCCCCGGATACTTCGTCGCCATCGACGATCGTTTGCCCCTAACCTGTACGAACCAAGCGCCGCTCGACCGACGCGTTTTTATTCGCGCCAATTGTGAGCGCATTGAGCGTTGCAACATTTGTAAAACGTTGTCATGGGTTCGTCCGCCGATCTGGTCTGTATCTGCATGAAGTAAGCCCGATGATGAGCGCACTTGGGACAACGCTCGTCGGTCGCGTCTACGTTTTCCCAAGCCGCCGCGCCGCCCAATACGTCGTCCACTTCCTTGAGTTTGGGATAAATTCGACTGCTCACTTTGCGCGCTATGTTGAATATGTAGGGACAAGTGTTGCAAGCGAAACGCAAGCCCGTCAAACCGTCCTCGACTCGTAACACATTACCGCACGTTGGACAAAACATTAACATACTTCATCGATGATGATTATACAGTTTTGTCGGCGATTTTTATTTCTGCAATGGATAAGAAGGACGATTATGGTGTTTTAAATATTATTTTTTGTTTTCTGTTTGTGAAAAGTTGTTATGGAAAGTTGGACTTGTTATGCAGATGTTTATATTATGATAATGATGAAATAGTGTCGATTGTTGAAGAATCTTGATTTACTTTGTATAAGACACATTAGTTTGTTTATGTTTGTTACTGATTTGTTATGCCAGTACCTTTATGGAGATTGGCCAAGCTTGATCACAGAATCATAATTCGAGAAAAAAAAGAATGGATTAATTACTGTAAGAAAATCTTGTTACAGACACGTGAGCACATGATTGGTATGTTTAGTAAATGTTTTCATGACACATGGTATGTGATCTGAAATACCGAACAATCACGAACATGAAGAATGAAGAAGCGAAAACAATATACACACGATTACGTTTTCAAATCGTTCCAGCAGGTGTCGCATTTTATTGGGTTACGTTCGAAATCCTTACTTTAGTTAAAGTGATGGACTACATTATGATCACAACGTGCTAAAGTTATTTTTCAGCACAATTATTCGTTATTAATTACCTATAAAACATGATAACATAATCAACGACATTTTAGAATCAATGGGGGGCTCGAATGTTCGGAGTCTCAAGCGGCTAACTTCAGCGAGGACTGTACCGCTCACAGCGATGCCGGTGGCGAAATCCGAAACTCTTGCTCAGAACAGTTATGTGCATCGAAAAATTCATCGATCACTCCCTCGAACATTCGGCTCTCTATATTCTTTCGAACTTCACGTCGAAATTAAGATTGTATTGCAGTGAATCCAAGATGGTGCTCGAGAGTACAATGATATGGTAAGATATCCGATAATTAATTCGTTTTTTCACAATCATACGTTCATACTTCGACAAATCATTAGCAAAAATAACAATTTCATTAATTCCGCTTTTGATTGATCCATTTCTTTCACTGCTACGCGAAATTTTTACATTTTGAAATAAATCATTCTTTCAACGACTTATTGGGCGCAGTGACAATGCAAAGTTGAATGGCTTCGTGTCAACATAATAGGCTTTCAAAGATATCCTCGATGTCAACTACGATTAAATACAATTGTACATGACCCGATCTGCATCAATCGAGACAGCCAACAACGACTCGAGCAGCATCGATCATAAAAATAAAAAAAAAAAAACACCAACATTTTTAGGTTATCCGACAAACGAAAATTTATGTCAGACATTTTTTTTTTTGTGTATTTCTTTTTCTATATATTCATTTGTAAATATTATCTTGGTATGAAGTAAATGTTGTCATTGAGAATTGAGAACTTTCAATTCTGTAATTGTGTTACCGAGAGTTGTGTGTTTTAACGGATTTGAAGGAGATTCGATAGATATGCCAAATGACAAAAGTAAAATGTAGTTTGCAATTTTTGTTCTAAACTATGTTTGAATCGATATTCAACAGCGTCGACAACAGCGACTACATGAGAAACGGAGATTTTCTTCCGACTCGTCTGCAGGCCCAACAGGATGCGGTTAATTTGGTTTGCCATTCCAAAACAAGATCCAATCCGGAGAACAACGTCGGTCTCATAACTCTGGCAAAGTATGTATCACAGAAGACGGACGATTCGAAAAAAAAATTGTACGAGATTTTTTGATTAAAAATTAGGTCTGACGCTTCTTCCAGCGTGGAGGTACTGGCGACGCTGACCAGCGACGTGGGTAGAATCTTGTCGAAACTGCATCAGGTTCAACCCAACGGCAATCTCAGTCTCATCACAGGCATCAGAATCGCCCACGTGCGTACAATAAAATTCCCCCTTCCATTGCTCCAAAAGCTCGTGACGTTAATTAATTATCGTCAAAATAACATTTATAACCTCAAATGTCGAATCGATCATGCATCCGACACGCTAAAAAAAAATAATGAAATGTCGTTCGCAGTTGGCCCTGAAGCATCGTCAGGGTAAGAATCACAAGATGCGCATAGTCGCGTTCGTGGGCAGTCCGATACAGTTGGACGAGAAGGAACTGGTAAAACTCGCCAAACGTCTGAAGAAGGAAAAAGTTAACGTCGACATAATAAGCTTCGGCGAGGAAACCATCAACAACGACGTACTGACAGCATTCATAAACGCGTTGAACGGAAAGGACGGAACCGGTAGCCATCTCGTGACCGTTCCGCCCGGACCGCATCTGTCCGACGCTCTGATATCCTCGCCGATAATTCAGGGAGAGGACGGAATGGGCGCAGCCGGAATGGGCGGTAACGCTTTTGAATTCGGCGTCGATCCCAATGAAGATCCTGAACTCGCACTGGTGCGAATATTTAAAATTCATTAATACAGTGGATATTCACATTTTTCTTTATTTTTTTTTTATTTCAAAGGGGAATCATTTTTCCCGCAACGAATTATGATATTTTGATTATCTTTTTTTTTTTTTTTCAACGGGAATGATTTTTCCCAAAACGAATTATGATATTTAATTTTTTCTTCGTTTTTTTTTTTTGCGAACAGGCACTTCGCGTATCGATGGAAGAACAAAGACAGAGACAAGAGGACGAGGCCCGACGTGCTCAAGCAACGGAAACGGCTCCGGCCAAACCGGAAACGGTCAAGGAAGCCCCGAACGAGGAAGCCATGTTGAAACGTGCTTTGGCAATGTCGCTTGGAGGAACCGAGGAGAGCGTTTCCGCACCGGAAGCCAGCCCCCCGAGCACCGACAACGTTCCCGATTTCGCTTACATGAGCGAGGAGGAACAAATTGCCTTCGCCATGCAGATGTCCATGCAAGATCAACGTGCGTTAAACGAATCATCGAAATCATTTACAAAAATTTCAGCAAACAATTTTTTCGAAAACGTTTTTGTTTTTTTCTTCTTGTTTTCATTATTCTTATTTACAGAGGAGTTTGAGACGCACAAGGAGGAAGCAATGGAGGTCGAAGACGCTTACGCGGCTGTGATGTCCGATCCTGCGTTCCTTCAGACGGTTCTCGAGAGTCTACCGGGCGTCGATCCTCAGTCCGAAGCCGTCCGTCAAGCCGTTAGCTCATTGCAACAGAACAAGGACAAAGCACAGGATAAGGAGAAGGAAAAGAAATAAACAAAAAAAAACATTTCTCGCGACATTGAGAAATGAAAAATAAAATTTGAAAAAAAAAAAAAAAAAAAAACAACAAATCGGCTACCATCGTCAACAATTATAATTAATCTTATTTGATACTCTTGTGATCGATCTGTAAAATGATCATGGGTAATCCACATTTGCTTATGAAATAAAGAATAATCAATCACGATGAGTTTTGGTTCTTTTTGTCATCTCGTTTCGAGTTCAATGAACTTATTGATCGATTGAGGACTTTTCAGATTTATCTACAGATTCGTTTTCCTCAAAAATCAGTGGATATCGCTTAGTTTAAAAAAGTATTTTAAAAAAAACAAAAATACAAACAACATAGGTACAGAAAAAATAGTAATTAATGCAGCATCAAGGCTTTTTCCAATTTCATAATTTTTAATATATTTTTTTAAATTCATTTGAAAAGTGTGTCTTCCAGTTAAAAAATCAGATGAAGGCGAAAAAATAATCTTAGACATTTTTTATTTTATGTTTTTGAATTTTTTTTCAAATCTTTATGTATTTAATTTTTTTTACTAATGACATAAAAAAAAATTGTCAATGAATAATAGAGCGAAATAGAAATAGGTAAATGATTCAAAACGAAAGAATATACGAGTGCCAAATGTAAAGACGTTCTTATTGGATTGCGCAAAAAGAATGCGCCCTGAGCAACGGTGTCAAAATTTGTAACTAGAAAACGATTGACCCCCCCGTAAGTGCGATCGAACAACGTCAGTTGGATTTTTCACATCGCAATAAAAACTTTATTGCACGATTTGTCAAAATTGTACAATATCATATGTACAGCTGGTCGAGGCTAACTCAACGAGGTACGATCATGATTTCAATTTTCAAAACCGTAGACACAATGATTGCAAAAAATCGCGTAATCACAATTGAGGTTAGGAATCATGATGGAGATTACAACGTTGACAAACTTCAGGTCTCAGGCGTGTCGTTGAATCATCGAAAAGAAAAATGTGTGAATCGACGAATGGAAAACCGATGGAAACGTCTATGAGAAAAAAATTGATCGACGCTTTGGCCCCTCATCATTTGGAAATTCTGAACGAGTCGTACATGCACAATGTGCCAAAAGATTCGGAAACGCATTTCAAAGTAATCGTGATATCCGACAAATTCGATAATGAACCATTGATCAAGGTGCGATTACAATTCACATAAATTTTACAAGCTTATTCAATTTTATTGGATAATTGATTTTTTTTTTTTCAAATTCTACAGAGACACAGAATGATCAATGAGTTGCTTCAGAATGAATTGCAGTCCGGAGTGCATGCACTGTCTATAGTGGTGAGTCTTTATTCGTTGGATAGTTTTTCACTTACTCGGTCGGTAACAAAAACTGTACATTTTTTAAAAATATTAAATTTTTTCATTTTTCCGGACAATGCGTTCCCAAGTTGATTTGGAAAAACTGTTGCCCCACAAAATCTGAAACCATCGACGTCTAAAAAAAAATTCAAATCTCTCAAAAATCCAAAATTAATAAATAAAATAAAATCAAATTTTTTATTGTCTCAAATATCGATCGGTTCTAAGTAAATCAGATCACAGTTATTGTTACCGATTACAATCATTCAAATATGTCTCAAATTCTTTTTCATCGAGTTCATTACACATTACGATCGAGTCGACATTCGTTGGCAATGAAAAAAGTACACGATTGGATTGGTTTATAATTTTTTTTTCAAAGGCAAAAACTCGTTCGCAATGGGAGGAAAGTGACAAAACGGTGAAATCCAGTCCGGCTTGCAGAGGAGGTTTCGGCAGATAACTCGATCGTCTCATTCTCGAGCCAGAAAATGTCCGAAAAAAAAATCACGAAACAAATTGTACATTATAATTATATCGTATCAATTCGTAATTATTGAGTTACAAAAACTAATCTTTGCAAAAAAAAGAGAAGAAAAAAATCAGAAAATTTAAGAGAACTCATGTTTGAACTGTTTGTAAATAAAAATTTGTCTTAATGTCATAAGGAAAACGTGTCCAGTCTGAGTTTTCCCTCGTTCTCGGACAGATAAAGAATATCGGCCATCGACTGTTCCGCCATTGCTTCTTCCGCCTTGTCGTGCATCTGCGAAACACGAAAACGATCGAACATCATTGCAAAATTATTATTAAAAAAAAAAAAAAAAAAATTGGATGCAACAACTTCGAAACAAAAAAATTACGAAAATACGAAGAAGAAAAAAAAACCATTTTGGCACTCACACCACGAAAAGACACATCGCTGGGCGGGCACTTGAAATTCGGTCCGAAATTCACGGATACCGTGGCACTCTTGTGAATGGACACGGTTGGAAAATACGCTCCCCGATGAATGTCGACGAAAGCGTCGCCCTGTGACACGCCGTTTTTGTAAAAAATTATTTTACTATCGGCCAACGACTTGAGACTCTTCAGAGCCTCCGGAACCTGATCCTTTTCCTCGTAATAAAGGTGACTCTTGAATTTCACCAGAGGCTGAAAGAATATTGTATTTTTTATCAATTAATTAATCAACATCTCATCGAACTTCGGTGATAATATTGAAATTTGATTAATTAATTATTTTTTAAATTAAATATAGACTGAACGATTTTTTTTTCTTAATTACGAATATTTACAATGATGGATAAGAATATTAAAAAGTGTGACGAGAACGACGAATGATTTTTGATAGGATACCCACGAATGATTTTCAAAGTTATCAAAATTGAAAAAAAATAGCTTACTCGGTCCTTGTAAGTGTTGGGAATGTGTGAGGCGTCGTGTTCGTCCGGTAAAATCACGAGAAATCCCAAAGTATCGCCTTCGCCGTAACTCGGGCTGTAATGCTTTCCGCGACTCTCGTGAAATCTCGTTCCTTTTCTAATAAACCCAAAAAAAAAAAAAAAAAAAGAAATTATCAATGTTGGGCATTTATAAAATTTATAAAATGAAAATTATATTTGAAATAATTTTCTTCTTAATTAATTCAAATATTTATCATCTATTATTCGATTATTATTTATTTGTTTCCATTTTGTCGAAATATTGAATCAAGATTGCGCCTGATAATTTTTTATCGATAGCTTATTTAACGCACCTCGATCTCCAAGAATATCCAAATTTGTCGTAACCAAGAGGCGCTTGCAAATTAGCGTATTCCTGACCCCATCCCAATCTCGTGGCCGATCCTTCCGGCATTTCTTCGACCGTTGCTTCCCAATACCACGTGCCTCGACTCACACCTTCATGAATTAATAAATCACCAAAAAACAAAATTATTGAATAAAAATTCTGCAAATCTTTTTTTTTTTTCTTTGGTTACTTCGAATGTTCAACGCAAAATCGTGATGCTCACAGTGTGTGGCTCTTATCATGCAGTATCCTTTGTCGCCCGTAACAGCGAGACGATCTTCCGACACTCGTAGCTGTGGAGCACGATCGTGAAGAGCCAGCAACACGGTGCTCGGACTGAGCGCTCTGTACAACCAACCTGGTATGGGTTTACCGGCCCAGTCGCTGCTCTCATCGAATTCCTGTAGAATTGATTCGTCAAAAATCATCTCTCTTCCAATAGAAAATTTAATCATCAATAATAATAATATAATAAAAATAAATTTATAAAAGTAATTTTTTTTGTATTTCAATTTTTTTTTTTTTTTTTTTTTTTCAATTTGAAAAACTTTTGAGACAAGAGTTGGCAAAAACCAGACATATTTTTTTTATTGTTTACATCTGGAAGACGATTATATCTAAACTATTTCGAAAAATGTTGAGTTTGATTTTATTTTCGAATAATGGCAATTTTTTGAAGAAAGAAAAATTTTGCATCATCCAATAGCATGAATAAAACTAGTCACCAAGTTTCATGACAATAAACCAAAAACTTTTTTTTCCAATCCTATTTCTTTAACCCAAAATTTCCAAGTTTCCGCAATTTCCAGGATTTCATTTATTTTCATCGTTATCGTTATTTCTATGATGAATAAATTGCAAAAAACTTCGTGTTTGAAAATTTTATCGTAAAGTAAAAACCCTGAGGTTCATTCATGAATTTTCCCACATTTTTAGGATGCAATTTTCTATTTTTTCAAAGCCTTGGATGGACTCGGGAGAAATTTCTGAAAACGCGGCTGGATTTTTTTTCGCATTTTTTTTTTTTTTAATTAATGTGGCCTATGAATTTGTGAGAGTGACTGACCTGTCTGAAAGGCGCATGAGGATCCGGTTCGGCGAGAATATAACGATAGCCATCCTTGTTGAAAGGATGTTCGAGGGGATAACCGTGGGCCGGTAATTTCGGGGTGGACATGTCGGACCCACGACCCTTTTTTCCGGGCCCAGATCCGGCTCCTTCGCCCGGAAATTTGCGTTTCGCGTTGCGACCACGCATACCAGTGGGCATTGGCACTGCATAGTCGAGAAAAAACGAAGTTCAACAAAAGAAAAAGAAAGCAAAAGAAAAACAAAAACGTTCGATCAGAACAATAGTTCAATTATGTGTGATATCGCTATTGGAATCGTCTTACTGACACAACTCGTCGCCATTGTAACATTGTGTAGTCGCGAGAGCTCAACGGACTCACCTGACTCGGACATTACCGGAGATTGAGAAATGTTTCGAGCGATAATAAAACGATAGATATAGTTCACGGACTGTGATAAGATAACCAAATGCCATTTCGAATTACCCGCATTTGGCTGAGTTCGAATAGTTTTTTTTTTTTTTTTTTTTTTTTGTATTTTTTTTTAAAGTCGGGTCACGATTTGTTTTACATTTATTATTTTCGAAATTCCTATCAACTTATTTGTTTAATTTCTCGATTATTTATTTTCATTCTTTCATTCATTCATTTTTTTCGACTCATTCATTTTTTTTTTTTTTTATTGAAATATCGAAAAAAATAATTTTTTAATTTTTATTTAGATAATAATTTTTTAAAAATGAATAAAAACTCTGATCAGAGGATATTTTTGTAAGAGAATGAACAATCAGAATTGAATATTTCAAACATTTTTAGCAACTTATTTACTTGAATTTATCGACTATTAATTTTAATGAATGTTCGTTAATGTGTTATTCGTATCTTTATTTATTCATTTATTTTTCTTATGAATAATTTTGTAAAATAATGAATAATTAGAATTGATTAATTGTGAACGTTTTGATGCATATTTTTGGAGTACGGAATATTGTTTGATCGACGCTCCAAAAAATTAACTTTTTTGCAAATTTTTTTTTCCTTACCGACATGTTGAATTCCCATTTCCGTAATTTTCAAATGGCCTCCTTTGATCATTGCTTCGTAATTGGGTTTTATGAGGACCAAATCGGGCGTCGTCAGACCGAACAATTGGCCATCGGTGTTGTTTTCGTCCATGGTAAACAATGCTCCTACGTCCTTCAAAAGTGCTCTGTGAATCTTTGAATACGAAGAAAACAAGATTTTTACCAAACATTACAAATTATACTCTCGAGTAATTTCTTATAATTGAAAAAAAATCTATCGTCCGGTTGATACGTTCAAAATCTCAAATTGACTCGATCCAGGCTCCAAAAAATTTGCACCTTCGATGATAAAAAACCAAGTTCTAAGAATGCGTGAAAATTTACATGGAGAAATTCACGATTTTCTTACGGTAGCGTGCCAGGATTGAGTCACTCGACGAGGCATGGTGGTCATGCTTTCCCAGTGCATTTCGATGAAGGGAATTATGTCCTTGTCCTTGTGAAACATTTGTTGCTGAGGCTCCTTCTGACCAGTTTGCAACAAATTGGCTATGGCCGTGACGCACATCTGCGGAAACGCTGAAAACAAATAAATCTCCAACTAACGCGTCTACCAAAACTTTTAATAATCTTTCGAATTCGTTTAAAAAAAAAAAAAAAACAACTTACGAGCTTGATTTTTTCTAAAACTTTCCAAACCGGTTGGCGAACAATTTTTACACATAAATACGTAATTCATCATGAACGGAACAATGTTTCCGAGCTGATAGCCTATGCAAGATTCGTGAAACCATCTAGAACAACTGGCGCACAAAAGTTCCGCTATGTTCAAATTTCTATCCTTTCCGCTGTGGAAGCAGAAACAAAAAAGAGAACCAACAAATTTTATTGAACATTCGGAGCACTCTGGCGAGACATTGACTGACTAAAAAATTACCAATAACAATTAGTATTGTCGCCGATGGGGATTGCGCGACCATTAGTTTTTTCCCCATTCTCATCCATCTTCAATTTATTTTTTCCCTTGTCCTCCGACTTGACCTTGATCTTTTCATCGATGGAATTGCTCTCCGAACCGTCGATTTTATCGACGGAGCTGTGACACAAAAATTAATTTACATTATTTCAATCGTCGATCCAATCATAACCTCATTCACGAGTTTTTTTGTTGTTGTTTCTTATTAAGATGTTCAACGATAATAATCAATTGTCGGGAATGATAATGCATTGTATTATTTTTCGGTTTTGCATTTCGAACGAGAATTTATGATCTCGTACCTTTCGCTCTTTTCGTCGGACATCTTGCAATCGATAAACAAAATCAATTCGATGATAGATATGTTAATTGTTGTGGCATGACAAAACACCGCGGAAAACGAATACAAAAACAATTTTTTGGAGGTTATAGGAAATAAGAAGATCGACCCAGAAAGCATGAAATGACATAGAAGGAGAGAGAACGATGGGATAATGGACGCAGTAATTATTATATGGACCAATGGAGGCGCTAGTGCTGCACAGCAGCTCCCCCGATGGTTAACGCATGTACTACACGAAAATTGCGCGAATTCAAACCGGTGGTTCATGGTGAAATGATAGAAAAATATAATCTACGCATATTTAACAATATATAATCTATAATCTAAATATATTTGTATATTATAATATAATATATATACATATATTTTGTGTCACGATTTATAAAAAAAAGTTAACAACTTTCTTTTCAACAAAAAATGGAAAAATGACGAAAAAAATATTGTTAACGTTTTTATTATCGTGAAATAAAAAATATCACCATCTCAACTGACCCTAAAACTACGTTTCACACTTATTTTTCATCCCCGAATAATTTCGATCACCGGACAAATAAAATTGCAACTGTAAAAAGTAATTTAATTCTGAAAGATTTATTCTGAAATACCAAAATAGACATGTCAATATAACGTGAAAAAAAAGTAAAAATCATTAATATAATATTATATAAAATTCGTATTTTAAATCCTATAGTAAATCCACAACATCATGAAGGATTGTCGGACGATAAATGCAACACTTCTCTTACATCAAAAAGTTTAAGTCACCGTTGATGAAAAAAGAAGAAGAAAAAAATCACGACCGATCGAACATTTTTCGTCAAGTATTCGGTTTCGCTTGAATAATTTTACCTCGAGGAGTACGAAAAACTGTAAATCAATATACCGATCCATTAAATTTCGGTTCCCCCAATCAGCCGCCACTCATACCGACTAAAAGTCCTTTATCTCGTTCCTCGATGAAGCAAAAAAAAAAAAATTTAAACCAAACGCATCGGTAGTCATGCAACAAGAAAATAAAAACAACAAAAAAAAACAAGTACACATCTCCGAACGTTTTCGAGCGTGCAGTCGAAAAAAAAATAATTCTTCAACGGTCCATTGTGCAATCGTGTGTCCGGTTCTCGTTCCATTACAACCCATACATATTCTTCGTTCTTCGGCGATAACAATCAGCCTCCTTATTCCACCAACGTCGCCGGATCCGAAAACCCAACCCGACCGAGCAATATCGGTTTCGTTTTCTTTTTCCATCATTCTTATTGCTCCGTCTTTTCTTCATCGTCTTCCTTCGTTCCATCTCCTCGGCGATCCTTCGGCCGACGAGGGTCCGTGATACAAAACGTCGACTAGCGGCAATAATAATGCCAAGTGGGTCATCCGGTAAGGTTGACCGCCATTTTGTCGACTCCGCCGTGTGTTCGTGGATCGTCTCAAGTTGAATAATCGTGTCTCGTTCGATTTCGTAGATCATGCGTGTGAGTAACGATGTGGCTAATCGTCGAGACGAAATTCGAGAGAGCATACGATTATGAAAATCGAAACCATCTTGACAGTGGCATCAACGGGTCGGTATATAGCCGCTATATATATATATGTATATCAGGGTGTGTTGAAAAAAAACAACAAATTTCTTCGATCCTTCTGGCAGTTCGTACATTCGAAGGAGATACTATTAGTGGACATCTGTCAAAATTTCAGCCCAATCGGACAATATTCAGAGGTCCCGCTTTCGCGAATTCGATTTTGCCTTTGATTAACACGTAGAATTTTTTTTTTTTTCAGCTGCAATTAATTTTTCCGGTAAACTCAAAAATCCAGAGATGGAAACTAAATGCAATATATAGTACCAAGGTAACTTGAAATAAGGATATAAAATAAGGATATTTTAAATCAAGGAATTTAATTTAAAAAAACAAAGCAAGTTCTGTTTTATTTCATTTCGAATTTTAAATTGTTAATAAATAATAGTTACATCGGCGCAACATAATCATGAATATTTTTATCATATAGACCATGCAAAGCAAGAAAGAAAAATACCTGTGGTTTTTTCCGTTTATCACTAACCATTGATGAGATATATCGATTCGAATGATCAAATACGGTCAATCGGTGAAAAGTTTCATTTAAATGTATCTTAAAAGCGGGGCCTCAAAATGAAAAACCCCGAAACACGGGTCTCTTTGTTTCCAACATATATTCATGTGAAAAATTAGGAGCCAAACATTTTGACCCAGAGGTCAAACCTGATTGAGTTCCGGTGGAATTTCCCTATTTATATGTGTGTATATAAATATATGTCATATGTATAGGACCCACGATATCGTTGGAACGAGTGATACGTGTTCGTATGGGTCTTCGTAACAACATTCCCATCCCCTTTCTTCCAACGATCTTTCTTTGCCCACCATCGAGCCCGAAGCCGCATCTCCCACCTACGTGACCTCTGCCGACGTTTCCGAAGCGTTCCCCCCGAGCTCGACGTCCTCACGGTCGCGCTCATCCACATTGCTCACAAACCAGCTCGAGATCATCATCGGTCGAGAGTAAAAACCCGGATCCCGTCCGTCGTGCCTCACAGACAGCATCATGCGTTTGGTGAGTACCATACACCTCTCTTATCATCTTTTAACACCCGGAAACCGCGATACCGACCAAACGAGTGAAGATTTTTTTTTTCCCAGGAATTTTTCCCGGTTTTGTCGTTTGCAATAATGAGAATCATTAAAGTGAAGAAAATTTATTTTATTTCCGTGATCAATGCGAAACGTATTTTGATGGAGTGTATAAACAAAAAAACCAAAAAAAAAAAAAGACAAAAAATCGAAGATCTTTGATTCGGACGAACCGTTCCGGTTTACGATTCGTCGAAAAGTGCACTTTGGTGAAATTGATTTGGTTGATCTTGCGTTCATGACGATGAGGTTGATGCGCAATTGCAAAATTATATTATTATCATAAATTGAAAAAATTTGTTTTAATTTACATGAATTTAATTGTTTTTTATTATTGTAATTTTTTCACAAGTTTCATTTAACATAAATAACAACTTTTGAAAAAATTATTATACATTTTTGAAAGTTGAAATTAATGTAAATAAAATTGTTTATACATTTTCGGGATAATGGATTCAAATTGTTTATTTATAAAAAAATTACAAACATTATATTATTATAACATTTCGAATATTTCGACATCCACATTTCATGTTTTTCTGATGATTTTATTAAACTCCAATGTTTGTTGTCTTTCTTTCTCTTCATTCTCATAGCAATCACGCAGTGATTATTGTCAATTCGTTGGGTTTTCATTTTGTGATGCGCGCGAGTGACAGTGTAACGTGTCAGGGTTCTCGATAAAGCGAGATAAACATCGATGAATCATCCAAATGTAACCCCTTTATTTTTTTATCCAAAATTTTTTTTTCACCCCACGCAAATTCGTCAATTATTGTCGCGTTGAAAATTCTGTGAAAATTCCGATCATCTTCGATTTCGTTCGAAGAAAATTCATTCACCCTTTTCATTCGGTGATCAATTGCAAGGAGAGTTTTTTTTTCATTTTCCACGAATGCAGTTCGAGTTTCTCGGTAATGTCAATTATTGTGAGTCGTTCGAGAGCTCGGAACACTCGAATGGACTATCTCGGTGACAACTTTCTTTCTATGCATTACCGAACGACGTCATTTCCCCCCCCCCCCCCCCCCCGCGAGTGCAACAATCGAAAGATTCTCAAACGTTGACGACAAGAAAAATTAAATTAAAAAAAAAATTTAGCAAATTTTTTTTTGAAATGTGTAACACACGATTGAAAAATAAAAGAAGGTTATTGCTAACCGTAATTTTCTGAGTTCAATTCGCTCAGTTTGGGGAAAAATAGAAAAATAGAAAAAAAATTGAAAAAAAAAAAAAAAAAATCTTCATTCCGATTCTGACACGCGACTGGAATAAATCTGCAATTTTCGTCGACCCAGTTGGTATGTGGCGCGCGGCTAGTCTCTGCGTGTGTGTGTGCGTCTGTGTGTGTGTGTGTGTGTGAGCGTGTCTGTGGCCGGCCGGTTCGTAGGAAATAATTATTGTCAGAACGAGATAAACCGGAGCAATTAAATGTTAATTGCCCCATTGCAATTCTCGCCACAACCAACTTATCCTAATTTGTATAAATAATTTTATGGATGATTAATCATCAATACCAATAAATGTAAATTATCGTTATTATTATTCTTTTAATTATATTTTTCACTCGTTTTTTGTATCAAACTCGGAAATATGACAAATGAATTCGAATTCAGTCAATGCAGAGGGTGAATTTAAAAAATAAAAATAAAAATAAAAAAAAATCCTCGTTCATGGTCCAGAATCATTCGGAAGGTGGGTGGCGATACTTCTTTTTTGTGGGCCCAATAAGAACCACCCCAATACATATATATGATGGTTTAAAAAAGAATCGGAGGAAAAACGATGAGGTTTTTGTATTTTTTAAATATTTTTTTTTAATTGAGCGAGAAAAAAATGAAGTGTGGCCGATGGGTGTGCCATTCGTTAGAACAACGTGAAAGATTATATCGAAGATGAACGGCCTCGCCCGGGGCACCTTGACCCCCGCGGAAAGCTTAACTCGGGCCCGACACCCGGAGAAAGTAATTACAGACACCGTCGTATCAGCGACGCAACTCGAATAAAGTGGCCCCCCCCCCCACCCACGACCCACACTCGCACGCACTCGATCGTTTTGTATTCGCGACGAAAACCGCTTACGGCGACATCGACCATCGTGTTAAAACGTTTTTTTGTTGTTTTTATTTCTCTTGTTTATTTTTTTCCAATCAACCTGCGGAAGTCACAAGTAGGTACCTACAAAGTACTTTTGAGTTGCAAAGAAATCTGGCTCGAACGTGAATTGTTATTTTATTTTATTTTTTTTTTATTTTTCAATTTTTGGAAGTGAAACAAAAAAGCGAAATGTTTTTGGTTGAAAATAAAATCTGGCTGAAATGGAAATTGTTATTCTTCTCCTTTTCTTCTTCTTATTTTTTAATTTTTCGAAGTAAAAAAAAATGAAATGTTTTTGGTTGACAATGAAATCTGGCCAAAATGGAAATTGTGAATTATTTTCC
Source organism: Diplazon laetatorius (assembly GCA_963662125.1). NCBI lineage: Eukaryota > Metazoa > Arthropoda > Insecta > Hymenoptera > Ichneumonidae > Diplazon > Diplazon laetatorius. The sequence continues at coordinate 8,864,723 of OY759162.1, read as the reverse complement.
TTTTCCTTCTAATTGCTTCGAATATTTGTGATTGGATAGAATATTTTTTCAATTGATTTTAGTTAAAATTTATTTCGGTCATTGATCCATGTTTTATTTATTTGTTTTTTTTTTAATTGTAGGTTTGATTGCTCGTTGTTGTTTTTTTTTTTGTTGTTTTTATCTTCTTGTTTGTGGTTTGTTTTGGTTGGATGAATATTGTGTAAGAGGTTGATAGCCGAGATTTAATCTGACGCTGAGACGCTTTGGAGACCCAATGGTGATTCCCGTTAGTCAGTCTAACGGTCGTTCTCCATTCACCCAACGCTTCGTTTCCGAGCCACCTGATATCGCACTATTTCGTCAGATGGTTGTAAATCTTTTTTTTTTTTTTTTTTTTCATCATGATATTCTCATTAACGGGATACATCGTTACGACTTTTCACGGTCGACCATTTCACGGTTCATCCGGTAATAATGACTCGTAGATTTTTATGGAAGTACAGTTTTGGAGATTTATTACATGGAAATATATAGAAACGGGCTATTGTGCATAGTATTCGTTTGTCCTAGGGATCTCGGAGGTTGAAGGAATGCAATCAACTCAATTCTGATATATTTAAAAAACCCGACACGCGTTTGGAATCCAAAGAACTTGGAATTTCGAATAATTTTTAGAATTCTAATATACTGGAGATTTTAGAACAGCGCTTAGGAACTTACAACACCGAGGATACTGAAAAACCTGATCATGAGACACTTTCTGAGTGTCCCATGATCACATGAGATTCTTGGAAAAATCTGGAACTTGAAGAAGAATCTAGAATCTATCAATCTCTTGAAACTCTGAAGAATCTAAAATTCAAAAGAACCTAGAATTCTGAAGAATCTAGAATTTTCAAAAATTCCTAGAATCGTAAAAAAAATCTGAAATTTTGAAAAAACCAAGAAATCTAAAAATCTAAAATTCTAAAGAACCTGGAATTTCAAAGAATCTAAAATCCCCAAAAAAGCCTGGCTTTACAATGAACCCAGAATTACGAGAAAATCAGAAACCCTCAAGAATCTAGAATCCTAATAAACTCAGAATTCTAAAAGACCTACAATTCTAAAAAAATTCATAATCCTAATGACCTTGGAATTCGGAAGAACCTACAATCCTAGAAAACCCAAAGAATCCAAAAGGACCTAAAATCCTAAATAACCTACAATCCTGATAAACCTAAAATCTCGAAGATTCCGGAATCCTAAAGCACCACTTATCAGAATAACCTGCATTAAGCTTATGCAGGTGATTCGAATTGATTCCAAACATTCCAACGAAGCTTAGTAATCTTGGAAAACGCGTGAAACGCGAGTAACACACGTGAGACCCTCGGTATGCCGTTCATCCCGTGGTCCGGGCCTCGATGGATCACAAAGATCTCTCGATCGGTGCACCCGGGTTCACACCCAACTTACGGTGGCCGTTGGGATCGAAACTCTTGTATTGCCGATAAACCACAAGCCGGAGAAAGCCGGATCGAAACGTCGCGAAGACGCTCGCGCGCGCGAGCTCGAGTTATGTATCGCCGAGTTGTGTGCCAGCGGGATGCGAAAGAATATATCGAGGTGCATCCTCACTCGCACGCCTCTCACACGATCGGCCATGCAAAACTGTTCGATCGCGTCATATATCGTCATGAACGAATTTGTTCCAAACCGTATATCACATTCACGCTTACATCCGGACCTACATTGCATTCAAATTATCGGGTGAAGGGTGTGAATTCAAAGGGATCGATGTTCAGAACGTGCAATGTTCAGAATGGACAGAATGCCGAACGCTTACGCAGTCACGCGGTTGCCCACATTGTCCGAATTTCGAGGTTTCCCCAAGCGTAAACTATCGATGTTAGATATACCGTTCCAGGAACTTTTTGGTAGAAAATTTAATTCTCTACAACATTGCTCATGTGTACTTTTCGTCTATACAGCGTTGTTTAGGCAGCGTTCGGCGGGGAACATAAAAATTCATTGATTTTTCGTTGTTTCGATTTTGTTTTCTCACGACAATTCAAAGGGTTACACACCCTTCAAATTTACATGGTGTTATTAGAGCCATTTTAAAGATTTTCGCGCTAATTGGAAAACTTTATTAAGTTAAATTTGGCTGAAAAAATCGACAATTTGGTTAAACGTTTTGTACGTTTTGAATATTGGTCGTTCTGAATTTAGAACTCAACTAATATTTAGTTTCTAATTTTGTTAACAATATTTTTGTATAATTTAAAAAAAAAACTGATGCGACGATGGATAAAATGGTTAAAGAAGTCGCACATACACGAGTCTCGAAACAGTTTAACGCCGCGAGAATTTCTTTTTTGTGTATATTATGTCATTGGATTGTGACTCCAATGGTAACTACGAGTGATACATACTTCTTTTCATAATTCGAGTGTCGAAATGTTTTGTGGCTTTCACAGTCGTGGAATCGTGATTGATATTGGAATATACCATGAGTAATGTCTGTTCCCACGAGTACCGAATAAGCGTCTCCGCGCTACGAAATAAGAGTCTTGAGAGTCTTTGAGGCCTGTGAGATGTCTAAATGGGCAACCAAAAGGTTCTTCAGTCCCAAACGTATTATTACGTTGTCTAGTTTATTTTCGCACGATTTTCGTCAGTGAATTTATGAATAATTCAATTTATCACAACTTATTTATATTAACATTATTCTCATTGTTACGTCGAACGATTTAAATCGAAATTTCACGAAAACTTTTCGCGAAATTATTTTTAAATTTGGCGCGACATTTGAAATATATTCAATTTCGATTTCATTTCGACACAATAAAGAAAAAAACACATTTAAGTGTAAAGTAACCGTGAAAATAAATATGAAAGAAAATATGAATCTGCAATATTATTTTGTCATCTCATCGAACGCGAAGTCAATGAAATTTTCTCCAATGTAACCGAACAAACATATTTTGTAAAAATTACTTTCTCGCGTTAGAAAAGGAACTTTCGGTCGACGAGCCATATTTGTACTTGATTTTGAAGGTGTTAACGAACCTCACATTTGCCTCAAGTTTTCTCTTTCATCTCGTGAATAAATATGAAATAGCAAAAAAAAAAACAAACATTGCGTTAGAAATATTATTTTCATATTTGAATTTTGCGCCAGACGTTCGATTACGCCATCTAAGATTTGTGTTGTTTACGGACGGACGCTTCGTCCATGAAGAAGACGCTTTGTGGATTTTAACGGTTAAACCGCAACAACATGGGATAGTAGACGATCACACTTGTCCCGACGCACGTTCGGATTTCGCGGGCCCCGAGGGGTCTCGCGCAAATATGCGTGCGCGCGCGCGCACACACGTCAGACGCACCATCGAAAAGATTTTTTATGAATGGGAAAGTTGTTGGTCGGGTTTGGGTCCGAAGAATTGTGGGTACGAGATGTGTCGCCCGCGTGTGTGTCGAAAACTTTCGGCTTTCGAAGTTTCGCGCGACCCGCCCTCCGGGCTTTTTGCTTTTCGATGACTCGCTCTCACTCTCTCTCTCTCTCTCTCTCTTGCCAAATTTCACCGAAATTAATACGCGAGATGGCGTTCAGCAGCATCGTTTTCTCGCTAGCGTACAGTCCAGGCTAAAAAGTTTGTTGCCATTGTTGTCGAATCGATCTCCGTCTAATCTCTAAGTCGCAGCGCTCTTGGTGGCTATCGTGGAAACTAACCTAAGTGCGAACACTAATGCAGCCAACTAGATCAAAGCTCCCAGCCATATATAAATATATATAAATATACGGCTGGCCGTGACTTTTGGTGGATTAATATTTTTTCTTAGCTATTGCGTCACCCGCGCATGCGCGAATATTTTTCTCTTCGGTTCTATCCAACCAGCGTGGAAAGTTGAATCGCGATCTGTACCACTTTGGTGGCAGCACCGTGAACCACACATAATATACACGACGAAGAATCTCTTATTCGATGATTCGTAAATCGCAAAGCGGATCCGTACAAGTTCACGAGCGCGCGCAAGCGCGCGTACGTATATACATCCACGACATACTCTCTTGTGCGCAGAGTGAAAGTACACTCAAGCACAATGTCTTGTGGGCAACAGTTTCTCGTTGTTTCGTGGGCATCGTTCATATCTTCGTTTTTGCCTCCGGCTGTTTCTCGTCCTCACCGTTGTTGCGCCCTACCGTCCGGTTTGGGAATTATTATCGCACGATGGAGAAAGAGAGACAGAGACAGAGAGATATACCCTCTCGCGAGGTTCGCCGTTTTCTTCTCACACGGCTGTGTGCAACTCATCGACGAGTCTTATTTCGACAGAGACAAAACGAGTGAAACGAAAGAGTCGAGATAACCACTACAGACGCTATACTCTCTCGTCGAGGTTAAAGTCCCACGCTATACCGTTTTCAAATCGAACCGCGCATTTTCCACCGATGCGCGCGCATCCCACGACGTACATGACGCTTTTATGCGTTTCCCTCGGTTCACCGGGGTTAACTGTGTGTGTGTGTGTGATCGAACACTCGTTTATCGACGTTTCGGACATAAATTAATGTTGTTTATCCGTGCCAATTGAAAATGCGATATTTTTTTTACAAAACTAGAATTATTGAAGGTTATTTTTTTTCGTATAACGATGACGAATGGTTTAGTTGTAGAATGCAAATGCCGAATCGTCTATTTTATGATGTAAACATGCGTAAAATGTGTGTTTACGTATTAGTGAATGATTAGTCGAGACAAATTAACTATTGCTCATGATTGTATTATTACATAATCGTGAATAATTATTCCCAATAAACCCGAACTCGAATTGTACTAGAATCACGATAGAAATCTTTTTTTAGATTTTTAATCCTCAAACGAATGATCCGTATTTCATGATGAAAAAATCTTTCGTGTCCTCTTCGTGGATATATATATATATTCAGCGAAACTCGTTCGTTTTCACTCTCCACTCGAAGCGAAAGTATCGCGCATCGAATAATCGCGTTCTCTCCGTTAATTCGAATTAATCGGTCCCGTATATATAATATATATATAATATATATATATATATATATATATATATATATATATATATATATATATATATATATCTCCATAATAAGAAACCGATTATATCGCCTGGCGGCAAGTGCAAAGATGAGAATACAAAACGATCAATATATGCGTACAAGTTTTACGCGTGTTTGTAGATCCGAAATTCTTTCGTTGTACGATCGATAACGAAAACGCCGCAGAGCTCTTGAAAAAAAAAGAAAAAAAAACAAGATAAACAGTTTTACAAACAGCGTTGAATGAGGTCGCATTCGATATGACTAATTAAAACGGATTAAGATCGAAGAGAATCATCAATGAGAAAGAAAAAATAAATAACGAAAAAGAAGAAGACGAAGAAAAAGAAAAAAACGATGATGAGATTTTTTATTTGGGGTATGCGATGAGGAAGCGCATGGAAATCGGTCGATGAACCGAACCCGCTGGTGCATCGGTCAGTTTCATCTAACCGCCCGAGGTCTGCTACCAGTTTACATTTTTTTTTGTTTTTTTTTTTTGGTTTTTTTTTCGGTCATATTTTACGAAAAAGTGAAACTGGGTAACGTCAACGGATAACGAAGGCATCGTATTGGTCGGTTGTTCGCGCATGCGCGTACTCCGGGAATGTTGATTGGTGACGCAGAGGGCCACGCGGCGCGCACGCGCACTACGACACCTGCGCGTATGCGCGTAACGTCATTCGGGAAAAATTGATGGGATACCGGGACAGCTGCGTGTTTGTGTGTGTGTGTGTTTGTGTGTGTGTGTGTGTGAGCCAGATGAGAAGAAATTCCTGGCGCGAGGATGAAGATAGCCGCGGCGGCGTCACGTAGGCTGGAACGGCCCAGCGGGTTATTCGGTAGTTTAGAAAGTTTCGAAAGAGGCTCATCTCATCGCCCTGGGGCGTGTCCCATCGGCCAGGACATCGGTCCCCGCACCGACTCCCGAATATTTACATTTCTTCTCTCTATATCATCATACGTTTTTTCTTCCGTCTCTTATTAAAAAAATAAAACGATATATTTACATATATTTTTTCTCGAATTTTAACAAATTTGTTATTTTTTTTAATAACAAATTTTCGAATGGCTATATATATATATATGCATATAAATATTAGGAATTATAAATAAAAATAAATAAAAGTTGAATTGAAACATGAAAATGAAACAAATGCAATTAAACCGTCCTGTGACGGAAGAGTTTCGAAAAACTTGTCTGTCACATAAATCGTAGATTTCAAATGTTGAGGTAAGAGGCCGTTGTCCTATAAAAAAATAAAAATGCCTAGAGCGACAGCCACAGACACAACTACTGAACAAAACAAAAAAAAAAAAAAACAAAAAGGAAAAGACCTGCCAGCTTCTAATCTTCGTCATTCTCGGCGAAGCCCGGTTGTCGGGACGATTTCACGAATGTTTAGAGAAATAAAAATAAAAAGATGAAAAGATGGTTGAATGAAATTCGTGACATCGATCTGGGCTCGCGATAAGTTTCGATGGGCTCTCGTCAACCGCGGTGTCAAGTGTGTCAAGCAGTCTGAGACGTCTCGTTTGAATAAACGAGATACGAGATACGAGATCTTTTCGCAAATCGCTAACGAGACATCAAAACTGGGATTATACAGTTTCTGCATTGGTTTCACTACCTATCTAGCAAATTTTGGTCATCCGAGTCGACTGGATCATTGCTATAAACATTCACTATAACATTTTAGATTCTCTATTCTCATTTAATTTTTATTATTATTATTATTATTATTTTGTGATTGAAATTTTTTTATTCTTTATCTTCTTTCTCGCTTCCTTTACTTATATTTTCATTGTTATCATATTATCAATCGCATTGCCATTGTTATTATCATGATTATAGATTTTATATGGCATATATATTCTTTTTCATTGTTTTTATCTTTGGCATTTTATTTTTAAACATATTTTCATACTTAATTCGATGCACTTGGGGCATGATAAATCGTTTATTCATTCTCTCTCTCTATATATATATATATTGAGCATTTGAGCATTAGATCAGACAACAGACACACGTGAAAAAAAAAATTAGAAACGATCGATTATTTGTCTTGCTGTTCATTTATCATTATTATTATTATTATCATCGTGAATATGATAGCATTTCGAGAACAATGATCCATGGATAATCGTCGGCTCGTCAAACGAATCCGGATTTTCGTGTCCGATCGACGTTTGTGGCTGGAGATGCGGGCCGATGGCCGCGGAGATCGCCGGCAGGTGGCCAAGTACGATGATCGTGAAAGCGCATAACTTTCGATACGGCTCGACGAGAATCGATATACACGACTATAGATACTTACACGCAATTCAGTTTTTTTTTCTTTTTTTTTTCGAAGCACTTGCGATTAAACGATTAAACATGCCTCGGGATAGTCACGAAGCTCGAGTTTTCACGGGCAGTTGCGGTATTAGGTCAGACACGTAAAATAATTCCAATCGAGTTTTTTTTCTTTTTTTTTTAGCATTTTTTTATTTCTTCGAACTTAAATCGACGTTTATCGTTAATCGTAATACTTTGGAAGCTTGATTTTACACGAGCGGTTTCGATATCGCACCACCCACATGTTAAAAAAGGAATCTGCATTATCGACATTTAAAAAAAGTTTTTATTCATTCATTTTTCCCATCGAAATAAATTTTGTTTATTTTTTTGTGATTTTAGTCTTAGGAGAAAACTGCATTATCGACATTATTTTTCAAATTTTCATTTATTTATTTTTCTAATTGAAATAAATTCAGTTAATTTTTTACATTATCGACACTGAAAAAATGTTTCTTTAAATTTATTAAATGTTAATAAAAATAAACGTTGATTATTTTGTTATGAATTTTGTTATCGGGGATTCGGTCGGTTGTTGAAACGTTGATTCGACGAATTTTCGTGACTGTGAGGGCTCGTTAAAATTTTCGTGTAAGAAATAAACGTCGGCGAAACTGAATTCTGCGAATTCGCGAGAGGGAGAGACGATTATCCAGCGCCCGGAAGCTTTTCTTTCGCGAATGCCCGAGGAGTTTTGTTGGAGGGCCTCGACCGCACACGGTGCATAGTGCAAACGGCGTTGCAACGCCGACGAGCTCACAATGACGGTTTCGCGGAGATAAACGTGAGACACGACGACGAGGGGGGAGAAGGGGTGGGTCGTGACTCTCTTCGCAAATGTCAAGTAGCTGATGATTTTCTCCGGCATCGCAGGAATTACGGGAAATTAAGGTGCAACCAGAATTAACCGCCTTTTTTTTGTTTCACGGTTACGACGATCCGGAATTTTTATGACGCGATTGAGTTAATCGTCGTCACATTGATAGTCAACGTTGACAAGTTGACGATCTGTTTCTTTTTCTTCGATTTTTTTTTGTCTTTCATTTATCAAAAAGTTATCATTTTGTCGATTTTTCAATTCGTTGATTTTTATTATTATTTGGTCGATTTAGTTTATTATAGATTTTTTTTTAAATCATAATTTCATCGATTTCCATCCCTTTGTAATTATGTATTTTTTTTATTATTTCACAATAGATAAATTTTAACAATTGGATTCAATAAGTTTTAATTTGATCGAAAAAAAATGTATTATTCAATAAAATAATAAATTTGGACAGAGAGTAACAATTTGAATTTGAAAAAAAATGAACAATAATAATAATAAACAACGACATATGGATCGTTGTCTAGTTTATTACAATTTTTCATCCGAGTACCAATCGATGGATGATAAGCCATAACAACGAACCATATTCGTATATTTCCCCCTTCGTTGTCTCGTTTTTACTTTCGCAGAAACTACGCCGGGACTTTCCCCTCGAACACACTCACACACACACACATACAGTCCCACATACATGTGCTTGTTATTTTAAAGAAAAATTTTAATTTCAATTTGATTTTCTCCATGAGTCCTAGGATTATACATGATTATAAAATTCTAATTAGTGTCATGTGTGTACGTGATATTATATTGTGAATCAGAACACAATAATAACAGGAATAATAATAATAGTTATAATAATATATTGCCATATAGAAAAATATTTTTTTTTTCTCAAAAAATGCACTGTTTATTTTAGTTATCAAAATTTCCCCAAATTCTGAATACGAAAAAAGAATTTTTCGTATTTTTTATATCGTGGGATCGATAATCGGTAATGCGTAATTTTACCGATTTTAGTAATAGATTTTTTTCAGTTTCACGTGGAATCGATCATATATATATATGAATACTAATACACTCATATATAATCACATATGAGTATTATTACAATGACATCTACATAGATTTCAATTGTATAAATTACATGCAGTAAATTACGATTATAAAAAACTGTCATCCAAGACTTGAAAAAAAAAAAATAAATAAAATAAAGTAAATAAAAAAATCGAAACAACACAAAACGAACAAAACAAAAGAAAAACAAAAAAACAAACTCATAGTTGCTTATGTCTGAATAATAATAATATTGACTTTGATGTGTCGTATCTCGTTGGGCTTCGAGCCAGTAGATACGGTAGTCAGTCAACGGAGTTTGCCAGACAGTCGACAGTGGATATAGTAGCAGTGAGCCAGAGCTCTCGGTTGCATCGCAAACGCCCTCGGTGAAAGACTTTTCTCCTGATGCGCGCGTGCGATTAGTCGTCATTGCCGAGGATGCGCGGTTTCGCTTATATATACATCTATATATATATATAGAGATGTATATATATATTGTAGCGTTTCATTTTCACCAACGAGTATGAAAGTCCTGAGCGTAAACAAGGCATCGGTTGACGCTGGTAATTCCATCTTTGCGCTTTACCCCGCCCCTGCCCCCCCCCCCCCCCTCGCCCCTCGCCCCACAAAAACCCAAGAGATGAGTTTGTAGAAACGTGCGAACCTCGCCTACGCACCACTGGGCTCCGTACAGAACTATGCAATGTCATATTTACACCGCAATAACGTGAAGAAAAAAAAATCACGCACGATTCATATGAAATTGCTTCGTGTGTTTATTACAAACTTCTTTTGAATTATTATTATTGTTATTATTTCGATAATTGTTTTCAATACTCGTCCCGCCACGTTGATTTTATAATGATTAATCTGTACAACGACGCGTATTGGTTGTTGTTATTTTTTTTAGTGAACTTTGTTGTTTTTTTTTTTTTTAATTTGATTCTTCGTTTAATTTGCTTCTTTGACTGTTTTTGTTATTTCGATGAGTAATCATTTTGTAATAGAGTTATGACTGTCAATCATTATTTATGATTTTTATTGCATATTTTCAACTATAACTGTATTTGAAAAAAAAAGATGATATTTGAATTATTTTCGTGGGATGCGTTTGAAAAAGTGTGTAACAAGTTTTTTTAATTTTGTTTTTTTTAAATTATGTTCATTTTTGTTTTCAAACTGAACGTTTTGCACATTGTGCATCGATCTACAAGGCAATCCATTAATAACAACGTAATTTTTTCGTCCGGTTCACCATAAAATATTCTCAACATTTTTTTTCGTTTTGCTTCAAAATTTTTCAAACAAAAGAAGTTACAATAAAAAAGGTATCATCATTGTCAAGTCGTACAGCATCACGACATTATTTTCAGTCGAGAACTCAGAAAAAAAAAAACAAATTCCAAAGACAAGAATAATTGATCAAAGTGATGAAATAAAAAACGTCAAATTACAATGATTAATTATTTATTATCAACCGATAAATCGTGTGGAACGGAAATAATGCGAGTCGTGTCGTGGAGTTTGAAACTCAATTTCGTGGACCGAACAATCCGTTGTCGTTGAAACGTCGGAAAAAAAAATTAAAAAAATGAAAAAAATAAGCGACGAAAAAGATGCGTAAGCGTATTAGACGCATTCCTCGGGATGACCCGGCATTAACCATTAGACGGATGTGAGTTACGTGAACGTCGGGTAAACGCCCGATTGCGTGACCCGAACGACGTTACCGTTGTCTCGGAACGCGTAGATACCTTCGTATATACATATATACACACACACACACATACATATGTATATATATTATATATATATATATATATATATATATATATATATGTAATATAATCCCCCATTGCAACGGATTTTCCGGAGCGGGGATAAGTCACAAAGCGTGTGTTTGTCGTGATCTTAAAGTGAGGTGTAACATTTTTGTCGCTACCTCTCTGTCGCTCCGCGCCTCGGCCCCATGGCGCTGTCTCTCTCGCACTCGTGGCGAAGATGGTATAGCTACGCACGCACCTTGAGAAAGAGAAAATGCCTGGAAGGCAGTAACGATAGCCCCATGAGAATTTTCATCGATGGGTTGCATAGCTCGTAACGATTTTCAACGGTACTGCGGCATATCGACCCTAAGGTCGTCTTCTTCTTCATCTTCTTCTTCATCGATATAACACACACATAGCCTACACACACACACACACACACACGTATCTCCGCATCGTTATAATAAAAACGATTTACAACCCTCGCGACAATTAAACGATCTTTTTTATTTTACTTTTATATTTATTTTATAATTGTTAAAGTTAAGATTTTTATATTCGACTTATTTACTTATTTGTAGTTGTTTGATATTTCTTTATTAACTTTCCCCAACCATTTTCGGATGGTAACCATTTTTAGTTTCTTTTATGCGATTATTTTATTATTTTTATTTACTATTTATTTTTTCAATTTCGATTGAAATCGATAGATCAATGGTTCAGCTTCGTCTTTTATATTCGTATTATGATTATTGAAGTTTAGATATTTATGGTCGACATATTTACATTGTACTTATTTGATATTTTTATTAACTTTCTCCAAAACATTTTCGGATATTTACCATTTTTATTTTTATGACAATTATTTTCTGGTATTTATTTTTTATATGTGTGTTTTCGTCTATTTTTCGATCTTTGATACTTTTTTCATGAACGTGGGATCTCACATTGTGCGACTGAAATTGATAGACGAATAATTCATATTTTTCAAAATTTCTTTTATGAATTTTATAATTATAAAGTTCAGATTTTTAATCGCATCGTAATCATATTTTTATCTCCATTTTCAATCACTCTTCCATCCACAAAAATTCCAATCTCTTCGATAAATAGAATAACATTTTTTTGTTGTTCAAACTTTCGATCATCGATCACTAATTCGATCAATTTTTTAATTTTTTTTCGTTTGTTTCTTGTCATTCACAGAGAACACAAACGATTGTACTGGCGATAGGAATGATCGTCGTGGCGGTAGGTTGGACGACCGCCGACGAAGTTCGACTTCCACCGGTAAAGATCGACAAAAATCTCCGTCGTGCCCTGCTCAAAGCCCTCGAAGATTTGGACACGGAATCGGCCGAGCAAAAATCCATTTCCGACTCACCGATCGTCGAACCGACCAACGCACCCCCCACCAACGTCTCCACCCCCAACAACGACCCCAAACTTCCAGAATCTCTTCGGGGTGCGTCGATATTCAGTTTCGACGGTTTTCCAAACGACGACGAAACCCCGACCGAGGACAAACTTCAAAACACGACATTCGTCGAAATCGACAAACACGAAGCAGTCGAAACAATCGCCGTGAATTCCCCAACAACCCCAAAATCACGAGAAGACAACAAATCATTTCAAACTCACGATGTCGTATCGTCGGACAAATCATCGGCGATTTATGCGAAAACCTCGGAACCCGTGAAAGATCACCTGGACGTGAAAATCACAAGATCAAATTCCGTGATCAACGGAATTGATTCGACTTATGGTAAATCAATCGTCAAATTTCCAGAAACTTTGGTAACAAGTTCGAGCAATGGAATAGCAACGGCAAATGCTCTTGTAGCACCAAGACCCACGGTTTCCAGTCCCACAGTACGTTCGAATGTCAATTCAACATCATCCAACAACGTCAACGACAACAAAGACAACAACAGAACCCAAGAAGTCAACATATTCCAAGCGCCATTGGTCGCGGCCTTCACAGTTCAACAAGACGAACGTGGAGTCCCGAAAAGCGTGTTACCCCTTTACAATCCAAACGGCAACGGTCAAGCTCTCACCCTCCAAGAACAATTGGATTTCAAGCAACAATTGTTGGAACAACAATTGGCCGAATTGCAGGAACAACAGATCCAACAGACGCAATTTTTGGTACAACAACAAAAATTGTACGAGGAACAATTGAGACAGGAGCAACAGCAAGCGTTTTATCTGCAGGAACAAAAAAGATTGAAATTGTTGCAGAATGCGGAAAATGCGAGAACGAAACAATTGGAGGAACAAAGAAGTTATCAGTTGCGACAGCAACAACAGTTGCAACGACAGCAGCAACAGTTGCAGCAGCAACAGTTGCAGCAACAACAACAGCAACAGCAACAACAACAACAGTTGCAACAGAAACAGGCTCAACAATTTGCGTTGAATCATAAGAACGCTGTTTTGTCACTTCAGTTGCCACTGAAGGATCCGAATGTGAACTTCCAACCGAGTTTGGCGTTGGAATTGCCGAAAACAATTGTTCCACCGACGTTCCAAACGAGTTTTCACGATCAGCTGAGACATCAACAGCTTCAGAGACAGCAACAGCAACAGCAACTGCTTCAACAACAACAACAACAACAACAACAACAACAACAGCGTCAGCAACAACAGTTGATTCAGCAGCAAAGACTCCAACAGAGTTTCGCGACGTTTCCCGTGGACTTTCAACCGCCCACAGCCAGTCCGGCTCAAAGATTTCATCGTCAGGAAGCCATTTCGAACGTTGGAAATTTTGGCATAAACGAAAATCGACCAACGACCAACAACAGAAATTATTTCAACGCTAATCAACAATCCAGAGGACCGCAAACTTTCACGTACAATCCTTATCAGGTGCAACAACAGCAGCAACAACAATTTCAACAATTGCAGAATCATCAACAGTACAGAATTCAAAGGCCACAAACCCCGGCGAAACAGATACAACATTTGCTTTATCAATCGGGTGTGGCCGGTGATTTGGGAAATGGTCGGAGCAACGCAGGTCACGAGGATTTGAACATAGTTGCCAAAGTTTTGGCTCTCAATGTCGGTGCTTTGCCAACGAATAATTTGAGATACAATGGCGTCAATAATTTTGGCAATTCTGGTAATCCAGCGTGAAGTTTGTTGTTCGCAAAAAAAAAGACCAAACTGTAGAGTTACAGATAAAAATTAACAACAACAAAACAAACTATTAAAGACTATTGAAAGAGTGCAGCTATATGTGGTAAGATTTTTTTTTTTTTTCGAAGCGCCGCTTCGAGATAATGTGAAACTGCAAAATAGCGTGAAACTGTAATATCGTCGTCGTCGGTCGTAGAGACAAGCGAAATGGTTTTAAAATTCGCGCCACGAGTCATCGCGCATCGTCCTCGCGCCACACATTATATAGTAATAAGGTGAAATCCGAGGTTTTCTCCGCCGTTTATATAAAAATATACTGTTTAGCGTATTTTTACGAACGTTTGTCGCCCACGAATCGCGATAACATTGTCATCCGCCAACGCGAAACTCGCGAGACCCGGAGGATTGTTGTTTTTTTTACTTTTTTCCTTTGATTTTTGGGGGATGCGACGGGTCTGGCGTCCGCCGTGAGTGGGAGAGAGACAGCGTCATGGGCGCGCGCTGTGGAGCGACGGAGAACGAGGGCGAGACAGGTTTCGCATCGTCTTGTCTCGTTCTCTTTCGCTCTGAGCCGAACGACGATTGCGCTGCCTCACTCGCACTCACGGCGGACGTCGGACGAACAAAACCCACTCGTACGTCCTCTTAAATTTTCTTTTTGTCAGGATCTATCTATCTCTCTCTCTCTCGCTCTGTGTTCCTGGAGAAAGGAAGAGAAAAGAGAGAGAGAGAGAGCATCTGCAATGACTGATGTCAACTAACCTCTCCTAAAGAAGAACCTTGCCGAATAAAAAAGCAAATGGCTACTTTAAAAAAACGAAAAAAAATGTTTCAAAGAAAAAAAGTGAAATTAAAAGAAGGAATGTGGTATCTCATGTGAGAAATGTATTATCTTCTGGTAAAATTGTACGTGATGGAGAATCGTGACGAGCCGGTAGTAATGACGAATATAATAATATTGAGAACGATCGTGGGATGTTTTTTTTTTTTTCAAACAACGTACATAGTCGTCGGCTCGATCGAGGGAAACGCGGCGAGACATAATCGCGTAGAGGGCGCGCAGCGCACGACTTTGTCGGGTTTTCTTTTCTTTTCTTTTCTTTTCACGTGTTGCTCGCGACGAGGCACGAAGTGAAATGAAACACGTACGTGCATAACACACAGAGAATATTGCCGAGTGCAGGTTGCCCCACTGCGACTCATCTGCCGTTTATGTATAACGAGGAAACCGGCGATTCCCTCACAAAGCCTAATGATATTAATTGCGAATGACGCTCGGAGCGCCCCCCCGCGCTAGCGTCATGGCACTATACCGCACGTCCTACCTGTGCAACAGAATTTTTCATGCAATCTTCACGTGAGCCGCGCAGCGGCAACGGTTTCTCGCGCGCGAATTAATTACGCAAGCGATTTATATCCCACTGTCTTTGATTGCGACAGTAGGTCATTTCTCAGTAATCCGACAAAAACGTAATGACACGTAATAATGGCACACATTACGAATCATAAATTTCTTCAAACCCGTCGAATCACGAAGGCCCTCGTGCGGAGAAAAATAAAAACCCACATCTTTGGTTTTTAACGTTGAAAAAAAAATTGACAAAAATTGATGTTATTGGGATTATTATTATATATATATCTTTTTTTTGGTTATGGTGTATCAAATTCGTTACAAAAATTATTGTATAACATCCAATGATGATTTAATTAATCATCAATGGCTGTTATACATATTATATCAGATTTGATGTTATTTATTAATTTTTGTCTTCGAACCGAAACTGAGCATGGATGGTGTATTAATTTTTATTGTCAATTTTTTTTTGTTTTGTTCTTTTGCGACTACATCGTTGCAATGTAGGTTATTAATTAGCGTTGCGTAACGGCGGGATTCCTCGGGAATCACACACACATACGCGCGAGTATGCCTCAATGCTCAAGAGAGAAAGACCATATTTTATATTTTACTCCAATTGTTTATTATCAGAGACGAGTTTTACGGTATTGCGTGGGACTGCGTTTTTCATTATCGTTATTAGTGTAATTTATGAGGCGCGCCGTTTCGGCTCAGCCGTTCAGGTATATACTTTAATAATATGTATGAATATGTACTCTAATATCTAAATATATATATGCATATATATATATCTATGTAAATGTATGTGTTTGGCGTGGAGAAAATATATATATGTGTGTAAAATGTAGTACAGAGATCGCAAACGAGTTCAAGAAGTCCCGCCTAAGTCGTGAGCAGTGCGCTTGCGCGTTAGATCCCTCATCCGAATTGTCCTCGATCGGTATAAACTTTCCCCATTCCGAAACGATGACACCTCCCCCTCGCGAAATCGAGAGAAAAAAAAAGATTTGAAAAAAATAACGACAACATAGAAGAATAGAAATGGTAAGACTCTCTTCGACAATGGATCGACTATTCGTGGACGGTGCTGCCTTCATCGGGGATCATTCCAAGCTTATTATACGCTTTGATACGTTCTTATTAATTCAATGAAAAAATGTTTGGCACAGTTTCGCGATTTCACCGCAGCCCACGAAATAATCGACTGCATTGAATTGTTGTAAATCACGATTCAACGTGATAATGATGAATCATGGGTTACAATAGTTTATTAAAAAATAATTATCTCATCAAGGTGGCTATATGGGCGATGAAACATTTTTATTGGATAATTACACAAAACGTGCAATTTAGCGGTTAAACAGATTTCAAACGATTACGAGATTCATGCGGTTTGGCAAAACACTGGAACGTCGCTGATGGATTCGGTTGAGAGTAATTTAATGAACAATAGTAGTAGTTAAGAATGATTAATATGGTAATGAATATTATTCATTGAATTTTATTGCTACTTAAACGTATAACGATACATGTTGTAAGTTCATATTTTGTGAGTTAACAACGTGAATAAAACTTTTGACACGATCGACACGATCGATGATCGAGAAATATGTATCACAGTCATTGTTACCGACCGAGCAGCTGCGTATCATCTTTCGCACTGGCAAAAATGTGAAAAAATCGTGAATCAACGATTGTTCACGATTTTATACCAGGAACACATAAAAATTATGCCCACGGTACCTGCATGCGTGTTATGGACCAATCAAAAACGTGTGTGTAGTTCGACGGTCGTCCGGATAGGTGGCGACTCGTTGTTGAGCGACGATAATAGCATTAATGGGGAGATTAAGATAAATATTTAGAGATAAATAGAATCTTGAGATTATTTATTCGTCACTGGTTCGAGGGCCCTCCGCTAGGTTTTTTTCTCGGACAATACTTAATCAGTTGGGTACGATTTCTATAGCATTGCATTGCCGATTTTCCTACTAATATTTGAGAATACATATAGCTAACATTGTAACTCTGTAGGTGTCAACGGTGTCAACACAAATATAACCTCAATATTTCATCACGTTAGAAATTGTTAGAAATGACCGAACAACAAATCGGTTCCCTCGAAGAAGAGGCTTTAAAACGTAAAGAGAGACTGGCCAACCTCAAAAGAAAGAATGAAGAGAGCAAAGAAAACGAGCTCGAAGGTGCATCCAATTTGCCAAAGTGAGTAATTTATAAATTTTCGTTTTTGAGCGAAATGAAACGAAGCACAACACTGTTGAAAGCTTTTACAGCAGTTTGATGTTTTGTTTATTTCTAGGCAAGTTTTATGCTAATCTTATGAATATTGAATAATTATACTTAAGTGGTTGACATAACCTCTTTTTTTATTGATATTTAAGAGGTTGATATAATCTTATTGCCATTATTATTTGAGAGGTTAGGATAACCTTTTTTCTATTAATTCAATAAAATACAGTGACCAAGACATCAAGAAAATTCGTCTATTCTAGTTTTTTAGTTTATTAATCCAAAAAAAAAATGATTCGATCCGTATTCATCGTACCCAGGTATTTATTACAACCAATTGCGATAACCGTCTTTCAAATTTTCACAGACCGAAATTCAGAAGCTACAAACCGCAGGACGACAGTCTGAAGGAAAATGTCATCGACAACGCGAAGCCGGGAGACGTGGAGACTGAGGTTCAGGATCAGTTGAACGCGGCCACCAGCAAAGTCGTGGTGGAAGAACTGGTAAATATTATTTCGCGATCTTCTCGCACCTTCGTTAGTTTCCGTCTCGAACAAAAACTGTCGCCCGGATAATCTAACCTTGCGCTCTATTCAGGATATCAGTAACCTCGCTCCTCGCAAACCCGACTGGGACTTGAAGAGAGACGCCGCGGCGAAACTGGAGAAACTGGAAAGACGCACGAAAAAATGCATCGCCGAATTGATAATGGAACGATTGAAGCAGGGCCAGCACGATCTGGCGACCGCGGTGAACATGGCGCCCGAAGCGTCGTCCCAATTTCCGGAAAACAGCTGAGACCGGTCGCCAGGTTTGGAAAAAAACCGTCGTGTACAAATGTATCATAATTGCAATAAACCCCAACATCATTCGCACAACAATCGATCATTGAAATTTAAGACAAAATATCATTTACTGGAATAAAAAATAATTTTTAAATAAAATCAAAAATTTGTTAAAAATAATTTATTTGAAAAAATAATTTTTATGGGATTTTTTTTTTTTTTCAATATCTAAAGACGATGTCTTTACTGGGTGGCAGAATGATATCGAGCAGACGACAACCCGGAAGGGTAAATAATGTTGATGCATGTTTTTTTTTTCTTTTTTTTCGTTCACGACAAGATCATTGACGTAGGTTTGATTTTATTGCATAAATATTTACAGCGTAATGAAAAAACGATAACATATGGCATCGTGTGTATCGTCGCGAATCGACCAGCGGCTTCGCTTCGACCATAGAGAGAGAAAAAGAGAGAGAGAGAAAGAAACATTAAAAACGACTTTAAACGACGATGTATGTGCGTTTCATTAAACGATGATAAAAAAAAATAATTTTTCCCCGATGAACATGAGCTTGGCGAAGAGCACACGACGTGCCAGTTGCTTTACGTACAGACTAGATCCGAAGATTCTACGTTTATCACCGAACCGACGTGAAAAACGACTATCACGATTTGTCGGATAATTTTTTACGTGCAATCGTTACACCTGTTAAATAATTTCGCAGTCGTCGAGCTGCGTGAGTATTGCAACGAGTTTCCACGAGTACGTTGTGACACGCGAACGAGTGCTAAAAAAATTCATTTCTTTTTTTTCTTTTTGTTTTTTCTTTTTCAAGCTCGTTCGTGCATGCAACGACCCGCTTTCACGAGGTAAACATGAGCCCTATCATCGATCGTTCAATTTCATCCGTACAACAGAAATAGAAAAAAAATTATAACACATATCGAATTAGGAATGAAAAAAAAAATAACAATAATAACAAATTATAATAATAATGATAAAAGATTCAGCGAGAATCGCAAGCGATGCGATGAGTTTGAGCTTAACGATTGGTCGAAAATTCTTCCAGTTTTTTCAAATAGTTTTTTTTTCCTCCAGTTTTTTTTACAATTTTTTTTTAAATTTTTTTCTTTTTAATTCTGCAAGTCTTTAAGGGTGCGCCGAGTTAATTTTTTCGGTGATCATCGGAACAACGGGGCAACCAGAGGCACAGCCAAATCCGCGACCAAACCGAAACTGATCAAAACCGCGGCCAATGAACCGCCCGATGTCGATTGTCCCCCCCGAGCGATTTCAATCTCGTTGCTATCGATGGGTTTTTGAACGATCGAACTGCGCGATCCCGTGACGTTCACGATGTTGCGATAGATAACGCGATCCTCCAGCGGCTGGACCGGCCGAAAATTGTGGGTGAGCTTGTGGCCCTCGGGATTTCTCACGTCGCGGAATGCTGCGATCTGTCACAAAACAAATAAACAAATAAATAATCGAAAAAAAAAAAAATGTTTATCGAAGTTGTGGAAATAAAATTTTCTGGCGAATTTTCAGGACGAACTTTAACGTGGATTAAAATAAGCTTGAAAAATACTTTCGGGTATTTTAAAAAGTATATTTGCATAATAATAGATCGTAACTTGATATATATATTTGAAATTTTTCAAAAAACCATCGAAAAACAACATTTCATCAAAATTATTTATAATCATTTGGAAAGTTGATAATCTGTTCTGAAATATAAAAATAAAAATAGAATAATATTACAAAAATAAAAATAGATTGTAATATGAATAATCAAAAAGCATTGTAAAAAACAATGATTCATAAAATTATTTATAATCTTTGGAGAATTGTGGAAATAAAAATTTTCCGAGCGATAATTATTCGATTTTTTTTTTTCGTAGAAGAACAATTATTTCGAATGCAGTTTATTTCGGTGAAATGTCAATTTCTGGTGTGAACTGAAAGTCGACTTAAAAGTGTCTTGATTGTTGAAAAATAATTTTGAAAAGTATGATTTTCGGACCTGTTTGTGAGAAAGAGGAAGAGGATCCTTGAAATCGATCCAGGTGACGACTTCCGAGCAAGGCGGGGTAGTCAGTGATCCGTTGTACGTGAAATAATCGTCGATTATTCCAGTTTTTGGGAGGAAAATCGGCGTGATTACAAAATCTTGCTGCAACTTCGTCTTCGTGTCCAGACCCTCGATAAGAGGCAGCGTCTCGACGATGGATTTGTAGGTCGGATTATCTTCCTCGGCTGCCTATCGTGAAAAAAAAAAAATTAAAAATAAATAAACATAAAAACGATAATTCATCCGAGATATGGGTTTCTATTTATAAAAATTCGTAATCGAAGATGCGTCCTTGCGCCCACGGAGCAGCAACCAGAGATTATCGAATTAAACCTTGTGATGCTTTGATATCTACAATTTTTTTTAATTATTACTTTTTTTACTAATTTTAATTTTTTGCAAGATCTGGCAATTCGTCGATGACCTCAATATTTGATTATAACGCGAAATTCTCGAGTTAATCGAATCGTCGAAACCGATTGGCGACTGTACCGAGTCATTGAACAAACAAAAATTGGATGTGCAATCAGCCTTATTCGGTTGAAAAAAAAAAAAATAATGACTTAGTCGGTAAGTGAAGAAAAATTATTGCACTTGCGATGGAACTGAAATTATTAATCATGGAGAAAATAGAGAAACAAGGGACAATAAGTCAGATGAGAAAATGAAGAGAAACCCAAACGCTTACAGAAGAAAAATAATTAAGAAAAGAAAAATGAAAACGCAAAAAATAAAAAAAATGTTAAAAACAGAAAGATTGGAAAGCTACGAAAGAAAAGAAAAAAAGCAATGAATAAAAATGACAGTGAGATAAAAAATATACAAAGAGTCCCAAAAGTTTCGTGAGAAAATTAATCGACAAAGAAATAAAAAAAAAGAGTCCTAAGCCAGTTAATAAAAAATACAAAGAGTCCCAAAACGCTATGTAAGAAAATTAATCCAAAAAAGAATAATAATAATAAATAAGCCTCATAAATCAGATAATAAAAACAACACAAAGAGTTCGAAACATTGTAAAAGAAAATGAATCAAGAAAGAAAAAATAAATAAAAGTCACGAGCCAGACAATAAAACACAAAGAGTTCCAAACGCTGCTCGAGAAACCGAAGCAAGAAAACGAAAATAACAATGAAAACAAGAAAGAAAAATAAAACCAAAAAGTCAAATAACAAAACACAAAAAGCTCCCTTTTTTCCTTCAAACGCAATGAAAGAAGAAAAGACCAATAATCGGATTAATTGACTGTAAAAAAAAAACGAAAAGAAAAAAATAATGAAAAAAATTATTACCTCAAAGAAGTAAGCGAGAACGGCAAGTCCGTCGGAATGATTAACGGCCAATGCCATAGAACCGTAAGCCCTTTTGTAAAGCACTACGTGCATCTCCATGGCGAACGAATGATTATTTATCAAATCTTCGGAACCCTCGTGATCGTTGGCGCCCCAATGAAAATGAAGCTGTTCGAAAACGTAATCCTCATCGCCCAATGGGCCACCCGACACACCGGCCGGTATCGTGGAGTTCGTCGTCAACATAACTGCGGGTGCAACGAAACAACGTGTCAATTTTGTTTACATATATATCGACCGTCCGCTAATCCTTTCGCTCTACCGTCGTAACAAAAACGTTAAACAAAATCGCAAAATCAACTATACAACTCGTAAAAACGAAAAAATCCGTTCTTAAATCCGATAACGCATTCTCATCGCGTTTTGCGAATGACTTGCGGACTTCGTCCGGACGTAAAGCACACAACGAATGTGTGTGTGTGTGTGTGTGTTATGTCTCATCGCGAAGATCAAACTTGGAAGGAACAAAAGAAAAAATTGACCTAAGAAGAATATCTCGTTTTTTCGTTCTACGGATTTAAAAAAAAAAAAAAATTTTATTGATGCACTACATTGTCGAGATTTTTTGTCGACGATGGTTTTTTTATTGTTTATGATGATGCACTGGTTAACGAGAATGATTATTGTCGTTATAAATAGGATAATCGTTATTATTAAAGTATACAAATAATAATAATAATGATAATAAAAAATATTATTATTATTATTATTATTATTATTATTGTCATTATTAATAATAATATAATATAATAAATGATAATAAAAATAATTTTTTATTATTATGATTATTATTATTATTATTACAAAAAAATTATCTTCGCTAGTCTTATTATTTTCTCCAGGATGCATCCTATATTACTATTAATTTTTTTCAATACTTTTTTTTTCCCTTCATTATTTTATTTTTATCGATAAATATAAATCCGATCAATATTTCACGTGATCGATTTAATACGACGAATATATATATTATTTTTCGTCGACTATCCAGCACGTGGATCGAATATTAATAATTGCAAAATTCAACTATTAGAGTCACTCGATTGAATGGATAAGTCGAACAATGAAGATTCAATGAAAAAAGCGAATAAAAGAATCGGTAATCCCGGATTCGAGAAGCGAAAAGTCACGTTTTGCATGTGCATCCGATGTTCTACGGTCGGTCGGTCGTGTGTGAGTCACTCGATCGTCTAAATACTACATAAACTTGCGGTTTGTGGGCTCAACGTCCATACGTGAGTTAAATCGAAAAGATTGTTCCACCTGTATGTCCATTGTTGGTTAGATACGTGCTCCGGGCAACATCCAGTCCGAAGAATTTCAATGGCGAAAGACTGACGTTCCTCACTATGTGCTCCTCGATGTTAATCGGCGACTGATGCTTTCCCACACACGTGTTGTATTCCTCGCCCCAGTGCAAAGGTCCTGAGATTAATTCAATCAACGAATTATTTATTGTCATCAATGTTTGAAAAAATAGATTGAATATTAATTTTTTTTCTAATTGTTGTTATCATTGATTTGAAGATGTGAGGGTGGGATTACAAAACTTACCATGATCTCCGTCATAGCTGAATCCCTGACTGGCGAGTGCGAGACCTGCAAAATAAAAATCTATAATTATTCATTCAATGATTTTTTTTCCATTAATTTTTAGTCTTTTGTGATTATAAATTTTTCGACGTTCACGATACAATTACGATTTGTCGAAATCTTTACAGGAACTATCTTAAAAATTGTCTTCAACCCCAATTTTCGATTTGATTAAATTTTTTTTGTTTAATTTAAACGAATTTAACGAAATTTAACGAAATTTAATTTTTGTTTTTCATTTTATATATTTTTTAAAAATAATTATATATATATCTCTCTCTTTCGGTTTTTCCGTCCGGGCATAGTTTTTTTTTAACGGATTTAAAATAAGAGGAGAATCGAAACAAGCCCGAGAATTGATATTTCTCACGATAGACAGCGATAAAAAACGCATACGCAGAAAATTAGCCGGATTCAAAGGCGCGGCAAATTTTTTTTTTTTTTTTTTTCAGCCTAGGTCGCCTTGACGTGGACTCGCTTGTCGCTCGCTTATCCCGGATACAATGCGTCTCAAATCCTTTTGTCATCGAGGAGAAAGTTACACGCGTTAAATACACCGTTGCAACCGTTTCATATAGTTATCCCGCATTGTAACAACTACTCATGACTGAATTTTGTTGTTGCAAATTCGATTGGCGCGGTTTTAGTTTCAATTGCGACAGTTTTTTCGGGTTCAGTTGCCTCTGCACCTGTGGGAAAGTGGCAGTCTGCCTTCGGGCAGCCCTACTTTTCTGGGTTCTACTTTTCCCAGTCTAACTCGTCGTTGATTGGTCGGTTGGTTAATTCAACCGAGCCAGCACCGAATTAATTAACCAACCGACCAACCAACGGCGAGTTAAACTGGGAAAAGTTAGACTGGGAAAAGTTAGACTGGGAAAAGTTAGACTGGGAAAAGTTAGACTGGGAAAAGTAAGACTGGGAAAGATGAGACTTAGAAAAGTTAATTTGCGGAATTTAGAAAAAAGTTAAACTGGAAAAAGTGAGACTGGGAAAAGTAAGACTGGAAAAAGTTAGACTGGGAAAAGTAAGACTGGAAAAAGTTAGACTGGGAAACTAAGTCATGGATATTGAATTCCCGCGAATTTGTTGCAAAAAAAAGTTAATTATTTGATCGTTTTCACCGACATTGCAATCATCGATGATACATCGATCGTCGTTTTTTTTTTTTTTCGTCGGCGTGTTTAATACACGTCAGATCGCACGTAATGAGAGATAAGAACGTCCAGCAGGAGCGAGGGAAACGATGAGTGGAAATTAATCAGCGGCGACACGGAACATTTCTTTCGTCGATCTCGCCTACGTTCGAAGCAAAAAATTGAAAAAAAAAAGATTGAAAAAAAACCAGGTGGATAATACTTTGTCGAATGATTCACAATCGTAAATCTATCATCAAAGTCACCTACATATCCGACGATGTTTTTTCAATCAGGTTCTCAAGCTTGAACAATTTTCTATTCGAAAAAAAAGAACAAGAACAAAAAAAATGTTGTATTTATTTAACAGTTGATAATAAAATAATTGAAAAAAGAATAAAAGAATAAATTTATAAATGTATCCAAACGACAAATTTGATAACTAAGAATTTTGATTCTTCGTTCGCTTAGCCAATTTTTTCTTTTTTCCTTTCCAATCAAGATTACCGTGTCAGGGTGTTCGATATACGTTGAATTATTCAACAATTGTAATCAGAGAAAAAAAATAGGCTCTACGTATGTTCGATAGCAAAAAAAAAATAAAAAGAAAACAATTTATTAGAACTACGAGACTTGCAATTAGTTGAGGCAAAAAAAAAAAGAAAAGAAAACCGAAGAATTGTTCTGCGTTTGTGTGTATGGGTTTCTTTATCACGACTAATGCTCCGAGCGTATCATCGAGCTGTGATGCACATTCAATGACATGCAATTATTCCGCGATTCTCGTTGACAATTCGTGAGGCGATATTTTTTTTTTTTTTTTTTTTTTTTTTCATGAACACGCGTGCATGATTTTTACATTCAAGCGAAGCTCCGTTTTATCGTCGAACACGTAATTTTATTTTGAGGACAAAAATGCGAAATTAACGCGATCGTGCGTCCTCGCGACGAATTTGTCCGCAATGGTTAAACTCTATTGTTAACTCGATCGCTTTGCTACTTGATCCGTTGACGTTAATGGCTCTTGGCACGGTCGGGGCGACTCCTATCGCCCTCCCGTGTTCACGTGTCAACTCATTTCGTATCGGCGTTGACGTTATCGTCGCGAACGAGCCATTTGAGACTTCGAAATAATAAAAAGAAAAAAATAATAATGAAAGAAAGAAAAAACGTAATCGCATTGTTCGAATGGAATAAAATTGGCAATGTACGCACTCGTGGCCCCTATGCACCTCAACTTTCGTGTAACGTGTTAAATTTTAGCCTATTTGACGTGCATTTCATAATTTGACTTATTTTAAAAAATAATTATTTTCTCTTTTTTTTGTTTTTACGAAATTGAAAAAAATTATTTTTTAAACTTGAAAAAAAATTGAATCATAAATTCTTGGTCGAACAATGCATTGCACGGAAATGTTTGGAATGATAATGAGCTAACCTTGTTGAAATCATTATTACGTTCGATTTAAAATCAAAAAAGTTTAGAATCAATTTAAATATTTTCTTTTGTTGGAATTAATTTTTTATTATTTTTTTTTTAATTTGTGCAAAATATTGGGGTCTTTTTTTAAAGATAAATGTGACTCCGACTGAGGTAAAGAAAGAAAGAGAGCGAGAGAGAGAGAACGAGAATTGATTAAAAACTCAAAATAACCGAATACATTGAATCGTTGTTAATAATCGTTTTACAAGTTGACTCACCCATAAACCAATGTCAATAAATAATCCACAACTCACGAAATTTTATGGCAACATTATCACAACCAAAAAAAAAACAATCATCAAAATACAATTTAACTTTCTCATGGATTAAAATATAATTATAAAAAGAAATCAAAGATTTAATTTTATCCAGTCGCTAAAATCGTGAGCGATAAAATTTTTTTTTTAATTATTACTTTCAGCAGCTTCGCCGATGTGAATAAATCGAGATATTCGTGAAGATGTCACATCGGGGCTCGCAAAAGTTTCAACACGAAACGCGACCGCTGAATAAATTTGCGAAATCGAGGTAATGCTAATTTTATTTTATTATTATTATTATTATAATTATTATTTTTATTTTTATTTTTTCGCTAAATAGTGGAAAAGATCAAGGCTCGAAAACGTGACACTTGATCCCCGGACGATGATCAGGTCGATGTCCTTAACCCACTTCATAATGTCGAGGCCATTTAAATAATAATAATTACAATCATTCCCTTTTTTTTTTAGTAGTGCAATTACAATTAAATTAACGGCTTATGAACGTGAAATAGAATGCTGCATTATGTTTGTGATTGTTTTTTCTTTTCGTTATTTTGTTTTCGCAATCGTTGGATTGATTATGTAGCAAACGTAATTTTACAAATGAGTTTTTAAAACGAAGGAATGAACGAGTTAACGAGCTCGCATGATCATAGATCGAAATTGGACAAGTTTTCATCGCATTACTTGTGTAATGTGCTCGTGTGTGTGCGTGTGTGCGTGTTACGAGCATCTCATCATGATACAGAACGACGTACGTCATTTTCGAAGCATGCATAATTCGATTATGTAATTTTGTGTGCTTGCAACATTTTTTTCGAATAATTTGCCGAATTAATTTAATCAATGCTGACCGAACGAGGATTTATCCAAATAGTTTTTGTTTTTTAGATAATAAAGTTTATCAAAAATGACGAACATTTATTATGATAATGTTTGGCAAAACAATTAATACGATTTTTCATGCAATAATAATTTCAATATTAACATAAAGACTCAATAATAAGTGGATAATAATTGTTATGACTATTAATTGATATTATTACTCATAATAATATTTAGTGATAATTTAATTAATAACAATATTCAATAATAATACAAATAATTGAACATTTTGAAAATAATTCCAATAATAAAAATATGCAATATTAATTGCAATGATAACTTTGTGTGACTTTTTGTCATGAATCTTCTTTTTGAAATAGTTGATAATCAAATAATAATAATAATAAATTTAAAACTGGAACTCTCTCATAAAAATAAAATGTCAAACCGGATTAAAAATAATTTATTCATTTTCGTTCGTTTGAACCGCGAAATTTGTTTTTTTTTTTTTTTTTTTTTCACCACCAGAATCGTAATTAGCCGTGTCACCTTTTTCAAAGTTACCATCGGTCGTGTCAATGACAGTAGCTGCGTCACATTCTATTTTGGAAATCTTCACTGTATACCATAACAATTTGTGAGACATTTTTTTTTTTTCACCGAGCAAACGCGTCTGGTATAAATTGACCGAAAGAATGTTCCAGTGGAAGCAACCGCAAAAAAAGGTGGCGACGACACGTGGTGCGGAGAGGCCTCGCGATGCCAATGATAACGGGAATATAATATATTTTTGTCTTTGATGTTCGTCATGAAATCTCGCGTGTCGTTAAGTGCAATGTACCTAACAATGTCAACGTTGCAAATACTATCGTGTGTGAATGCATGTGTGTATGTATGTGTGTGTGTGTGTGTCAATTAAATAATTCGTACGATCGTTCTGGGTTATCCGTTTATCGATTTTCGTGTCAGTCAAGTCGCCAGTCTTTCATCGACCTTTTTTTCCCATTTAAATAAATTTATTAAATGAACGATTGTTTCTTTCCCATTTAAAAAAATGTATCGAATGAAAGATTGTTTTTTTTTTTCCTATTCAAATAAATTTATCAAATGAAAGGTCGATTTTTTCCCATTTAAATAAATTTATTGAATGAAAGATTGTTTTTTTTACCCTATTCAAATAACTTAATCAAATGAAAGATCGATTTTGTTTTCTAATTCAAGGAAAAGCGATAATGACGGGTCTTCGTGACTTCGACAAATAGGAATTTTTTTCAGTTTCCACGCGATCGCATTTTCCGTGAAAAAAAAAATTAAAAAGGAAAAAAAAGCGATCTGCAACGGATGCGCCGTTTGTTCAGTCGCGTTATACCGCATATCCGTAATTAAATGTCCCGCGGATTATGATCGGTGACTCACATCGGAAGGATCATCCTCATTTTGACTTGTTTTTTTTTTGTTTTATTTTAACTTTATAGAGATTATAGAACAATTTTTATTTCTCCGTAGAACAATTTTTACTTGCATCTGACATAAACTATTGACAGAATCCACTATTGACAGAATCCGGATTATCGGAAATCGTTCGTAAATACCGGAAATACACGAGGAAGCGTGTTTGTCGGAGATCTCGTTGAATATTCCACGAGAACCAAAAACGTTTTCATACTTTTGCGAATAAAATATTTATGGATTCGATACAACGTTCGAACCCATGACCCAACACGTTATAATATCCATTATCATATTGTATATCGTGACGTTTGCTCACGACCTCATACATTCAGCGATATCCATCCCCCTGGGCTTTGTGACATATCGTCATCGATTAATTCCGATGAATTTCACAATTAAAATCAATTTTTCATTACACCTTCCTTTAAATTTAATTTTCATTCAATTTTGCTTCCTCATAAAGGAAGCTTTGTGACGGTCCGAAAATTTTTTTTCGAGATCTTAATGTCAATAGGTTCAAAATGTCCTAAAACATCCAGAAATGACATTCGTAGAAAATGTCCGGATGTATGTGTGTGTGTGTGTGTGTGTGTGTGTGTGTGTGTGTGTGTGGATCGACCCTCCAAAATTCAAACGTCCATAACTCGAAAACGGTTATAGCTACAGCGCTCAGATTTTGCACACATGTGGTGCCATACAATCTCTATGTCATGTATAATTTTTGCAATAATCGACGCATCCGTTCGAATTTTACAGCGTTTTGAATTTTTCAAAAAATTGTCGTGAACACTCTAGCGTTCGCAAATTTTGAGATATTTGTCTAAATAGTTCTTCAAATATAGAGTTATACCCAAGGTTGTATGGTATTGCATTTGAGCCGAATCCGTCGACAAGTTCGGATTTTATGATATTTTGAATTTTTCAAAAAATGACCTTTGTCGCTTTATTTGCCGTTAACTTCCACCAATCGAACCCAAATTCTCTACAGCTATTGAATGTCATTAAGTTGTGATACATATTAAATTTGGCAAAGATCGGCCAATCGGATCGCATTTTAGAGCAATTCGAAATTTTGAAGTTCCAACCTCTGCAAATTCAAAAATAATTTACGGACCGTGCTGAAATTTATAGACGTGCATAAGCTAACGTTTACCTCTATTCGTGACTAAATTTGGTAGACATTGAACGACGCGTTCAAATTTTATAAAACTTTAATTTTTTATATACGGTCTAGTGTCAATAAACAGTAGAATGAACGAACTGCTCTAATTGAACCGGAACTCGCGACGTGGACTCAATATTATACATGTTGCAAGACATATTAACACATCACATATGTACAACATTCAGTGGAGGTTGAGAGGGCATATATATATATATATATATATATATATATATATATATATATATATATATATACTCAACAAAAGGAGAGGATGTCCGTAATTGCACACATTTGTTATATTAATATTTTATTCGTTATGAATTAACTTCATGTCCGGTTTATGCAATTTTTTTGTATATGTTCAATATAATTTTAATGTACAACCGCTCACAAATATTGTCGCTTGAAATTGTGAATTTAAATAAAATTAAAATATACGGATTATAACCGATTATAACCGAGGAAGCAATTTGCAAGTTTCAACTTGCAGCTTGCCTCAAATTATGAGGAAGCAATTTGCAAGTTTCAACTTGCAGCTTGTTTAATTAAATTTTTATTTAATTTTTTAAATTTAATTTTTATTTCATTTTCATGTAATTTTTTATTCAATTTAAATTTCAAATATCCATTTTTTCGCGCCAAAAAATTATGAAAATCTGTGACAGATAGTAAACCTCGTGATAAACGATTAACCAGCGCCACCTTCGAGAGAGTCGAGTTGAAAAGAAAACCTCGGTAAAACAATCTCCATCTCGTTATTAACGATATATCTCGTAACTTCCGTTACGAACTTCGATACAGCACGCGTGTAACACGAGATATTCGTTCGGAACAAGACGTTATGTATTTCGCGAGGCTTTCCACCCCCCCCCCCCTCCCAGTTGAGTCACAATGGGGATTTAATTATTCGCGAAAGACTCTGCAATCGGATTTCGCATCGAGTTTCAGAAAAAAGAAAAAAAAACTTATAAAAAAAATTAAATAAATTGTTTAAAACCTTTCGCTACTCGGCTCGACGGAAGTCGTTGCATTTACGGATTTCCGTCGTATTTGCGGCTTAGCCAATTGTTTCGAGTTGCAATAATTTTTCATTCCAGGCTTTAAGTACTTATGCTTCTGAATATATTTAAAATATGTTCAAAGCACAGCTGAGCTTACTTTATTCATACCGATTTTTTTTTTTCGCATCAGTCGTTCCAATCTGCGCGTAGAAACCCTGCCGCCATTTTCTTTCCATTGTTTTTGTCTTCACGCGTACAAATTGTTCGGGTACGGCGCGATAACACGACGTTCAAGAATGTTCATTGTCGCAATCGCATAATTGTGAGCCCCAACGACCGATCGTTATATGTATGCTAAGTGTTCGAAAGTAGTTTTTTTAATTTCATATGTCTATTGCAAAATATGCTTCGGTCTTTTTCTCTTTCTCTCTCCCTCTCTCTCTCTCTCTATTCCTTCATGAACGCAAGACCAGGAAACGTCGATTACGTACCAAAGGATCATTCGAACGTTTTGTAAAACAAACTCTTCCGTTTTCGTGAAACTGAATGAAAACGTTTTCGTTTTGTTGAACAAAATGATAAAGTTTTCGTTTTGTGAAACAAAATGGAAAAAGTTATCGTTTTTTCCCGCTTCGATTTCGCGGATGTAACGTCATTTCTGATTGGCTGTGACGGGATGGTTCTCGTTTCTGCCGTGCAGAAAAAAAAAAGTGGCACGACACTGGCGCTCGCGGAGAATGGAGAAGACAAAGCCCCCCCCGACACGAAGAATTCACCATACTGTAAAGTTTGCTCTAACGGTTGAGCCATTAGCTCGAAGAGAGAAAGGTAACAAAGGAAAGCAGAAGAGAAAGAGTGAGAGAGAGAGAGAAAGAGAGAACAGACAGACGGAGATAGAGAGAGAGAGAGAGAGAGAAGGAGAGCAAAAGGTTTCGACTCTGCGCCAACGTCTCACCGGACTGCAAATATATCGTCAACCATTTACGGCTTCGGTTCGGATATATATATATATATATATATATATATATATATATATATATATTTTTTTTTTCATCTTCCGGTTTCCAACACCGTGCGTGTTAATCATTATCTCCGTTATAACCGTCTCACGTTACTATAATAAACCAAAAGTAGAAAGAAGAAGAATAAAAAAACACACAAAACCGTCACGACGAGACACTAAACAAACATTCGAACATCATAACGAGATGCAATTGATCGATTACAACCAGGTTAGGTTATCGAAATCGAAACTTACGAATTTTGCCGATCAGCTTCCGGAAATACACGACAAATCAATTCACCAATGAAACGTTGCTTTTGTTCTTAAATATACTTTTTTATAAATGAATCCTACATTACCGATCGAACACGAGTGACGCGCCTGACCTTTCCCATTCAAACGTCTTTTTGTTGTTTTCGTTTTTATTCATTTTTATTTTTTTCGCTCTTTCGAGTTCTTTTGTTTTCGGTGTACACGTTCGAAAGCGTTCGTGCAAACACGTTTGGCAACGGCAGACAAAATGGCAGACAAAACCGCCCGCGAACGAGCCCTTTGTTCTTTCGCAAATCTGTAAGACAATAAGTTCTCGACGAAGTTCTATTGTTTATGAGATTTTGGGGAGATAAAGTCGCGCGCTAACCGTCCAAGTCTGATTGGATGTAATTGCGAGGTTTGAGACATGCATCCTCCGCAAAAGTCGTTTACCGAAGTATTTAACCGTTAAAATTTTATCACCTTCCGGCGAGCAGGGGCGAAGCGCGGGGGGGGGGGGGGTCAAAATAACATTACAAGCCACCGCAACGAGTCACTCACACACCCACACACACACACAAAAACTTCGTTCACGTTTCTTTGTTCGTAATAGAAATAACATCGCAAGAACTGAATGAACTTGAAAATAAAAAATACAACAAAAGAAAACAGAAACAAAGAAAACGGAATAATAAAAAAAAGTAGTAAAAGAAAGAAACAAATCGATCTAACTATACAGTATCGATTAAACGTTAGTTCCGGTAAAAAAATCTGTTCATGGAACAAAGCAAATATCGGAGCAGCAAATTAGCTTGACCATAAAAATCTTCAATGACAAAAGTTGACCTCGTTCTCGTTTTGACAGTCAAACCATTTTTTTTTCTTCGTCTATCCAGCTATTTTGTGGCCGTTGTTTTCACGATTTGACAAAAAGTTGTGAACGAATTCGGCAAGGCGGGGGTGGGGGGAAGTTGACGAACGAACAAACGAAAAACGGGAAAGCACATGAGATATCCGAACGATTTGCAGTCGATAATCCTTGACCGGTTCAACCCAGTCAATATTATTCTCGGCGATCGGAAAACGTAGAACATTTTTTTTTTCAATCGAAATGAAAAAAGAAAAAAAAACGCAAGTGTGAATAATCCTCTCGTCGCGACGACTGATAGATAGTCGCGCGTGAGGATATTTCCGATCTGGTTCATTGAGCTCGGACTGCACGAGACTACCTCAACGCTTTCGCAACTTAAACACTCGACAAATTTCACTTGTTTGTTTTTTTGTTTTTCTGTTCATCACAATCACGACTATTATCACTGACAATAATAATAACAATAATAATAATAGTACTAATAATAATAATATCAATAAAATGCACTTTAACAGTGAAGAAATTTATTTTTCAAATTTTTACAATTCATCAGCCGAATTTTATTCACTTTTCAAAGATAAAAACTTAAAAATGCAACGAAATTTTATTAAATTTTGAAGATTAAAAATTTCAAATGCAACGAATTTTCATTACACTTTAAAGATGTAAACTTTCATATGCAATCGAATTCAATTTAATTTTAAAGATCAAAACATCCCAATTCCAACGAATTTAATTTTATATGAAAGATTAAAACTTTGAATTTGCACTAAAATTTTATTTCATTTTGGATATTAAAACTTAATATCGGTTGAATGGAAATTTTGTTTTATTATTTTTATTTTTTCAAATTTTACTCACTCGACAGAAGAAGAAGACCAATAATATTGCAGGACATTGCCATGACGAATTGCATTTATTTATTTATTTGTTTTTTTTTTCTCGAATGATTCAATGATAAAACTCTTTGGATCGTAGCGCTCACTTTAAATCTGCCGATCGACTCACTCTGTTATCGCGTCGTTGGATTAAAAGAAGAAAGAGAAACGAAAAAAAAAAGGATTGTCGTTTTCTCGCTTTAGATCGATGAGAATCGATAAAACATAATCCGAACTTCCGGTTTAAAAGGGAATATCAATAACAGAGGACTTCGTTTCGACGTGAAAGAAATGCACGGGTGTATGTCACCACTGCGGCCGGTGCCCGACTGAACACGGTCGAACCGCCACGAGCACGTTAAATAAGCCGGGTGGAGGCTCCCCCGGCTTCCACAAACTCCTACGATTTGATTACCGTTCCCGACCGAAACGTTCATAATTTTTTTCCTTCCCCGTCTTTGTCTCTCGTCCGAAGACCATGGGCATTCCATCCTCGCTCCTCCTCCTCCGAAGCATGGGGTAAATGGGTAAAGGGTCGAAGGTTCCACCGATTAATCGAGTCAATTAATTTAGATTATTTGAATGAAACCGTTTTCGGATTTATCGCTTTGTTCGTGAAACCTAACACAACTCAACCGCAGAAATCCTCTGCAATAACACACCGAACTATAATTGTTTATTTATTTATTTATTTATTTATTTATTTATTTATTTATTTATTTATTTATTTATTTATTTATTTATTTATTTATTTATTTATTTATTTATTTATTTATTTATTTATTTATTTATTTATTTATTTATTTATTTATTTATTTATTTTTTTGCAAATATTGATTCGGGCAATGTTTTGGTTTCATTTCTCGATTTGTTGTAGCTGGTTCATTTTCTTGTCGTTCGTTCATTGTTTATCGATTGGGAAATTGTTTTTGGCGAAATATCGATAGTGGAATGATAAGCCAACGAGCAAATTTTTATTCGAAATTTCTCGATTGAATTGAATTTAATTGATCGACTTTGAAAAGTCGTATTTTTCAATCTGTCGTGCAAGCTAACGTATCCATTCAATCTCTATTTTATAATTCGTACCATTAATAATTGAAGTAAAACAAAAATTCATCACAAAAATGTTAAATTTCATTATCATCGACAAAATGAAATATTAAAATTCACTAAATTCATGAAGATTTGTTAAAAACTTTCAAAAAGGATTTTTTTTAATGGACAAATAATTATTACCGAATTGAAAAAAAATATTGTTATTTTCAAAGATTATAAATATGATTTAACTTGTTTTTTTTTTATTTTTTGTTTTTCAAATTTTTACTAGGTCATAATGGAGTATCATCGAATACGATTGGCTGTTGATTTAATAATGGGATCAACTAATTGATTGTGTGATAATCAATGTTTGGGGTCATTATAACGAACGACCTTGGGGGAACTGCCGAGGGGTGGTTACCGGGGAAAAAATCTGGCGAATGAAATTCCGTGTACGCGGTACGGGGGGGGGGGCCGTTATTCATCGGCTATCGAATAAGGGCCCGACCTGGAAGGGCCTCCGGGCAACGATCCGAACCCCGAGGCAGCTGTGTGTGATCTTCGAAAGCAAACCTGATGACCATCACGTAGACGCATTCAATTTTTTTTCTTTCATTTTTTCATTGATGCAAGACCGTTTAGTTTCATAATGAACCGTCGGAAACGTCTGTCCATCGATTATCACGAAACTCATAGCCGAACAGTCGTGAAATTTTTTTTTCACGAGCTCAGAAGAGTTCCGAAGGTGAATGAGTATTTTGTCGTTAATGGCAATATAATTGAAAAACAATTTTTTTCACGACGTTCGCCAATTTTTGGAAATAATTCGAAATTTGATGAACATTTTCATATCCTCGATGGAATTTGGCGAAATTAAATTGCAAATTGGTGAAAATGTGTAACATCGATGAATGATCGTAAATATATTCCGGTTTTTCGACTTTCGGAATACATCAGGACAGACGTCACTGGAATCGCAAAAACCGAATAAAAATGTAGTCACGAAAACATAAACATCTGAATGAGTAAACCGAAATTCACATTGATGACACATCGACTCGTGTCTCGTGATTCCAGTTGACCAAAATAATCGTCTTTGGTCGCGTAGGTCTAATAATGCGTATCATAAAAATAATGACAATATATAAATATATAAAAATTCGTATTAATAGTTCCATCACACATTTTTTTCCCGTTCCTTAATTCATTAGTTTATTTTTATCAAATTATCCGTAAAAATAAAATATTCCAATAATATAAAAATGGTCTTTAACAAAACTCTTACTTTAGCGTGATAATGATGTGAAACATAAAAATGCATTACTTCTCAGAGTTTAATCGCCGGTAATCAACGAACCGGTGATAAAGTCACTTTAAACCGGATGACTCGGAACAATTTTTTTGCTGTTTAACATTCAGTTATTCCGAATTTTTCGTATCGACGTCACGATTTTATTGCAACGATTGTTCGCGAGTAATATCCGTGCGATATTTCGATGCTCACGGATATTACTCAAGATGAATAATTGGAAACATTGTTGCGGTTGAGTTATAACGAGATATTCGACTGTACACAACTGACTGACCGGGCTGGTCGTGGAAAATGATGAGGTCGAGAGGTATCACTGGCAATAAACGTTTCCGGTCATAGAACGAGTGTAGCTTGACCACATTTGCATAAATCATTTTATTTGCATAGATAAAAAATAAAAGTATTAACGCTGCAGTTAAAAATTATCTTGAGTTATCGTGGACTCTTCGTTAAGTGTTTTAAATTTTTCCAAAGTTGGTTGTCTTATGGCACAGGACTCAGACGAATTGTGGTAAAGGAAGAGAGTTCCGGTTTTTGGAATAATGAGCGGAAAACTTAATGAGGATACGAAGGAGAGGGGGGTGGGTTCGAATAAGGAGGATGAATAAGGGGATCATTAAGCGTTGAGCCTTTCTGACAATTACTTTATGGTTGTGATGTAAATCATTCGTGACAATACATTCTTATAACCCTCTTTATTGGTTTTCCTTAATTTCTAATCTATAGAAATCTGTATCCATTATTTACTTTGGATTTTATTCACGATTTTTTACAAATAGTTTTTAAATTATTATTGTCATTACTCTATTGGATTTAATTTATGTCATGGATCATCAGCGCTTACGATGGAGCGTGAGAATTTGTACAACATCAAGATGAACCGCCACGACTCGGTCGGTAACGGAATCTGTAACCCATTATTCTCAGTGAGGAAGCATCTCCGGATGAAAATACGAGGACGATCGATTGCGTTTTGGATTTCCGCAGTTGACCGTTCTCATCTCTCACCCGAGAGACTAATAATCACGTCAAACAATGGTTTTCGAACGGTCATCACCCTCTTGTCTTTTAGCAATGTTCGAAAGGCAGACGACACGGGAGATCTCTCTCGCACTCCGCGATCCACGTGGACGGAATCGTAACTACGAAATTTGCCTATGGCAATCGGGACATCCCCCTCCACCGTCGAACATTCCAGACGCGTGTGCACGTAGATGCAAGACACGACGATCGTAGAAAGGGGAGGGGATATGACAATCCGAACGGGCATCCGATGGGACATAGAGCGAAGCGACGGAGCACGAACCATCGGAAAATCGTCGTGTGAACGACTGCGACAGCGACGGACAAGGAAAAAGAGCGAGAGAACCACGGAAAAGGAAGGACGAGAGAGGCGAGAGAGCCCGAGCATAGGGTTCAGTGAGAGAAACACGGCTACTGCGAAACGTTTTGGCTTCGTCCAGCTCCGTCAAAATGTCGCTTAGAACGCCAACGCGAATGCAGTGATCGTTTTCCTCGGCACACAGTTGTTTCACGGGTACGAGAGATACTCATAAAATCCACCATTAGCACCTTGTTTTTTTTAAATAAATTTTTACCATAAGCTTCGCGACTTCCTCGATCGTGTGGGGGCTTTCGAACGATTCCGAATTTATCTTTATCGTTACATTCGGCTATTCACGATTACATGGTTCTTATGGCAGAGTGCATCGCTTTATCGACTGTGATATACATATGCATATACAACATATATATATAGAGAGAGAGAAATATGTATATACATAAATGCGAATCGTCATTGTAGATGAAAACTTTTTTCGACCGACGCTCGCTTGTTTCTCGTATTTTTCATTTCACCCTATGTTGGCAACTCGTTAGTAAGATTTTCGTTCGTTTATGTGTTACAAGTCGATTTTGGTAATAGCAGATTTTGCCACAAGTACGAGTGAAAAATGGTTGAATCGGTTTCGAAGTGTTTTTTTTTCTTCTCATTGTTGCGTAGCCGATGGAAATTTTTCGGACGAAAAGGGAGAACGATTGGGTGTAGAATTGTCGAGAGTGAAGTAAACGTCGTTGTACTTTGTGCGAGAGATCAATGATTTTCGAGAACAATGGGTTACAGTTTTTTGGTTACCGACCGAGCAGTACGGGGGGGCATCTTTAATTCGAGGGGAATTCATTGGACCAGCGAGAAATATTTTCGTACACGGAGATCGAGTGAGAGAGGGGGAAAAGAGACTCAGTGAGCGAGCGAGGAATCGAGTAAGCGAGAGAGAGGGATTGATCGAGTCCGCGAGGGACAAAGAGAGTGAGTGAGAGAGCAAGAAAGATCGTGCGAGCGACAGAGAGGGGAAGAGAGTAATGAGCGAGAGAGAGGGTGTGTGACCGAGTGAGCGAGA
Source organism: Diplazon laetatorius (assembly GCA_963662125.1). Classification (NCBI taxonomy): domain Eukaryota; kingdom Metazoa; phylum Arthropoda; class Insecta; order Hymenoptera; family Ichneumonidae; genus Diplazon; species Diplazon laetatorius. The sequence goes on along the minus strand of OY759162.1, from coordinate 8,826,053 downwards.
GAGGAGTAAAATAGTGAGGGGGAGAATGAAAAAGAAGGAGAGGGAGAGAGAAAGAAAGAATGAGCGAGACAGAGAGACAGAGAGAGAGAGAGAAAGAGAAAGAAAGAATAAGCGAGAGAGAGAGAGAGGGAAACGTAGCTCGAGCTTATTCTATGGCGGGCAGAAAAGCTATGAAACCGTTATTCCGACTGAACTCGAGTCCTTGGCTCCAACAAATCTCATAAAACATCGGATCCCTTTAAATTTAAAAATTTAAAAAACAGATTCTTCTTTCGGGGTAAGATGGAAAGTTTTAGGTTTTCGTTGAGGAAAAACTTTTTTTATTCGTGGATTATTGGTAGTCGGAAAATCGACTCGCGCCAGCACGGCAGCGTTACATCTCGAGGGTGGGGGAGGGGGGGTCGAGTTTATTGTTGCTTGGGAATTGATTTTGTGATTATTTCAATCACGTCAATATGGATTTTTTCATGAATTTTCAATTTCTTTGTGGTTAAACTCGAACGTATGCAATTTTTTTTTTTTTCCAGTTCATTATTCATACTCCATTGTGCTTGCCTCAGATGCCACAAATATTACCAAACTTGCTGATTTGACAACCTTGGTTTGTCAATTTGCAAGCTCTTGATTAGAAAAAATAAAAATGAAAACGTTGTAATTTAATTTTGTTATTTGAATTTTTTTAAGCGCCACGAATCGAGGGTGTTGTAGTGGATGGGAAAAAATTGAGGAATTTTTATGTCGATTTTGTTGTTACACAAAGATTTTTCACGCGAGTGATTTGTTTGTTTTTCCAGGATTGTTGATACGGACGATAGCGAAAGTTAGTAGGAAGGCAAAATGGTGTCGACTCGTCAGTCGAGCAACATGGGAGGCGGCGGAGTGTCGGCTGGCGAAGGAGTCTGCGAACCCGGTCCCTCTCGCAGACACTCCAGTCAGACGCAGTCCGGCGTTGTACACGCGACTCCCGCTTCGGCGTCGCAACCGCCGGCTCGGGTGTTGACTCTGCAGGACATGCCCATGGAAATAATGGACAAAATTTGCAACAATCTCAATTACAACACTGTGGCTCATATGCGTCCAGTCAGTGAAACTTCAATTTTTTTATCCATTTTCAAAAAAAAAAAAAAAAAAAAACCAATCCCATTTTTATTATTCTATTGATTCACGTTGCTTAATTGAAAAAATCAGAAGGAACGGAAAAAAATATGCATGTAGAAACACAGAATTGAACTTGTAGTTATTATTTTTCAACGGTTGAATATTTCGTTATTTTATTATTTTTTTCTAATTTTCGAACAAAAAAAAATCATAATTATGAATTTTTATGAAAATTCAACGTTTTCTTTTCGCAGGTTTCACGTCGCATGGATCGAATTTGCGGTTCGATATTGAACTCGAGTTTTCAAAAGCTTCAAGCACAAATGCTCAGCCGATTTCAAGCGATAAAAGCACAGATGCCGAGACGCGAATCGGCGAGACGCAATCATCCGTTGGCTTGCGAATCCGACATTATCGAGACTCTTCACATGCGGCTTACTCTGCTGCAGATGAGTTTTGGCAAGCACATCGAACGCAAACACTGCTGCTTCTTTCCCGGCGAGGTCGGTCATCGGATTTCGTACAAACGTCGATCGTCGATAGCCCACAAAAAAAATTGTTAAATCCCATGAAAAAAATATATATATGTATATAATATATGAAAAATTTGAATTTGCAGATTTTGGACGAAGTCAATCGTATATTGCACTACATTAAAATAACTCCGAAACTCGCGAGACCCTACAAGGTCACCGACGAGCTGTTCGACCTCAGCACCATGGCCATGGAGTACTTCAAGGAACGTATCGAACCGAAATTACCGGAAATTCCGTACTTCGGCGCTGATTTTCTCGATCTTGCTGGAACATTTTCGTGTAAGTGGAAAAAATATTTATTTATTATTTATTTATTATTATTCATTATTATTTATTATTATTTATTTTTTTATTCTATTGATTGATTGAATTAAGGTACTTAATTCCAAATAAATTCTCTTCTTGCGAAATTAAACAGATGGAAATATATTCAATGGAAATATTCAATCAAATATTTAGAGAATTATTTCACAAAAAAAAAATTGTTTTGTGGAGAAATATTAATTTTCCACAAATTTGCTATTTACTTTTTTTTTTTTGCCGTGAGTTTGGCGAAGTTTCGATGTTATTGTAAAACGAGAAAAGCTTCGATCGTAGCTTCGAGCACGGTGAGCAAACCTTTCATCTGCATGGACTCGTCGCCGATGAGTCTGAGCGGTGGAAAATCCGGAAGTCCGAACGACGACGGTGCGTCGCCCCCGCACTCGTCCGACGATCAGGCGCTTCACGAGGTCAACATGCCGTCGCCACAATCTAACATAGCCGTGCGAAGACGATTGCGACGAATAAAACAGGGAATGAAGAAGTACAACACCCAATTGATGATGTTGCGACGCGATTTGCGCGGTTGCAGAACCAAAATTGCCGAACAACAGAAACAAATTGTCGAATACGCGAATCGTTTGGACGATCATGACAAAAAGAACGAGGAAACGTCACGAAAGTTCAGCACCCTTCTACAGGTATTTACCAAGGTATATTTTTCGTGTGGCTATATCGAATTGTTCGATCATCGGGATCATTTTTATCGAAAAATGCGGTTTTTTTTTCGAAAATGTGTTTATTGAAAGTTTTTAAAAAATTACAACAAAATTCAGATTTCATTTGCTAGAGAAGCAAGGAGACGTATAACTGGCATTGTAATATAAACAAAACAAAAATGATTCAAACCAATCGTCTATCAGAGTCGTAGAAAAAAAATAACGAAGCAAAAAAAAAAAATGCATTTGAAAAAATAATTTCGGTAATTGAAAAAAATGTAAAACTCAGCTGCACCACTGTCTTCCAAAATCATATTTTCGTACGACCGTCGACTGCTTCGATCCCCAAAAAATTATCAAAAAAAAAAAAAAAACATTTTTAAATTTATTTATTTAAAAAAAAATTACACAAAAATTTAAATTTGATTCTCTACAAAAGCAAAAAAAGTACAAATAGCATTGTACCATTCACGTTGCACCGAAAATTGTAATTTCAACTAGAAAAAAAAATAATCAGAGTCATAAAAAAATAAATAACGAACCCCAAAAAAAAATAAAAAATAACGTAAATAAAACGAAACAATAATTTCAGGAATTGAACAAATGTAAAACGGAGCTGCAGTACTGGCGTTCAAAATCCCCGGCAATACCGGTATGCGGAGGTTGTGGATTGTCGATGCCGGTGCCAACGGACGCGAATCAGGGAGTGATGCCCGAAGCGTTTGGCGACGCGATTAATTTTATTCCGATCGGGGGTGCGGAGAGTCCGACCGAAACGACAACATCCGCGTTATCGGTAAAACAAGATTTTGGAACGACGAGCGCGAAACAGGAACTGAAATCGGAATCAATGGCGAAGCAAGAAATTTCAACGGCGGTCGGGACGAGCGTGAAACAAGAAACATTAGCGATGATAATGGCACCGCCAAAGGCACCTCTGCAAGCACCGACGTCGTCCAAACGAAAAGCCATCGTCGACGATCAACAACAACAGCAACAACAATCGCAAAATCAACAGCAACAACAACAACAACAATCGAACGACGGGGCGAAGAAACCTCGTCGTACTGCCAAGTCCCGTCAGGCCAAACGCTCAAAAATATAAAAATAAAATTCATTGGATTAAAAGGAAAAAAGAAAAAAAAACATTTAACGAAAAAAAAAAATAATAAACAGAGAAGAAAATAAATAATCAATTCTGACGATGGTACAAAATAATATCTTTGCCCATTGGGGTGGATCTTAATGGGGTTGTTGACGAATTTCGGGAAGTGCACGCCCTCCAGACAGGTTCGAAATGAATGAATGAAAATATGTGCGAAACCCCAGCACTGTGGTCCAATGAGAAGACGTGCCTGTAAGCTCGTTTCGTTTCCCATTTGAATAACATGGAATTTTCCGACTAATTCGGTAATTATTTTTTCCGAGTTGTCCCTGAGCACGTGAAAAAATTCTTCATTCACACGCATCTATCGTCAATGGGTATAACTCCTCGTACATTATTTTTTTACAACACATAAACACAAATAAATTTCAATTTGTGTTGAAATCGTTTATCAGTTGTTATCATCGTTCATCGGTTCGCCGTTATCGATGATACACAGGTGAGGTCTTGTAAAAAAATGTACGAGTAGTTGTACCAATTGACAATAGATTTGTGTGAATGAAGAATTTTTTCGCGTGCTCAGGGACAACTCGAAAAAATAATTACCGAATTAGTCGGAAAATCACATGTTATTCGAATGGGAAACGAAACGAGTTTAAAGGCATGTCTTCTCATTGGACTAAAGTGCTGGAGTTTCGCGGATATTTTTGTTTATTCATTACGAACCAATTTGGGGGGTGCACTTGACGACCGCCCTATTGAACCATCCGTTCCGGGACCGAAGCAAGGCGAGGGAAAAAAAACGTCCCTATCTCTCTCTGTCTCGACTTGCCAGCCACAATTATCCTTCCCCCGCCCCCTTCGCCTCCCTCGCCGCCCTTCGGACTTGCGTACCATCGGCTGCTATATAATCCGGCAAAAGTACAAAATTCACGATCGTCCGAGCGCGTCTAACACGTTGCCTACACGATTACAAAAAAAAAAAAGAAAAACACAAAAAAAAAAAAAACAAAATGAAAATTATCTCGAAACTAATGATGTAAGGGTTTTAGAATTTGAAGAAAAAACTGGAATTATTATTATAATTATTATTAATATTATTAATATTATTATTATTTGTTTTTTTTTATTCTTTTCCGTTTCACGTTACGTCGTTCTTTGCACGGATTACATTCGGACGGGTGGCCGCGTGATTTCGATTCTTTTGAAACAATATTATGAATTTTTTAACCGAACGTACGTTTTTACCGGTTATTTTTTCCTTCATCTTTATTGTTTTTTTTCTCTCTCTCGGTGAAAACTTCGAAATTTGCCAATTTCGACGGTTTTGGTTTTGTTTTTTTTTTTATTCTGAACTAATCCGTTAGTTGTTGATGCATCGATCGAAGATTCGTGCCCGTCTTTGGTAGCCGAGCGTAGATCGAATTGATTCTTCACGAATAGTTTTTTTTGTTGTTGTTGTTTTTTTTTATTCGGTGTTTGAATAATTAATTCTGCCGAGTGAATTTGTGGCGATTTTATTATTATTATTTTTTTTCAACCCAAATCGTCGACAATTTGAATTATTTAGTCTCGATAACGATTATCGTATCGCGTAATCTCGAATTTAACTCCATGAACTTCTGGCATTCGTCACTGATCAAGCTCGACGAATTTATTTATTACTATTATTATTATCATTATCATTATTAATATTATTATTATTATTATTTTTCATGATTTTATTTCGTCGCAACGACCGTCAAAACTGCAGGCCGGATAAACGGCGCGCCACGATTGGCGCGTTGACGCACCAAAAATCAGGAATCGGCAAAATCTCATTATTTTAGGAACCTTTCGAAGTCAATGGAAATAACGATCTTCGTTGAACCTCGATTGCATAAAAATCATTTTTTTTTCTTTCTTCGATAATTCGTATTAGTCGAAAAATGAAAAAGACAAAAATAAACAAATAAATAAAGAACCATTTGGAACTATGTATTCTCGAACCGATCGGAAAATTGTCATTTTTGTGTAAAGTTATGAGACGATAAAAAAAATGAAAAAAAAAAAAAAATTGATTTTGCCTATTCCTGCCACGTACCATATCAATTGTCTCGTTCGTTCGAGGCCTTCATCTTCGTTTAAAAAAAACAATCATTTCATTTTAATCCTCGTGTACTTGAAAAAAAGAAAAAAAAACCGAATTCAAATTACTCTCACGCATCGCGAGGATCATGAAATGAAAATAAATCTGCACACTCCGAATCGTTCGTAATTCCACCGAAAAAAAACCCGATTCGTCATCGATTTAAAAACAACTTTGCGCAAAAAATACGTTTGCGCAGTTACGCCAAATTTTTTCCGATGAGACCAATTTTTTTTCAGACCACACAACAAATACAAAAAAAAAAAACAGGTTGATCCCACGATAATCGTCGCTGCAGTTTTTAAAATTATCCTCGATGTTAGAACAATCTCGCCAGCGATTGTCGATGCATTGATGATTTTTGTAGTCTTAAATTTTTTACAAAAAATCGTCGCGAATCCCAACTCTTCCGGAAAATTCGAATAAAATTTTCCGGAAACACTTCGTGGATGATAATAATTGGAAAAAAATTATGTTTAAAAATTGCGATATTATTGTAATTTGAAAGTTTGAAACTTTGGCTGGATTGTCTTATTTGCAACGACGGCACACGTTAGTTTGTATCAAAAGTGTGTGGTTAGTTTATGCTGTGGGTTATTTTATAATTATCATTATTATTATTATTATTATTATTATTATTATTATTATTATTATTATTATTATTAATTCTAGTAATAAAGATTAAAAATATTAATGACAAGTGAATAATACTTTATTATTGAAAAAAAAAGAAAAAAAAATACTAAGAATATATAAAAATGGGAAAAAGGCATTGTCCTTGGTGTTGCGTGAAACGAGGAGTCACAAAATATTTTTTTGTTTTCATTATTTAAACAATGAGGATACACAATAATTCATGATAAACTAATTATTGAACCAGACACACACACACATGTATAAAATATATATGTATTCATAAAGATATACACACATATATATATGCGTATATAATTTTTTTTTATTCTCGTCAAAACTGAAAATACACGAAGATAAACGGAGAAACATCTATTGATTCAACCTTTCTCCGAGACGGAAAGCCGATAGCAGCGTCAAATAAGGATAACAATAAATGCGGAGAGTGATACAACAAAAAAACGAAAAAAGAATCGACTAAAAATAAATTACAGATAAACAAATGAAAAAAAAACGAGGGGAGGAAAAAAATAACGAAAAAAAAACAAACAGAACAGAAAAACAATACGACGAAATTTCGTCAAGATGGGTTTATCGATTGAAATTGCGGAAAAAGTGACCTTTATCGAGATAAATATATATATATATATATGTGCATGTATTTACGAGGAACTGATTTCCCGGTTAACAGAGGATCAAAAAATTGTCGGAGATCCAAAAGAACGTTGAAAAAAAAGAAAATCTCGCAATCGTGGAACAAAAAAAAATATTTCACGTGTGCGAAAAAAAAAGATGAAGCTATCGACGAAGAATCCTCGATTTTTCGGATGCAATCCGTTTGCCCGATAAGTTAGGAGAAAAAGAGAGAGGGAGGGAGAGACGATGAATAAACGTAAAACTGTGTGTAATCGCTTAGGACACGTGTGGTAACATTTTAATCATAATTGATGTACAATCGAGTGTAAAATTTCGACAAAGACACAGCCGATGAAAACGTTGACGGAGGAACTCGTGACTGGGGTCCGAACGGACCCCACGTGAAATTTGAAAAAATTAAGCTTTCTGCCGATTTCCTTACGTTTTTTTTCATTCTTCGAATGATCGAGAAAAGAGTGGGGTGCTTTCGGACCCCAGTCATGCGTTTGATGGTGGATCAATAAAGTCGTGGGTCGTAGGGTTGATAACGTTGATAATACGATTTTGCTTGTCGCGCGCTTCGTAGATCCGTGATCGCAGATTAAAAAAAAAATGAAATAAAAAAAACTGAAATAATTATCCGAGGTGCTCCGATAATTTTTATTCTCATCGTCGTTAATCATAAATTTTAGACAACGTTCAACGATCTTGTCGAGTTCGGAGCTTATTCTTACGAATGCATTTTTGGATTATTATTATTATTATTATTATTATTATTATTATTATTATTATTATTATTATTATTATTATTATTATTATTATTATTATTATTATTATTATTATTATTATTATTATTATTATTATTATTATTATTATTATTATTATTATTATTATTATTATTATTATTATTATTATTATTATTATTATTATTATTATTATTATTATTATTATTATTATTATTATTATTATTATTATTATTATGTGTCGAATGTAATTGGGAAGAATGTGAGTTGGCATTTTGATACCGATAACTCGACAAACAAAAAGGGTGGTGGACGAAAAAATTTGAAAAAAAAAAAACGAAATCACAATCGTAAAGCAGAATGAAACGAAATTTGCGATAATAATGGGAAAAAAATGGAAAAAGTAACATGATAAAAGAAAAAAAAATGAATAACAATTGGTCACTGTTAAGGCCGGATTGCTCGCATGAAAATTTAGATGATTAACAATGTCTCGTCGTTTCACGTGTATTGGAGCGATTGTAAATATATATATTAGATACACCGTATAATAAACATAATTTAACATAATTTGAAAATTTTAACTGCGAGACGTTGGTCACGTTTGGAAAAACCTTTTGGTGGTAAACGTGAGTCTTTATTGTTTGAAAAAGAAAATCAATTAACATTGGTATAACGATTAGTATAATAATTATAGTAAGAATAATTTTTTTAAATATTTTATTTAACATTTTTCAAAACTGGACTGTGTGATGGCCCCTTAAAATAATTATTCATAAATTTCTCTTGATTCATCGATGCTTTTGAATATCAATATCACGGAGATAATCTTTGGATGAATACGAAAAACAATATCTTTCCATATCACGAACCCTTAAAAGTTCAGTCGGTTCAGTCCAAAGAACTCCCGCTATTTTTTTCCGTCTGCTAGCAACGACACGTGGTTCCGTTTGGCATTTCTTCTTCACCCACTTCTGTAACGCATCTTGTAGCCCCTCCACCTGATATTAGCGGACGAAATGCACAGCGCTCGGGTCGTCGACGATCGACTAGTTGGCGCTGAATTCAAGCGGCCAAAGTGACGAACTACGGAAATTATGATCATCGTCTCGAACGGTTCTACAGATTACCATCGAGTTGGCCCGAAGTTGTTCACTTTTGTCGAAAAAAAAACTCATGACATTTAATTATTTATTTCTATTTTATACACTAATTCAGTTTAAAATGAGAATATTAGTTTTCGAATTTTTTAAATTCGAGTTTAAAGTAATTAAATACATAAATTGCTTCAATAAAACTTAAACTAATTTTATAATATTTATTCATTTTTTAAACTTGGGGTACCCCAAGTACTAAAGGTATAATAATAATAATAATAATAATAATAATAATAATAATAATAATAATAATAATAATAATAATAATAATAATAATAATAATAATAATAATATATTTTATATGTCACGCTGTCCGTAAAAGTGCGGACCTTGTGCAGGCCTGGGCGAAGAGCAATATGCAGCAATATGCAAAATGCAAAGCAATATGCAGAGAAAGCAATATTACTGCCCAAATGATATTTGGGCCTGCCCAAATGATATTTGGGCCTGCCCAAATGATATTTGGGCCTGCCCAAATGAAATTTAGGCCTGCCCAAATGATATTTGGGCCTGCCCAAATGATATTTGGGCCTGCCCAAAGAAAAATTTGGGCCTGCCTAAATGATATTTGGGCCTGCCCAAATGATATTTGGGCCTGCCCAAATGATATTTGGGCCTGCGAAAAGATCGAGGGTTGCCGAGAGTCGCGCGTTCCACCGGGTACAAACAGAGTGACGTCGTGGCACGACGAAATTCCAAGCGTTCCTGCTAGACGGCGCACGCTGACGGTAGTCACGACTGGTTTAGCATTGGCTTCTATACCACTGGTACACAAATCGTCGTAACAATAACGAAATCAATTTCGTCGATAAAAAACGAGAAACACGAACCTGGTGAACGGTAAATACGTTTGAACGGTTAATTCATTGGCAATACGAGCGAATGGAAATATTGTGAATACGTATTTTGCAGATGGGACGAAGTCGGAGCCCTTCACCCTCAAGAAAAGCGGAACGTCCTAGGTTAGGTGACAGAGATCGGGATCGTCGTAGAAGAAGATCTCGTGAAAGACGCAGAAGGTAAATAAAAATCATATGAATGTTTAAACAATCATGTTTTCCAACGTTGTAGTTGAATGTTTGATGTGTGCCCAGCCGGGTGTAGATACGAATTGGATTAGAAAATTATTTAACCTCAAAATAGAAAAATGTTGTTTATTTAAAGCCTGAGAAAAAATAAGTCAGAATAAGAATATTACGATGATTTTCAGGTCTGTCGATAGAGAACGTCCAAAGTCGAGAGATCGCGATAGAGAAAGACACCGTAGATCGTTCAGCAGATCGAGATCCAGATCCAGAGATTCGGAAAGACCAAGGCCCAAAAGCAAGCCGTCTACCGCGACACGTCCGATCGTTTCAGGTTTGATATTCATTGCATCGCCGTTTACTCCAATCTTTATTTTTCAAAGGATACATTTGATTTTATCGGTGATTTTCAATTGTCATTCCAGAGGCCGATCTATTGGGTAAATCGCCCGAAGAACAAGAAATGATGCGAATGATGGGTTTCTGCGATTTCGACACGACCAAGGGAAAGAAAGTTAAGGGCAATGACATGGGCGCGGTGCATGTCATATTGAAAAGAAAGTACAGACAGTATATGAATCGTAAGGGCGGATTCAATAGACCGCTCGACTTTGTTGCTTGAATTTTATTAACAATAATATGTGTGTATGAGTTTATTATTTTCATGTATCGAGTAAATAGTTTGTTTTTAATCTCCGATGAATGCTTTTATTATTATCATAGATCCATCCCGGATTTCCGGTTATTTAATTTTCCCATTTTTTGTTCGTTCAGTCTGGTCGTAATATCGATTGACACAGTACTACGATCCAGAATCTGTGACAAACATAACCCTCATGTTCGAGATATCGGCACGTTATACGCAAATTTGTTTGAAGCAATACGTTGCGATTAATAAAATATTCAATCACTTGGAAATCACAAAGACATCATTCTTCATTCATACTCATATAATTTAATTATAAAAAGTATTCATATATAACAATTTGACAAATTATTCATAATGAGGTCCTTTCTAAAAGAATTTAACCTAACAAAAGATGTATCAATGAAACCTGGCTGTTAAAATGCATTTCTTGCGATTTATCGTTTTTATGAAATCGCAAATAAACAATGATTGAAATTTCGTAGAGGTTATGTTCACGTATCGAAGATATCTTGTGATTTGAATTATTGGCTTTTTCGCGGGAGTCAAAGTGTGGAGGGCGCTGAAACGTGGTGGCAAAATGCGGAACTACAACACAGCCGAGCAACTAATCTCCGAACCTCGCCAATCGAGTTCAATCTCTTGTACTCGGGTCTTCTCGGATTTAACTATTATCAACGGTGAAAAGCGCCGTGTAGTTCGGCCCGGTTCTCGGGCACTTTGACTTAAATTTCCAGCTATTCCGTTGTGAGCTATTCATATCTGAGGGCCGGACCAGGGCCAAATTAAAATGACCACCCGTATCGTTGGGCCGACCTATTCAAACTGAATCTCCGGTTATTTCGGCTCTATAGGGGAAAGAGACGACAAAAAGAGAAAAAGAAAAAGACAACAAATAATATTCCATTCATCGTGGAAACATTGAACCGACGTCACCGATGTTTTCTCGTATTTTATTTTAACAACATTGCTTATATCGTTGTAGACCGTACGAACGGTCGACGAAAAAAAAAATAATGGTGAGCATAAGTTTAGTAAAAAAAAAATTGAGTTTAGAAAATATTTAAAATTAATTTTGTTATTTTAAAGTCCATGATTTATTCGTAGAATTCAAAATGAATTTCCAATTCAATTGTTATTTCATTATTATTATTATTATCGGATTGTCATAATCATTGTTTTGTTTTTTTTTATTGGAAAGGCCCTTCTGGGGGCTCAATTGGTTATCACCCTGGTTATGGTGAGCTTCATCCAAAAATTAAGCCCCCATTTTTCGTTCACAAGATGGGTTTTATGTTCTACGGGGTGAGTACGACGAATAACAAAATCCAACTTTGTACAGACGCTTCAAAAAATTTATTTCAATTTTTGTGCGATTGTCGCAGTCTGTCGCGCTTCCTCTATCCGACCGATCACCAGCTGAGAACTCTGGCCGGCGTGTCCAAGGAAAAGTCCAGAAAAAACGGCAAGCACGCCGATAACGAAAGAACGATAGATACATTCCACATTCCCAGGAATTTGGATATAACTTTGGAAACGACGAAAATCACGCAGTCCGACGTGGTTCTGTTGAAATTCTATTCCGAATGTCAATGGCTGTTGGATTTTTCAATCTACGCGTTTGTCGTTTACATCATGACCGAAGTGAGTGGCGAACGGCAACCATATCGTCCTGTGGATTTATTATCTGAATTTCATTATAACCTATTTGTCGACAGATCTATAATAATTTTTATCCGATCGAGGATGAAATTAATCTCAGCATAATTTGGTGCTCTCTGGTTTTGGGATTCGCGCTGTATCCTTTATTTTCTTCTATATCGTAGACATAGCAAGAACGGTTTTACGTTTATAAATGACGGAAGATTCCTTCCGTCGCACTTTCGGTCGTAACCAATTTTTCTTAACGCAGTTTACAGCAAAATATTGTTATCGCTTTGGGCTCAATACTTCAGGGGCGAAGACAGCGTCGGCGAAAGATCCACGTGCATCGTCATGGGTTTCGTTTATCTTCTCGTGGCCATGATCGTTCTCATCGTCGATGAAAATACTTTGGAAATTGGTTTGGACACTGCTTACACGAGTTTCAATCGTAGCGCCTTGTTTCTCGATCATCAAGGCCTCTCTTCGGCGTAAGTGTCGCTCCGCATAACCTGTACAAGCCGATAACCCATTAATCTGTAATATTACGGTGTATTATATTATTTCTCGTGATTGTCGAATCGCGCAGAGGCCCGGCGTCGAAAATAGTCCTGAAGTTTTTTCTCGCTCTGTGGTGCGGTCTGCTGGGTTCGTTGTTCACATTTCCGGGCTTACGATTGGCAAAGATGCACGCCGATACATTGAGGTACAAATACAATCACGAAACTTCTCATTTTTTTTTTGTTATTGTTCGAAATTATATCGATTTGAGTGTATTTCAGATATTGGAAGAACAAAAAATTTCACACGCTGTTGGCAAACATTAGTTTCGCATCGCCGTTGTTACTAGTGTGTTTGTGGATCAAGCCTATCAGCAGGGACTATCTGACCGTCAGAATATTCACCGGTATGACCGGTCCATTGTAAGTTACTTCTGTTTTTTCTTTTCTTGTTATCGTAAATGACTAACAAAAAAAAAAATGAAGAAGTAAATGATTAAGAAAAAAATTTCAAAGTTGTCGCATTTTTCAGAAGTTTATTTGTTTATTGCTATTTTTATAACGAATAAAATCCGGAAACTTCATGTTTCAAAATTTCATGGTAAAGTAGAAACTCTGAGTTTTATTCACGATTTTTCCCCGATTTTTGGAATTACATCTTCTATTTTTTTAAAGCCTCGGGTCGATTATATAAGAACGTTATTATATATATAGATACAGATATTTCACACAAGGACGTATCGAATTTTTCAGAATGTCTTCCGACGCGTTTGAGAGTATGAGACTGTTGGCCGTCGTAATCGCGATATTACTCAAATTGTCGCTCATGCCAATTTATTTGCAATCCTATCTGAATCTCGCGGAACAAAGATTGGAGGTACAAAAAAAAGAAGCTGGAAGAATAACGAACATTGAGTTACAAAAAAAGGTGAAGGCAACGTACATTGCATTTTTTATCGACGATGAACGACAAATTATTACTATATTCATATTTATTCGAGTGGTCCTTACTCTGGATTTTTATTTTATTCTGAGGCTTTCAGGGATTAATGTGGTTAGAAATAAATTTTACAAAATACCCTCAAATTTTTGGGATATTATTGAAAAATTTATTCCGAACCAAATTATCCTCTGGTAGCGGCAAAAATTAAAAAAAGCCAAAATACAGGCCACCCTAATAAATATAATAATAATACAAATTTTTTTACCTGGCAAATTTATGACAAAACACCAGAGCCAATGATTTCCCATTTATTTTCAACATTTTTCTTACAGATTTCCGCGGTATTTTATTATCTCTGTGTGGTAACGTTGCAATTCGTCGCACCACTCACGATTTGTCTATTCTTCACTCTCATGTACAAAACTCTTGGTAAGAACAAAAAAATATGATATTATTTCTCTGTGCACACGTTAATAAGATGAAAATAAATTATTTTCATGAATATACGATTTTTCAGGTGGATACACGTGGAGCGGAATTTTCAACACATCGGACAATGTGTGTTCGATCGATCAAGAGCACGAGCAATCGCTCATCGATCAAACGAACGAAGATTCAATTTCGAAAGACGAAACAGTTGCTCAAACCGCTCAAGAATTGCAAATGGTTTTGCGATCGTTCAAACATATATTCACGACTGACGTGTTCAGAGGTTTATTGGGACTGGCCACGTGGTGGAGCTGTTTTGCACTTTTTGCAACAAATGCAATGGGAATGTTGTATCAGTCGTATTTTTCTAACGCATAAAAATATGCATTTCGACTCTCTATCTTTATCTCTATCTCTCTTGCTCGCCTTTTACCGCAATCAGTCTCGAAACGCGATAGATCTGATACGGTATCGCAAGCTCGCACAATCCCCTTCTTCAAACTCATGACACGATCAGAGTTCCAGGATTATTAGGGTGACAATGTCTCGATGAAAAAAAAAATTTATCAACCTAAGATTTCCTTCGTAGGGTCATTTGTGTCCTCACGAATTTTTATAATGCTTTGCCGCGCTCCAAACACGTCTCACGGACATTTTGAAATTTTTTCATAGCATAAACAAATTGTTTCTAACCCTAGATTGGTCACGAATGGGGAAGTCCCGCATTTCGGCGTTCCTTCTATCCAATTACTTTTATACCTCCATTCTGTACGTTTCATTTGATTGAAAAAAAAATATAATCAATTTCTCAAAGCTTCGAAGGACAAACTCTAATTTTTTTCAAATTTTTCTGCTGATAGTTTGCAAGTAAAAAAAAGAAACGATGCGCGCCGGCGATTCCCTCATACGGTGACCAATCTAGGGTTAAATATAAAATAATTATTGTATCGTAAACTAGAGTAGCTACACAATATTTAAGAATTTTTACAACAAAAAAATTGGTACACCGATAAGTAGCCAAAAAAAAGACACGAGTGACCCCACGACGGCGATAACGTACGTCAGAAAAAAAAAATACGATGGGAATCTAGGGTTAAAGGAAATTTTCTTACACGATTGTTAGCGCGATAAATTGTGGTGAAATTTTTTGACTGGAGATTTTATTCGCGCATTTTGCAATTGATCGTAAAATTTTTATACAAATTTTCACAGCGTTCTGAATCTGTCGTACAGTCCGAGTTTTACTCGGCCAATCAGCGGGCTCGCTCGGAAATGGTCGGGCTCGAGCGAGGCCGCTGATTGGCTGACAAACACTCGGACCACAAACGTTCGTTACCGTGATTATGTGCAATTTTGTGTGCGAAAATGAGCAACGGTGAGAAGATAGTCGCATTAGACTGTCCCCGCGCGTGACTCGTCGTTCAATGACACGAGATTTTTTTTTCCAATTGCCGTTGTCACATGACGACAACCGTCGACCAATCCCGCGGCTGAACGCGTTTCAACGTTCGGCGTAATTTCGGCAATATGAAAATTTTCATTGTAATCAAACTCGATTGTAATTAACAGCCGACCAAAATTCAAGCAACATTAATCCGAGCCGGTGCTATATACATATATACACACATACATACACAACAATAATAGTTCCATTTATAACCAAAAAAAACAATGTTTCGCCCTCCACGAAGACACGGTACGTGGGGTTACTTTGAACCTCGAATTATTTAAAAATTGACGAAAAAAAAAATAGGTTTCTATTATTTTCTAGTTGAAGCAATCAGTGCGTATGATTGAAATCGCGCGAAGCTTGTTTGTAAATACAAAATAGTTGATAAACATAAAATTATTTTTTTTTTTTTCAAATACCGATTATGCGTATCAGAGATAACACTGGTTTGCACTAAAAGTAAACGTCGTGGAAAAAGTGTTTTTTTAGCCTAATTTGGGGTAGCTGAGAACGAAAATGACCCTCATTTATTTTTTCGAAATAAGCGTTATTGAGAAATAAATAATGAAATAATGATAATAATGAAATAACCTTTCACCTCGCGATCATCGAAACCTGTAAAAAAAATATAAACAATTTCCAACTCAAAAAAGCAAATAAACATGTGTAATTTTCAAAAGAGCTTGAAAAATCCACTCGTTTCAAATTTCAGCAACTGTAAATTCAAAGAATTATCATCTCGGTTGAGGCAAAAAGTAAAAAGTTCTCGAGATTGCTGTCGATAACTAAAGAAGAGGCTTAAAAACATTTTTATTCTGAGATCTCGAAAACGCTAATTTAGAAAAATAATCGAGTGTGAAGTTCTTTCACAATGATCCCAAATTATTTTACAGAGGACTGTTTTTCGTATTATGTTCTCGTGGGAAACATAAATTGTAAACCAGTGTAATTGTCATGATAACCAGATGCCAATGAGTCTAGCGAGAAGCAGCCGAACAAGACACACGATTGTGGGTCGCGTTTCGGAAATGAGATGATTAGGTTCAAGGAAAGACGATGCGGACTCGTCAATCGTCAGCAGGACTTGAAACGCAAAATAACAACCCTGGAACGATCGATTCCCGCCCTTATCGCCTTCAACATGACCAACGCGGACGACAATTGCGACGATCCGCCGACTTGCAAATTCAAACGGATAATGAGCAAGCTGTCGCCACAAAGCGATCCAACCGGAAAACTGTTGAATAAATTGCAAAACGTGGTGGAGAATCTGAACGTCGGGATGGCTGACTTGCATGTACTCGCGTAATTATTATTCTTCGATATTGACAATTTGTTCCTCAAACAAAGTTCGGATGAGAGATAGAAAAATCATACACAAGAAATATTTATGGTTCAATGGTACATTCAATCCATAAGTATTTTCTCGAAAATTCTATTGGTCCAAGGTTTTTTTTATTAGATCTTATATCAGATCAATTGAGAATTATATTAGATTAATTGAAAAAAAATTCAATTGATCTGAAATAATTTGCTTTTTTCCCACGATTTAATTTGCATAGTAAAATTGTTCATTGTACTTTTTTTTCGTCGATTCTTAATGGGTTGATTGATCAAAGTATAATTAATGTAAAATATTGTTTCCAAAAGAAATTGGAAGAAGAGGAAAATATATATATATATATATATATATGAGGAATTCCATATCAATTCGGACAGTCGAAACCTTGACCCCCCGCCGATTCCGTTCATGATTCTTTTTTTAGCTTCCATTTCTTCTCAAAAACATCCCTGATTTTGTTTTTAGAATCTCCCTTTCTTTTTAGAAATCACCAACAAAAACTTTGATTTTTTTGTTGGTGATTTCAGGAGGTCAAAAAATGAAGTTGTCAAAAATTTCAGAGTGGGATCTGTATTGCAACTATTTTTTTTTTTTCGCATTTAGCCAAAGCTTCATACACAAAATATCACAATCCATTGGCCAAAAAAAAAATCCCCAATAATCTAATGATAAATTACTCAATTTTCATTGTCCGACGAAAAAAACGTTAAGGACAAGATAATCACAGCGGACATAAAACTCGAAGAGTCCGAAATGGAGCTGGAATCAATTGTGATGGAAAACAAGGAACTGGGCGATAGATTGGATAAGCTTGAAAAACGATTGAACAAACGCGACACACCGAGCTTGCAATCCATACGTTCGGACGATCTTGTTTGTCTCTCGAATATCTGTCAATTGGGCGAAACGGAGATTCATCTAAAAAAAAGTATAAAAGAATTGGAAAATCGACAAAATTTGTATCATCGACAGATGGATCGTATTTTGAGATCCAACGAATGCGGAAAATCATCGTGTCGCGATAAAACAATTACGACCGAAAAAATAAAATGTTGCATGCGGAAAAATTCAATTTGCGCGAATTCAAATGTTTGAATGTGTAAACGATCGAGAAATAACCCATTGGCTCTCAATGGGTCAGACGTTGAAACTTTTATAGTCGAAATATGAACGAAATTTATATGAGCGAAATTTTGTGACTCTTACAAAATTATCGTTTAGCCCTTTTAAATTTCTACGTTTCCATCAAATTGTTATACCAATTATTTCATTAAACGAAATTTGAAATATTAGGACGAGCGTTAGAGTTGTGCCTTTTTACATTAGTAACCCGTGCAGTGAATAATTTTTTTTGGTAAGCTTGAGAAAGAAACATAAAAATGGGATAAATTTTTACCACGATATTATTGTCGCGTTAACAATATCGTTCCGAACAATTCATCAAAATTTAGAATATCTCTTTGAACACTTTTGAAAATGACAATATCACCGAATCGTTTTTTTAATGAAATTTTTCAAAACGGTAGAAAAAAAATGTCTTTCAATGTGTGAGAAACTCCATTTTTTACTTGAAAAATCATATCTTCATTAATTTTTAATTTTTTTCAAATTTTCAAATACATTTTTTATTGCTCGAAGTTGCGCTCGGGGTCATTTTGACCCCCCCTAATGACCTCAAAGGGTCAGAACATTTTTTTTCCTTCGGCCGGTCGGTAAGCGAGTTCATCTATCTTACCCACGGAGCAGCAGCACGAGCGCCCTCTGTGCGGTGGCGGCTGCTCTTGCGACCGATCGAGCAGGGGGGGTGGGGCGGGCCCAGAAATACGAGTAAACGTGGTTGCCATGGGTAACGGTGGTTGACGGACGAATGGCGCTCGCGCTCTCGCGCGCGACCGAATTCACCGAGCGGTCACATCAGGTACAACACAGACACACACACACAGAGTGAAAATGGCGCCGCTCGAGTGAGGTGTCGGGGTTTTTCGTTGAGCGTGCGCTACGTAAATCCGGTAAAGATAACGAAAAATAAATAAATAACAACAACAAAAAAAAAGTGAATAAACAAAACGTGGTGATTATTCGGATATGTGGCAGGACCTGGACGGTCTCGGGAGTTCGGCGGTGAACTCCGGATCACAACAGGTCGATCAGTTTGGAACAACGGGTGAGCTATTGCATTGAGAAAAACAAAAAAAAAACAACAACGAGTTATATAATTATTTGTAATTCGCCATCGAGATGAGACAGATGGAGAGAGACGGAGAGAGAGAGAGAGAAATTTGTTATGTAGGGATTGTGTCTCTCTCTGCGCGTGCGCGTGTGTGTGTGCGTTGGACGGGAATAGAGAAGAAACAGCTTCGCAAGGGCTTTTCCCTGTGATTGGCGCGTGCGCGGACCGATGCTCATCTGTCCTGCAACGAAATATGTGTATATATATATATATCAGTGTGTGTGCGCGTGTGTGTGTGCGCATACACGATCATATGGAATTCTAGGCTATGACTTCCATTCTCAGCGACTATCGTAAACAAACTCACACACACACACACACACAAACGAGCTTGTTACGCCCTTTTGCTCGTAATTAAAAATAGAAGAAAGAAAAAAAAAACGTTTTCGGATGTCGATGGTGGCTTCCATGATGGAAATTTGAATAAAATCGTGAGATGCATTTTTCGTGACGACGACAATTTTTTCATTTTTTCTATTGTAGAGAAAAGTTAACCTCAATGAGAAACGTTTGTCATTGATGACAAAAAACAAAATGGATGTTCTCGTACAGAGATTTTGATTGTTGTGGGTGGGAAAAACAAAAATGGGGTACGATGGTTGTGTATAACCTTTCACACGTACTCTTTGGGCCCTTCGTTGAAAAATTCGGAGCACGGATTGGGCTCGCAGCCAATGGGGTTAGGTTCGTGTGACGTTGATAATTCCGTCTCTTATCATCGTTACTGTGATAAAAATTGTATCTCGTCGTAGATTTTCACGATGACTAACGCGTGATTCAACTTCGAAGCTTCGGTCGACCGTAGTGCGCTTGAGAGGTTATCGTTTGTAGATGATATACTCGATATAAATCGTTCTCTGTCGCACCGCAGGGAGCTCCGATAGCGCTGTCTCACTCGCGCTCATGGCGGAGATAGAACGAGCCGAGATACGCAGCGCATTCCCTTTAAATATTGTCATTTAGCTGTTTTTGAAACTTTTGGATTATCGTAATCGCGATTTTGCGACGAACAATGAATCGTTCCTCGAGTATTTGGGTGTCGAGGGTAGTCGAATTGCAGGTCGTTAAATATGGGTCGTGAACCCCGTTTGGAGGTTAATGATAGCCGGGCTGTTGGGTTTATGACAGCATTGTGTCGGAATTTCGAGTCATTTTTAACTCACTGGGACGATGGAGATCAATCTTCGATGCAGCTTCTAAGTCCTTCGTATTTTCAAATTTTTCATAAATACTCTGATGACACTTGAAATAATCATCAAAATCGGATAGAATTCTTCCGATTTTTTTTTTTCATTTCACATTCTGTTACATTCGTTTTTTAAATTTGTATTAAATATCAGTTGTAATTATTTATATGTATATCATATTAAAATATATGAGACTTGACTTCGTTATAATAAAAAAAAAAAAAAAAAAAACATTTACAAAACAAAAACGAAATAAAGAAACGATTAATTATATCAGTATTTATATTAATCTGAGCTCGAGATATATTTTGGAAAAAAATTGAATTTGTCGATCAAAATGTTTCTATTTTATTTTTGTATTTTTATTATTTCAATATTGTAGAATTTAATTTAACTTCGCTTTACGTCGCTCGACGAGATTTTTTTTCTTGTTATATCAACCAAATTTTTCAACCTAACACCAGAAACAAATAATAAGAATGAGAATAATAATAATAACAATAACAATAATAATAATAATAAATTATTTGTTCAAATTATTCGAATAAGAAAAAAACAAGCAATGAATGAAATTTCGTTGAAAAGAAAAAAAAACGTTAAATTAAACAATCTAAATAATATACATTTTCGAGGAATTAGTTGTCGGTCTCGTTCATTCGATTGGCTCGGGTCGTGTATGATATATATCACGATGGCCACCGGAGCCGCGATTAATCGGGCACGTCTCGTCGACCCCGTTAGCGACGATTGGGCTCCGCAAGTCCCACACACACACACGCACGCACAAGAGGCAAACGCCACGGACAACCCGGAAAACCAAAACCCATTTGGTCAAACGTTCACACACCGGCAAACATAATATATAGTCACCGCGATTGTTTCGACGGGCGATTCACGCGAAAAGAGACGGAAGACGTTACTCGTGGCTCGAGACCATTTAAATGGACGATATAAAACGACCACGACGGGGGGGGGGGGGTTAGCGCACTCGTTATGTTTTTTTCTTTTCTTTTTTTTCTCTCACCGTTCACGAAGTAGCATATCGTTGCGCAACTTCCGTGCAAACAGGTGCTGTTGTGTCCGGTGCTAAGTGAAGAGCAAGAGAGAGAGAGAGGGAGAGAGAGATAGATGCATAAAGGGGCGATCAAAGGCGCGGACAGGGAGAGTGAAGGAGAGAGAGAGAGAGAGAATGAAAAAATTGTTACGGTACACTGTGTCGGGAGTACGTAATAATGCGGGTTCTGTACGGTATATAAATATATAAGTATATATGTATGTATATATGTATATATGTATAGATGTGTGTGCGGGGGTTCTTGGTCGTCGGTGCTGTCCTCGCAATCGCCCCGCTTCCTCGAGACCGTGTGTGCAATTCATTCATACGATCGCATAATAAAGAAACATCATATGTATATATGTGTATAGATATATTTATGTATATTCAGTCTGTTCGTGCCCTCCCGTCGTTGTTCACGATGTTTCCCGTTAATTACGTTTACCACCACATATGTACAATGATTTTTTTTTTTCGTGTTTTTTAAACCTGATTTATTTACCGATAATATTTATTTTCTAATAAGATAATTTTTTTTCTCAATTTTCATTTTAATGTTTAGTCGCGTTTGAATTTTCATTTGTTTTTTGAAAAGATTATTTTTTTTTATATTGCCATTTCAATGTTTGGTCGAGTTTGAATTATCATTTGTTTTTTAAAAAGATGATTTTTTTTGTTTATATCCATTTTCATTTTTTCAATTTGCATTTGCATTGTTGTCCATTATTGTCCAGTCAGAAAACAAAATTGAAAGCAGATCAGAGTCGAGTGAATATTATTTTTTATTACTTTTTAATTAAATCATTATTTTTATCATTATTATTATTATTATTATTCAATAATTGAACGTCGTCATTGTAATGCAAACGAAGCATTTCATTGTACGACGAGTGGAACCATTGGTCGTCGGTCGAGTGACGTAATTCCGAGCTAAGGAATTTCTAAATAAAATTCCACCGATTTATTCGAACGTCATGGTGTGTGTGTGTGAGCATTACTACCACACGTTTATTATCGTTCTTATACGTGTGTCACATACGCGCGTGGTCGATTCGCGCGGACGTAAATGCAGCCGCAATTCTCAAACGCTTTCTATTAATAGAACGTTTCGTTAAATTGATCATAACGAGTGTGACGATCGTAAACCCTCGCGCACACCGTGATAGACTCCGAAGGGCTATTCCACTTGTTTTGTTTCGTCTTTTTCACGTGATTACGCTCGTGCCCCATCGTTAACTTTTTTTTTTTTTTTTTTTTTTTGAAATGTCGAGAATCCCTCGCGATCTTTGCAAAAATCGTTCACCACTTGTGCGTCTTAATCGTCCGGAGCTAATTGTCCCTTCGTCATTTGGCACGTGGTGCTTCTCGAGCACAGCGACACTCGAGCTCGTCCGTTGAACTATTTTTTCTTCATTAGTGATCTTCATTCATTTAGCTGATTATTCAATTAACATAACACACGATTATTATTTTCATTTCGTTTCTTGATTGTTTGTTTATTTGTTAATTTGTTTATTTGTTTATTTGTTTATTTGTTTATTTGTTTATTTGTTTATTTGTTTATTTGTTTATTTGTTTATTTGTTTATTTGTTTATTTGTTTATTTGTTTATTTGTTTATTTGTTTATTTGTTTATTTGTTTATTTGTTTATTTGTTTTCTGTTCATTCGTTTATTTGTTTATTTTTTAACTTTTTATGTGTGTATTTGTTTATTTATTTATTCATTTTTTTATTCATGATTGCAGAATTGACGCCCGAGCAGCAAAAAATATTGATCGACATACGTCGACAGAAGACGGAATTGCTACTCGAAATCCAGGTTAGTGACAACATTGTTTGCTATTGAAAGATGCTATGCTAATGATTTATCTGAATTATTAACAATAATTACATAAACTTGAAAATATTAATTATCGTATAATAATTGATTGTACTGATTATTCGTTCGTAAAATTATTCGAAACACATTTTTTATTGATTGTATGCCCATGATGGGGTTGCATTGCAATCCCATGAAGTTTGGGGGGGGGGAAATGTTATCGTTGATTAATCGACAAAATAAATGTCCCAGCCGAACGAAACTGATTCGAGTGGGTTTCGATGTCTCGGGCTCGTTGATGAGAGAGCATATTTCAATGAAGTTGGGAATAAAATGCATGGTATGCATTTTCCTCGGCTCGTTCGATTTTGGTCTTGCGGCTGCGCGTTGGTGCAACTGCATTTGATTATTTTACCTGGGCAGGTGCTCTCGAAGGGCACCTCGGCGCCAGACTTTTGATCCCTCGATCCATCAGCAGACCCTTCGTGGCCCTTTTACGACCCAAAAATTCTTCCAACAGCTGGCCCGATCGTGGCTGGAAAATTCTTCTTTTTTTTTCCCGAGTCGTTCGTCGCTTACGTGGAAAGCAGTGTGCACGAATGATCGGGGGGCCATGTCTGGGGTCGTAACGAAAAAAAACCAGATGAAGAAGAAAAAAAAACGAGCCACATAAAATAACTTTGGCATTGTTTGTGTGTGACACTTGCTGCGCCTGTGGCGCTGCACTGAATTTATGTGTTTCAATTTGTGGGTCAATTCTTTTCAAGAGTCCTCGACGAAAAATAACATTTTACAATGTTCGTGAAAGCTTTAAAAATATATCGCGTAAAAAAAACAAACGAAAAATTACTGCCATAAGTTATTTGGAATAAGTTCGGCTGAAATATTCACTTGTTTGTGAAAGATTCAGATTTTAGAGAAAACATTCAGATTTTAGAGAAAATATTTCGATTTTCGAAAAAAATATTCAGATTTTAGAAAAATATTCAGATTTTAGAAAAATATGCAGATTTCAGAAAGAAAATATTCAGATTTCGGAAAAATATATTCAGATTTTAGAAAAATATCCAGATTTTACAAGAAATATGCAGATTTTTTAAAGAAAATATTTAGATCTTGGAGCAAACATTCAGATTTTAGAAAAAAATATTCAGATTTTAGAAAAACATTCAGATTTTAGAAAAACATATTCAGATTTTAGAAAAACATATTCAGATTTTAGAAAAACATATTCAGATCTTAGATAAAATATCCAGAATTAGAAAAAACATATTCAGATCTTAGAAAAAATATTCAGAATTAAAAGTCTAGCTAAAACGTGCAGCTAAAGTATATATATTTTTTGGCGTTGCAACGTTACGCTAAAAGAGAGAGACAGAGAGAGTCTTATACACCATACAAGAGAGAATACAAGACTGTCTGTCTGTCCGTTCAATTTTTCCTCGGCTACCTCTTTATCCCTCTCGTGCTCTTCGTGAAGAGTCGAAAGGGCGGACCCGAAGAACCGCTCGCGCTCGTCGCGACGACTCTCATCCGATAGACGACGCGGCACATCTTTTTTTTCTTCTTGTCTTCTCTTTTTATTTCCAATCCTCTCTTTCATTCTCTCTTTCGTTGGTTCGTCTGGTTCCATTGTCATTTTCCACGGCTCGGTTCAAGAGACCCGGGGACTGCAATGTTGCAGCGCACAAACGACTGTGACATGAGAAGAATCGTGAACTCATCGCTTCGCTTCGTCGTCTCCGGCCAGTCTGGCTTCGACGAGTTCTTTTATTTTTATTTATTTATTTTTTTTTTCAATGTTATTTTATTGTTCATCGTCAGTATGGAAATATTTGAATGTGGGTCGTTGATAAATAATTATTCCACTGAACTACCGTGGAATAATTGTTGGTTTGAATTGCTGAAGCTTGTTTAAACGAATAATAAAATAAGCAGTCGAGTGAATGACGTTTGGCCAAAAATGCGACGTTTTTTGTCCGTGGACGAAAATTAACTTTTTTTTTTACAACCCTTCGCGGTCACACGTTCCGAAAATAACTCGCTGTTAACACGACGGGGTCACAATGACCCCCAGCCATTTTTAAACCATCGCCGCGTCAACAATATCGTTCGCGAACGACTCAACAAAATTTCGGATATCACTTTCAACACTTTAAATTGAGAATATCACGAAAAACATTTTTTTATCAAATTTTCAAATTAATAAAAAAAAAAAATAATCAGAGCGTCAATGCACGAAAAACGCAATTTTATTACTGCAAAAGATTATGTACTTTACAATTTATAATTTTTTATTTATCTTCAATTCTTTTTGAAAATTCGGTTGGCTTGGAGTTGCGTTTGGGGTCATTCCGACCCCCCAGTGGACACCGCAGGATTAATGATTCATAAACAGTTGTACATTCATTGAATGGAAAAAATTCAGACGTTACAAAAATGGCGAGACTTTGGTATCTTTATTTTATTTTATTTTATTTATTATTATTTTTTTTTTTTTTCATTTTTTAATTCCTTTTTCTTCTTTTTTTCGCGATTTCTAATGAATTACTTTTTTTTTCCTTTTTTCGCGATGTTGGCCGGACACGGTGAAGGAACCTTGAATTTCCATGTAGGGCGTCGATGGAACGACCCTGATGGGTCTCTTCGAGGGTCTCGAGGACTCTTCGCGATGATCGCTCGCGGTTCTCAATCGTCGTCGTCGAGCTTTTCCGTTGCCCCGGCCTTTCCAACAATATCACTCACAAAATGTGAAATATATATTTTTTTCCAAAAATCTTTTTTTTTTTCACGATTTTTCGAAAATAAATATTATGGCCACTCGATGAGTGGCGTCTTTAGTGGTCGTTTCCCGATACTCTCGACGGATTCGAATCACAAAGTTCTTCGGGAATTCGTATTTTTTCCGGATCTCGGTTGTTTTTAATGTGTTAGGTTTTTTTCCCTCTCTCTCTCTCGCTTTCTCTCTTCGTCCGTCTTGCTCTTTTGCTCTCTCTCGAGCTCATCTCGATCTCCTTCCCACACGCGTGGGTCGTTAACAACTCAGTGGGAAGTTGGAAGAAAAAAAAAGGAAACCAGAGAAGAATGAAAAAAAAGAGGAAAAAAATAAAACTGCATCATTCCGTCGTTACGTGTCGAGGGTTGAAACACATCGTTGTGCTATTTTGGAAATTCGTGTGTTTGGTTCACTGGCCCCGTTGAGAAATCCAGAAATGTTTGTGGAGAGTTGCGTAAACAAACGTGTAGGTGGGTGGAAGAATGTTGCGTCACATTGTCGCGCGGAAAAAAATAGAATAAAATAAAAAGAAGAAGAAGTGGATGAAGAAAAAAATAAAAATAATAAATAGTGGTATATATATATATATGTAGCTTTGGAAAAAATATGATTTATTGTTCGGAAATAAATTGCTTTTATGATATTTTTAATTTTTCGAAAAATCAAACTTGAAAAAAAAAAAAAAAAAACCGACTTTTTTGCCATCGAGTATTCGGATCAGAATTTTCGAATCTTCAATGCACTTTCAAATCGAGCTAATGCAGTGATTATGTTTTTTTTCTTCTTTCTTCTTTCGTAGAGTCCAAGTTTTTTTCGATTTCCATTTTTTTCTTCTTTTTACGTTCCCGCCAGAAGGACCATCGACCTCGATTATAATTCGCCATTTTCTCACAGACGAACTCGTGACTTCTTTTTTTATCCTGTTATTTTTTTCCTCTACATTTTTTATAATTTTTTTTTCCTATTTTTCGAATGAACATTTTTTTTTCATTCATTTCGAAGTTTTTTTTCTTTTTTTTGTGCTCGATTGTGGGCCACGTACGAGAGCGTTTTTCCGGATTTCGGTAGGTGTACTCGCGACTGGATATTAGCCGGAATTGTGGGTTGAACTTAAGCCAGAGAGTGGTTTCTCGTTGAGCGAGAGAGAGAGAGAGAGACGGACGGAAAGAGTGAAACAGTTCAAGGATCGGTAAGAAAAAAAAATTCCATCTAGCTGAGTGCTCGTAATATATCCGGCGACTGGAAGAGTTTGCCCGCGAACGAAAAAAGGGACGAGAAAAAAAAAATGGTCGACGATGAAGGGCTTGCCCCGTCGAACATTTTTTTATTTTTCATATTTCATTTTTTTTCAAAATTTTCTGAGATATCGCTTTTTATTTATATTTTATTGCCAAGCCGATGAGAGATGGCGAACGATGTTTGTCCTGCGATCGGTCACGATCGAGAAACCTTCCTCACCGGCTACCAATTTGTCGTCGGTCACACCGGAGGACCGTCCGGTGGCGCCACTTTACTCTCCACGACAGCTTTCATCTCTTTCTCTCACTCTGTATCTTCCCTCTGTCTCTCTCTACATCGACTCCACATTTTGGTTTCATTCGCGATATCACAAAAACTAAATTATAATTATAATAATAACCCTTAGCTGACCCAAGGGGGTCCAAATGACCCTCAAGCAAAAATCAACCTTAATTCACAAAACTTTCATTCTTCATTTCTCAAAATAACTACATTTTTTTCCAACTGTGACCCAATGAGGCTATTTTTTTCGGAAATTAAAATATTTTACGAGTAACCAGTTAAATTTTTAGATTAAAATAATGAAAAATCATCAAGTTTGACATTTTTATTTCTTAAAAGTCGCAAAATTTGCGATTCATTTTTTTCAAAGTACCTGAATATTGAATTTGAACAAAATAACTTGCTTGAAGAAAGTGTCGAAGAATGAATGAGAATTTTTCCAAGTGGGAAAAAAAATTGGTTAGCCTTTTTGTGACCTCGGGGTCCAAAAAGACCCCCGTGCGAAATAATCATAAAAATATAATTCCCTCACGAAAGTTTCGATGGGAAAAATGCTTGCCTGAATTCATTCAGAATTAAAGAATAGCTCGACATTGTTATTTCATTTTTATTCAAAGACAAAGAATAAAAAAATTTTGAAAAATGTTTCACCGATTGTAGCTTATTATCAGTAACGGCGGGTGACGGTGACGGAGGGGGGCGTTGTTTTCACGTCCGTTGTAGTGTAATAACGGCAAGGGACAATCGTTGGTCGTCGTCGCCGTCGTCGTTCAACGATAAGACCGGTAGGAGCCATTTCCGTAGGACGTTGATAATGGAAATCTCGTGGGCCATGATAAAAACTCATCGTTAATGTCGTCATCCGCAATCTCCACGAACCACCGAAAAGCCTTGTTCACAATATCTTCCTAACCGAAAAAAAATAATGATAACAAAAATTCAATCATTATTGAAGTCCGTGGACTTTTTGTAGGATGAGCGAAAAATTTGGAAAAATTGTTTATCGCTGATTATTATTATTTTTTTTTTCATGATTACTCAGAAAGGGCCAGGGAAGGGGGGAGGGTACGATGAAAATTTTCATTGTCGTCGAACTAATGCTATAAAGACCTGACGAGGAAACTTTATACGAAACGTGGGACTCGACGTTAATTCGTCGTAAATATTTCGTATATTTACGGTTGTATGGTTCGTACTGGTACGAGCCAAGTAGAACCTCATCTACACACACACACACACGCACACACAGACATACAGACACACTCCTCGAGGCTTTCCATTAACCATTGTTCGTTCCTCATTTCCTCGGCTGATACAAATTCATTCTTCAAATTTAATTCGTCGTCGAGTAGATATATCTCGTCGTGAGTCTCGTCGTCCCCCGGATATTCGTTCTGAATATAGCTGGACTATATCCGAACAATAATTATTTTCTCACGTGTAATCTCGAAGAACAAAAAATTAAAAAAAAATATAAAATATTTTGTATCCCATTCGTGGAATCATGACAAGGAAAAAAACATTATATCGTTGAGAAAAAAAAATCATTTTTTTCTCCACTGATTTATTTAATTTTTCTTAAATCTCATTTTTTTTCAATAAAAATTGTTGATAAATTGTTAAATAGTGATTTTGTTAGTGGTTATTGGGTATCCACATGTGCCTTATTCTGTTCAAGTGTTACTGCAGAAGAACCGAAAAAAAAATTATTTCGTTGAGAAAAAAAAAATATTTTTCTCCATTAATTTGTTTGTTTTTCGTTAAATTAAATTTTTTCGATGAAAATTATCGATGAATTGTTAAATGGTGATTTCGGTGGTTATCGGGTATCCACATGTGTCTAATTCTGTTCAAGTGTTACTGCAGAAGGATATTTCACCATCGAAAGGTAATCTGAATTTTTTGAATATATATATATATATTTTTTTTGCACTCCACTATGGTCGATTAAATTGAATGTTAATTTTGTTTTTTTATCGAAAGCTATAAAAAAGCTGTATGTGCGGGTACGAATATTCGGTTCATGAATATCCGTGAGAAATAGACGGCGAAGCGAATGAGAATGTTTTTTTTTCTTTTTCGCGAAATCTCGAGAGCGAGAAGAATTATGCATAATTGTGGAATACTCGAAGAGATGGTACGAAAAAAAAGAGATACAAGGAAAGAGATAAAAAAAAAGAAATGGATTCCAATGGGAATCGTGCCAGTAGGTCTCGCTATATAGCTCGGCCTTTTCCTCCTTGGCAACTTTAACCATTTTTTATTAATCGCCCTTGTCGCTCTCACGATGTGAAACCCACCATTTTTTTTTTTTTTTTTTTTTTTTTGAAATCTGACTCGACCATTCTGATTGGTCGTTTCGAACGTTTTTTTTTCTTTTTTTTCGTACGGGGCTGCCAGCTAATCAATTATATCAAATTTTGCAGTCCTAGTTGCTGCAACGAGCTTTTAATTCATTTATTCGGTTTAATATTGATGAAGTTAATGAAAATTTTATTTATTTTATTTATTTTATTTATTTTATTTATTTTATTTATTTTATTTATTTTATTTATTTTATTTATTTTATTTATTTTATTTATTTTATTTATTTTATTTATTTTATTTATTTTATTTATTTTATTTATTTTATTTATTTTATTTATTTTATTTATTTTATTTATTTTATTTGAAAGAAGACAAAAACGTGATCTGAAAGTGCCACTTGGACGAATTTTCTTTGGTCTGCCTGTTTCTTCTTTCTTTCTTTCTCTCTCAAAAAATAAAAATAAAAATAAAAAATGAAGCAAAAAAAAAAAATAAAAAAAATTGGACGAGTGTTTTTCGAGTGTTCGACTAGTCGCAGATGCGAATGTGACCAACCCTCCCACTTCGAGGGATGGATGCTGTCCAGACTATCCGCGGAGACACTCGTCGAGGGATACACACGCGCTCTCTCGACCCTTTGTTTTCTTCACAAAAGAAAAGCCTCCGCTACTTTTTTTTTCTCTCCTCTGTACCGGGCTCTTGTGATTTTTTTTTCTCGCTGCTGCTGCTGCTGCTGCTGCTGCAGCATCTTTATTCTTTCTATTTGTCTTTGGAATTGTCGTTGTTTCGAGTCCGCTTCTGCGATACACTAACACACATTCTGTACGTCGTTCATTCGCGAGCTGCGGATGAGAAATTGTGTCACCGCTTTCAACC
This sequence comes from Diplazon laetatorius, assembly GCA_963662125.1. NCBI lineage: Eukaryota > Metazoa > Arthropoda > Insecta > Hymenoptera > Ichneumonidae > Diplazon > Diplazon laetatorius. The sequence continues at coordinate 8,795,290 of OY759162.1, read as the reverse complement.
ACCGTCGATGGCTTATTTAATCTTTTTGTTTCTTTTTTTCTTTTTTTTTAAATAATTTTTTCTTTCAAATCTTAACAATTTTTTTTCGTTTTTCGATTTTTCTGTTCAACAGCGTGATAAATATTTATGTTCGTTTGACAAATTTTGTTAGGTCGAGGATTTCATGTTATTTTTTGTTAGTTAAACATTTTTCACGACTTTCACAAACGATTCAACCATCAAATAACTATTTAAACTATTTAAACGAGAAACTAACAACCGGTTGACGAAATTTTTATTTTTCAACCCTTCGAGATTTTTCTTCTTTTAACCCAAAAATTTGGTGTACCAACATTTTTCCAAAAATTCAGAAATATCTTACAACTATTCTGCTTTACAATAAAATCATTTTTTCAATAATTTTTTTTCAAAATTTGTTTATGTCAGAAAAAAATTCAAAACGGAAAAATTCAAGATGGAAAAGAGTGGTTAGGAGAGTGGCATTGTAAAAATTCGTCGGGACACGAATATGACCCCACGACGGAGATCTCAGAAGATAATGAAAAAATTCAATTAAAACAAAAAGTTTAATGAAAGAATTAAATTTTCTTAAATTTGTTCATTAACGAAGTATCAACAATTGGTACAATTGTTTTCACCGTTATCCGTAATTACTCTCGTGGGATATCTCGAGCTAGACGTTCGCGTGTATGGTTTACTCGTGAAGGGGGATTTTTTTTTCGTTGCGATCGCGACGTTATTCGACGTCAATTGCGGTAGACGAGTAGTCGACAAAACGGTTCTTCTGATCCCGGACAATTATAGCCAGCCCAGCCCGATGATGAGACCGATTGCATAGAATTCACGCACGACTGTGATCTCACTGTCTCTCTCTCTCACGATTGTCTCATCTTAACACCGTTTTTGCCTTCATCCATCGTTACACGCATTGTCGCTCGCCATAAACATTTATTCCCATAAAAAACATTTCCTCGACTCGACATTTATTCCCACCAAAAAATCCCCACGGTCGTTAAATAATATTTTTCATCGATCGTTCGAAAAAAAAATTCATGAATATTCCAATGAATTTTATTAATTCTTGAATTTATCCTTGATAATTAGACAGAGACATAATTGAACCGATGTCTGAAGTGGGCTTGGTCTGCTGTTCTTCCGTTTTTTGTTTTTCAACGATTGTAAAAAAATAAATGAATAAATAAATGAATAAATGAATGAATAAATAAATAAATAAATGCATAAATAAATAAATAAATAAATAAATAATTTAACGACCGCTTAACAGCAGTTCCAGCGATTTTTTACGTCCTCGGAGTATAAAGTGCACTTTTACGTACTGTTCACGACGTCGACAGTCGGGAAAACGTCTACTTTGCCTACCGCGGAGACGAAAAAGAATGAGGAAAACATGATTGCGTTATATAAAAAATTATTATTATTTTTTTTGCAGATAAATATCAAGATCAATAAATAAAGAATACAATTGTATGATTATTTAGTTGTTAAATTATTTAACGTCTACTTGAGCTACCGGAAAGGCGAAAAAAAAAACGAGGAAAACATGGTTGCGTTATATAAAAAAGTTATTATTCTTTTTTTCGAAGATGAATATCAGTATCAATAAATACATGATAAAATGTATGATTATTTAGTTGTTAAATTATTTAAACAATATTTTTATTCCATCGAACGTCTATCTCTACTGCATCATACATTTTAATGAGCAGCTCTTATGTATCTGAAATTTTTGAATTTATATAACGATGGAATGTCAATAATGCAGTATATTATATATACATATATAATTATCTGCACCACACAATTAGTCAGACCCAGATATATAGATATGCCGACAATGTGAACGACTTTCTCTCGCCGCATTGCCGGACGACTGCATCGTGCTGGCTGCACTTTGTAAGGCCCCTCGCTCTCCTCGCTCTTATATATATAATTATATATATCAGGGTGTCTCTTAAAATGGTAATTTTAAATTTTTTATCTTCTCAACTCTCAGAACCATTCAACACATACAAATAAAATCGTGGACCAAATTGCAAACCTTTGATCTAACACTAAACCGTGCCCCAGTACCTTTAAAATGTCCTATTCGAATAACATTGGATTTTTTTTTGATTATTTCGTTTTCATTATGTTTATTATTCGGGTTTAAATTATTACTCACCGACAGATCACGTGGGGATTCAGTTTGGAATACGAGCAGTCAAATTCTTCAATTTTTATATTTTCAACCTCAAAATATAGAAATCGAAAAAAAATGTGAAGTTAAAAATATTTTCTATATTTTAAACTTAAATGTTTTTTTCTATTTCTACATTTTTAAATTTTCATATTCTTAACCTCAAAATATAAAATAGGAAAAAAAAATTCAAGTTAAAAATCGTTTTTCTATATTTCAAACTTAAAATTGAAGTTCAAAAACTCAAAATAAAAATTCTAAATATTTTCTATATTTTAAACTTAAAATTGACCAATTGCGAGTCCCCATATGGTCTGTTGGTGAGACGTGATAAATTCTAACCGACAAAAAGAAACCTTCAAAACGCAATAAAAACGAAATAATCGAGAAAAAAATCCGATCCTATTTTGATAAAAAATTTCAACGACCTTGGGGCACGGGTTAGCGATGGAGTAGAGGTTTGCAATTTGGTCCACATTTTTTAAAATTTACGTTGAACGGTTCGAGAGGGTGAGAGCATGATAAATCCAGAATGACCATACTAAGGGACACCCTGATCTCTATATAGATATACATGTACCTATATATAGTTTCAATGGTCTCGTCGCGGCCGACGACATTGCAAGGTGAGCCAGTTTTGAAAACGCTTCGTGAAAATTCGTTCGATCGCGTGCGAACACTATACTCGACCACCAATGTGAAAAATAATAATTAAAAAGTCCGTCCAAAGATTGTCCGAACTCTTATCCGGCTATCGAGCAACATAAGTATTAATTTTTCGCGTGCTTCGTTCGCCTCGGTTGAAAAAATCGCGCGAGGCTCGCGAAGCCGCGCCTTTTTCCGTACCTCGAAGCTGACAAGTCGTCGTCGTTGTCGTCGTTGTCGTCGTTGTCGTCGTTGTCGTCGTCCGAAGTTCTCCCGTATGGCGTGTCACGAGTTACGCACCCGACACATCGCGACACGTTGATTCATCGGACGATGAGGACGATGGGCTTGTAATTATTGATATTATTATTATTATTATTATTATTATTATTATTATTATTATTATTATTATTATTATTATTTTCGTTCAAATAGCGACGAACTACGAATTTTTTTCGCGATTCCGCTTGAACGTGGTTTTTCATTCAAAATTATCATTTTTAAAACTGCCGGCTTGATAAAAAATGTTAAAAACATTTTTCCCTTTTTTTTATTTATTTTTGTTTAAATTTCTTTTAAGGGTTTTTTTTTTGAAGATATTTTTTTAGAAGCTATCCGGGAGAATGTGGATGTGGAAAGTTCGATTGGCAATCATTCGAATTCATCGTGGTTGAGCTAGACAGTATTATTTGTTTATTATTTATTTTTTCAATTGAATTCATTTGTTTGTTCATTCTTGAAGTGGGAATTGAAAAATTATTTCAAAAATATGAAAATTTATGTTTTATTATCTTTCTTTCTTGATTATTATTATTATCATTATTATTTTCTTGCGATTGTAGTAAAATTATCAGTATCACGTTTCCTGTCATGAATGGATACTGAGAGTGACGTGTTCTTGTCAGCGAAAAAATTACAAGTGTATCTATTTATTATTTTTTTTCTTCACTTTTTTTTTCATCTTATCGCAAGGATGCAGCCACGACTTTGACTGTTTGCAGAGTGCCGCACAAGCTCTATATATATATATATATAATTATTATTATTATTATGTATATTAGGGTGGTTCTTATTTGGCCTTAAGAAAAAAGTATCGCTACCCACCTTCCAAATGATTCTAGACCATGAAAAAGGTATTTTCACATTTTTTTCGATCTTCAAATTCACCCTCTGCATCGCCTAAATTCATTTGGAAAGTTTTAAAAATCGTTTATGTCATATTTTTCCGAGTTTGATACGAAAACGGTGGCGAAAAGAAAAGTCGGAAAAAAAATATGACAATTCCTTTTTCATGGTCCAGAATCATTTGGAAGGATGGCTAGCGATAATTTTTTTCAAGAACCACCCTAACATATATGTATGTGTGTATATAGATATATGATTATGTATTAAATGCACGAACAGTCAATCACCCGTTCGACTCTGCAATTTTTCAACTGCAGCTGTTGCACTGTTGCACTGTTGCACCGCACCAAATACCGTGCGACCTTCGCCGTTGCACCTTGTTAGCCCCCCCCCCCCCGCCGAGTCCAGGCGAAAGTTTTACTCGTCGTCGTCGTAATTATTGGTCGGCACTAATTCACTTGCTCCGACAACGAACAAAAAAAAAAAAACAAAAGACATATTAAAAGTCGCGTCATCGATGTCTCACATTTCGTTAAAAAAAAATTTAAAAAAAAAAACACCCAAACAACATTGTTTCGCGTGTTGCGCAATATACATAATTTTGCCGACGAGTGACAGCATCGACGAGAGTCGTCTCGAAACCCGTATCAAACGTCTAGACGCTTTTAATCGTGAAAAAAAAAAAATCCATCGAATATGCATTTTATTGATTTTTGGTGATTTGGTTTTTTCGATGATTACTTTTTTTTTATTACTATTATTAATTGTTTCGAGTAGCTTGTGTTTCGATGATTCGTCGATCGGTCAAATCGATTATCAATTTGGATCGACCATGTCACGAAAAAAAAAAAAATCCAACGTTTCACGTGACTCAGTCTTATCAAATAAATTCCTCAAAATCAAATCCAATTAGTTTTTCGGTCATTGGAACGCAAAGGTGGAGCAGATACCCCGTTACACTCTACACAGGTGAAAGCTCGACCTTTCGGAGCAATCGCATCCAATAGAATTTAATTCAAAATAATAATAATAATTTAAAAAAAAATTAAAAAAAAAATAAAATAAAATAAAATAAAAACGAAAAATCGAACACCGAATCCTCTATACGAAGAATATTGAAATACGAAACCGAGATCCATATCCAGCCTGGAATCTCCGATCCCGGATGGGTTCAAGGCGTTGACCTCGCGATCCGGGCCAAAATGTAAAAAAAAAAAAAAAAAAAAAAATCCAAAAAAAACCTTTCAGTCTGCAAAAATTCCTCATCGATGAAAACCGAATTTTTTTTCTCTTCGTTGTCTCCTCGATAATATTCTCAAATCATTGAATTATTTATTCAACCTTTCAATTGAATTAACATAATTTTTTCCACAACCGTCGAAAATATTTGAATTATTGAGAAACAATTCGAATCGAATGTGTGTGTGTGTGTGTGTGTGTGTTAGTTATTGTAAATTTCCGGTGCAGAGCTGCAAGCCGCGGCGCAGGATCGCGTTGCGCACAGCCTCGCGGGTTGTCCGCGGCGGGGCGCTGCATGTCCGGATCTGCTTCCCCTCCCCGTCGGTTTCGTTCTCCAACGAGTTCCAATGGACGTGGTGGAGGTGAAACAGAGAACGAGCATGTCGAGCGTGAGACGAAGAGAGACAGAGATCTAGAGAGAGAGAGAGAATCTTTTTTTTTTTTTTTTGCTGTTCGTCGTCCGGCAGCCGGGAGTTGCGCGCCGGCCGCAGACCCGCGCGGATCCGTCAACGGCTCTCTACGTGCCTGCACGCGAGTGTCCGATAATCCGCATTATCGTACGAGTCCGATGTAGACGTTTTTTTATCAACGTGTCGCGACCAAAAAAATAAAAATGAATAAAACAATATAAATTACAACGATGAGAAACGATCGAAAAAATGTTTGAATCGACACATTGAAATATCTTTCGTGATGTAAACCGATAAATATATATATTTATATCTATATATCTATATATATATATATGCACGAAGTTCAAGAGTGGAGTTGATTTAATCGGAGTAAACTGTGATCGTTGATTCAGTAATCGTGCATTTCAGTCAATTGATAATTTAATGATAAAAAAAAAAAATAGGTGAATTAACAAACGAGTCGATAAATTATGGACGAATGAATAAACAAGTGAATAAATAAATAAACAAATGAACAAATAAACTAGTCGATAAATTGATGAATAAACAAATAAGTGAATTGACGATCGGGTCGATGGATGAATAAACAAATAAACGAATAAACAAATTGATAAACAAACGAGTTGATAAATGAACAAATAAACAAATTAACAGAAAAAAAATTATGTGAATCGATGAACGGTTCGATGAATAAATAGAGAACAAATGAATAAACAAAAAAATTAGACGAATAAACCAGTCGATGAAATAATAAACAATTTGACTGATCGATTGATCGATCAAACAAGTAAATAAATAAATGTGAATAGGGAAAATTTATTCATTTTATTATTATTATTTTTGTTGTTGTTCATTTTCATTTTACTTACCGATGAAATTAAGCAACGGGAAAGTTTATCGATTTGTGAAAAAAAGTTGTGACGAAATAGTTTTGAACATAACGAGGATCGCCGATCGTTCGATTTCGATGGGATCAAGTTTGTGCAATATATAGTTCGTCACGATCTGCAACGAGAGACAACACGAGTCGCGAGCGTGATTTTCCGCGGATAAAGCGGATTTACCGCAACTTGTGTTTGTGTGTGTGTGTGTGTGTGTGCGTGTGAATGCGCATGTGCAGATGTGTGCGTGTGTGTGTGTAATTACTCTGTGACGTGACACGTTTACCCGTGAAAGATATCGACGACGGTGACGTTGTTATCGGTGACGCAGATTTCCGCAGGTTTATTCATTATTATCATTATTATTGTTGTTGTTGTTTTTCGTTCGAAGCGAAATTTCGTGAATTGGACAAACATTGGCCGTGCAACGTCGACGATTAAGTGCGATAAATTGAAATTGGAAAAAAAAATCAATCGATAATATATTTTGGCGATTGTCGGGAAAGCATTTACGGATTTAATAAAGACGCGAGTTATCGGTGGAATCGATCGTTGATTGTTGACACAGGTGGACGTTGGATCAACATTCGGGGATCAAAGGAGTGTTGGTGTTGGCAAATCGCGGATGACAAAAATTTTTCATGAAATTTTATGAATTTTTTTTCCCATCGTTCGCTTTTTTTTTTCCCGTAATTTTTCATCATTATATTTTGTAATTTATAATTGAAGAAAAGAAAAAACAATTCAATGATGAATGATCAAATCAAGCGATGAATCAAAATATAAAAAAACATTTAAAGGATAAATGAATGAATGAACAAGAACGAAATTTATTCAAATTTAATCAATCAATGAATGAATAATAATGAAAAATAGTTTTGGAATAAACAAATAAATCAAAGTAGCGAATAAATAAATAAATAAATATGAATAAGAACGAAAACCATTCGAATAACGAATTAATGAATAATAATGAAAAATATTTTGAGGGTAAGTAATTGAATCGAAAATAAAAGAAAAAATAATAATTCGAGTGTCTGTTTGTGAAAAAAAAGAAGAAAAATGATTTTCACGGGAAGATCGGTGGATGCATTGGACGATGTGCGGGTTGTGCAAGGTGACGTCGAACGCAAGGATGTTAGTGCAATTGCAATTGCCGCGGGGTGGTTCTCGAGTCTGCGAAGACCCGGACGTAAGAACAAGAAGGGTTATCAGAAGCAGGCGAAGAGCGCATGGGACTTGAGCACATTGTCCGCGGTTAGTTTAAACCTTCAACCACGTGAAACCGACTTTTTATGATTGTTTTTGTTTTTTTTTTATGTCCATGTCTCTCAAAGCTCCCTTCTAAAAGCGCGGTCACTTATATCGATCATTGTTAATCGATTTTCATTCGGATAATTACTTCAAGTTTCATTTGCATAATTACTTCAAGTTTCATTTTCATAATTACTTCAAGTTTCATTTTCATAATTACTTCAAGTTGCATTTGCATAATTACTTCAAAGTTGCATTTGCATCATTACTTGAAGTTTTATTTGCATAATCACTTCAAGTTGCATTTGTATAATTACTTCAAGTTTTACTTGCACAATTACTTCGAAGTTTTATTTGCATATTAACTTCGAAAAATTATTTTTACTAAACAACAACTTTTCGCTTACATATTGACTTATGTATCCTGAACCACGTCTTCTCGCACTTCGTACTATCTAATATTTATTTATTCTTCTTCACTCATCCATGCACTCCATCACTTTCCCCTTGACTTTTCCACCTTGCTCATCTTTTTTTGCACACTTCTCTTATTTCCCTGAAATAATCACATATGAGTGGTCACATATATTTCGTTATTTTCCATCGCGACATTGAATCTCACGATAGGTTGAAATATTTGTGGCGCGAGCTATCTGGAAGATTGTGTCATCGTTCGATAAAAAAAAAAATATTAAAAAATAACAGAAAAACTTTTCCGTTACAACGAAACGATGACTCAGTATCTCTATGTGGTTACATCATTTGTCGATTAAAAAAAAAAAAAACAAACCCATGCTTCAATGCCACGAAAAACATTCGTGGAGGATTAATTATGCCATTAGAATATTAATGAACTTGATTCATTTTTATTTATTCATTCATTTCATTTTATTCCATTTTTTTTTTTCGAATATACACTAATGTCAGAAAGTATCGGACGACATACCGCGTGCCCTGTCGAAAAACAAATCTGAAAGATGTTAGTTCCGTCAAAAATAAAGCTACTGTTTTTATATTATTATTATTATTATTATTATTATTATTATTATTATTATTATTATTATTATTATATTAAAATAATGTGTGCTATATATTGTGGCACTGCTGTCTCGTGACATTATCAAATTATGTGTCGTCGTTATAATTCTTTTTTTTTCTCGTATAACATTTTTTTTATCTCGAGACTCTCACCCGTCAGCAGGGTTTCAAATTTATATCTCGAGATAGAGCTGTTGATCCGATGCTACTTTTGTTTCTTCTTCCCCTCCCCCTTCTGGCTTCGGTCGTGGAACGTCGCAGATTATCGTAACAAGACCCCAAATCTTAAAAAAAAAGATCGACGTTGTTGCTTATAAATATATTTATAAATTGTTGGGAAAAAAAAATCGCCACTAATGGAAACTACTTCAGCATACTGCCAATAAATATGACTACTAAATATAAAAATCAAATATTCGTGATAATCGTAAAAACAAAATATTCTCCGTTCAAAGATCAAAACTTTTTTTTTCTATGTGTTCGTCGTTGCAAAGCGTTGCACACACGGTAAACGATCGTTCGATCGTGGGTGAACGTTGCAATCATCAATGACACAGAAAAATGAAGAAAAAAAAATTCGTAATAATAATCACAGAACCAACAAGAAAAATAATAAGAAAAAAAAATTAATAATATTCATGCGACGTTGAGCGTCGAAGCCGATGGATTCGCGTCACGGATTCGCGAGCAAATGGGTCGACCCCCGGTCTCGACGTAATGACACGGCAAATGCACGAACGATGAAGTTGTGCGACGTGCTTGTATTATTTTATAAAATTTTTGATGATGCGAGCAACGATTTTACGGTGACGAGATTCAGAGAGAGTGAGAGGGAGAGAGAGAGATCGAGAAATTGATTGATTAATTGTTTTTATTATTATGCCTTAGTAATACTTTTAGGCAAATTTATACATATCAGTTGTTTAACAAAATTCTTACAAATAATTAACGCAATATAATCTATAAAATAATAAAAATAATTGTCACAAATTTGGAATTAAGTTGAATTATGCGATGGAGAAACTTAAAAATCAAGAGGAAAAGAAAAAGAATAACAAACCCAAAATTGAAAAACAATAACAGAAATGATAATAATAATAAAAATAAAGATTCTAACGATGGTTTAGGAGTAGAAAACCTTATCTTAGAAAGAGACAGAGAGAGAGAGAGAGAGGGAGGGAGAAAGAGAGAGAGAGAGAAAGAGCTCAAACCCATAAAGATGATCGCAGAATATTTGGGACCCCAGGCTCGTCGCAAATAAAACTTATAAATATAGATTCGACGGATTTAGAGACGTTTGGCCAATCAACGAATACGAGAGACCAAGAGAGAGAGAGAGAGAGAGAGAGAGAGAGAGAGAGAGAGAGAGAGAGAGTGAGTGAGATGTGCGACGGGTGGAGTGAGATGTCGCTGACCGGATAAATGTGTCGATCACCTCACGCGTCCGAACCGATCGGTCGGCCAGTGTCCATCGGACACGCTCGATTTCTCCTCCACCCCCCCCATCCTCTCCTCCCTCTCTCTCAGTCTTCATTATCTCGAGCACATCCTTTTTCTCTCTCGCTCTCTCTCTCTCTCTCTCTCTTTGTCCACGTAATCTCGAGAGCACATCCTCTCTCACAAGCTCTCGGCAAGACCGGTGTGTTAACAAGCAATTATCTCGGTACGTTGCACTTCTGTGGCGCAAATCGTTACGAGAGAGGCCCACTCTCGAGGAGCTGCGCTAACCCGTTGAATGCACTTTGCAAATTTTTTTTTCTTTCACGAGCAAATAAGCCGGTTAATTTAACGAATCTCGGCGTTATCGCGCGCGCGAACCTTTCACGATTTCTCGGCTCTTTGAAAATCATGGGAAAAAAAAATAACGATATATATATTCGGCATTCTTCAAAATTACTTGGTTTTTTTTTTCGTATGATTTTTTTATTATCATTCTATTTTTTTAAAATGATTATTGCAAATATTTATTTTTTATTTATTTTGGCTGTGATTGCATTCTAAGGAATAATATTTGTTGCATCGGAAGTTTCCTTTTTTCTTCATTGCTTCTTTCACTTACATTTTTTGTTTTGATCATCAATTTATAAAAAAAAACTAAAATTGAAAGATTAAACCTACCAAAAATTTAATTTTTTATTCCAATATGTTGGAAAGAGAATTAAATTTTTTGTCGGATCAATGTTTCAATTTTTTTCATAAATTGATGATAAAAAAATGTGAATTTATAATTTTCCTAAAATTGAATTAATTTCGACAAATTCAAATGCAAAACATCGGAATGAAAAAATATGCAATTATACATTCTGATCAAGTTGTTCCGCAAAAAATTTTCACGCGACATTTTCTTATTCTTTTATTATTATTTTCGAATATCAAAAACAAAAAAAAACAAGGCGAGAGAAAGAATTGACTGGGACGAATTGTCGAGCTTGCGCGCTCGTTCGTCGACGATAAGTAAACACGAATGAAAAAATTTGATACATAATTAAATAAAACGACTTTATCATTCGTGACAGTCAGACGTGTCCGGGCTGTTTAACGCGCGGCGCCTTGGGGGATTTAACTCGAGTTGTGTACCATAATAACGCGGACGAAGCCACGAACAACGGCCTACACGTGTAGTATAAAATATGTGCGGTGACCCTGTAACTGGCACGGCTAATATGCTGCTGCTGCCGCCGCTGCTGCTGCTGTTTGCCATCACGATTACGTTTACTCGGGGACTCCCCCCCCCCTCCCATCTATTCTCGCTCGGTGACGCACACACATGTCTCTTTGGCGCACGAACAATTTTCCACATTCGATTCTTTGTTTATTTTATACACAAAATTCTCCCCCCCTTTATTTCCGAATTTTGATTTCGCCTTATCGGTGTATCGTGGGGTCCATTCGACCCAGGCGAAAAAATTCAATTACCGCATTTTCCAGGAGTTTATTTGTTTATTGTTTTTCTTGTTATAATTTTTTTCTTTTTTTTCTTTTATAATGAATAAAATTCAAAAACTTGGTGTTCAAAAGTTTTATCGTAAAGTACAAAGCCTGAGATTCATTCATGAATTTTTCCAGATTTTTAGGATGGCATCTTCTATTTTTTTTCAAGCTTTCTAGCTCTTCAAAGGGTTAAATGAATAAAACAAAAAAAAACAAACAAGAATACATTGTGACAAAATTGCAAGGACGCGAGAATTATACATTTTTTTGAATATACGAAGGATCGGCAATGATACAAAATTATTTATCTTATTTTTTTTTTTTTTTTTCAATTTGTCTATTATTATTATTATTATTATTTAATTTGAGAAAAAAAACAACAACAACAAAAATTGTGCCAAAATTTTTGATCACTGGAGAATAATAATTTAAAAAAAAACAACGCAGGATCGGAGATATTGAAAAAAAATGGAATTTTTATTTATAATTTTTGTTTGTCTTCGATTCGTTCTTTGTTTTTATTTAAAGAAAAATACCAGGGAGAACGAAAAAAAATGAAAAAAAAAAAAAACATGGCGACCGATATGTGAGAGAACGATGAAAATTATACACACACGCGACTGGCAACGATCCAAAATTATCGTGGACAGCCTTGGCAAAATTCTCGCCACGAGTCTCACAAATATTTTCCGCAAACCCGTGTCGCGGCGAACCCACATGTGCGTGTGTGAGTGTATGGGCAAGGTGCGCGTGTACCGAAGGAGCTGGGTGTCGGTAAAGAAAAATAAAAAATGAAAAAAAAAAAAGATTTTTAAAAAACGTTGCCAAGCTCGCGAGAGATGAAAAGAAAAACGAAGAAATGGAAAACTCTCGGGAGTTGTGAAAATGTGGGTGGCGAACGGAAAATGGCGCGAGAGCTACCCGACGATGACGCTCGTGTGTGTGTGTGTGTGTGTGTGTGTGTGTGTGTGAACGCGTTGGCGGTCCATTCACCAAACTGGGTCGAGAACCAGTTTGGAATCGAGAGATGCCAAACAAAACGGCCACTTCGACCTTGCCCGCGTCTTTGCGGTTTCGAATTTTCGAATGCAAATGGCGGAACAAGAAAGAAAAAAGAAAAAGAAAAAAGAAAAGGAAATAAAATACAAAGAAACAAAGGAATAAAAAAAAATCGTTTGTTTGAATTGTGATTTTTATCGCCATTTTCGCAATCCAACAAAGTCGTAATGCGATTACGATATTTCGAATGATAATGGCGGAACAAAATAAAACAAAGAAAAAGTAAAATAATAAAAACGACAAAGAAACAAGGGAAGAAAAAAAATCGTTTGACAACGAAATTTTTTCGAGTTGTGATTTTTTCCGCCATTTTGCAATCCAACGAAGTCGTAATGCGCATGCGCGATAATACACACGGCCATCGGGACATTCCACACTTTCGATGTTTGTGAGAATCACTAATTACATGTCGACGAATGAAAAAAAAAGAAAGAAAAAAGCGGAAAAAAGTGAAAATTATGAATTATCTACATGTCGTCGAACGAAAAAAAAAGAAAGAAGCAAAAAAAATGAAAATTATGAATTACATGTCGACGAATGAAAAAAAAAAGAAAAAAGCGAAAGAAGTGAAAATTATGAATTAAATGTCGACGAATGAAAAAAAAAGAAAAAAACGAAAAAAAAAATGAAAGGTATGAATTACATGTCGATGAATGAAAAAAAAAAGAAAAAAAGCTACCTCGCGGAAATTCGCGATTATGAACAATGATCGGTCGGTCGTCGCGTGCGTTATCGAAACGGGGGAGGGGGGGGGGTGACAACAAAAAAACCATGCACGGGTGTGACGTCACGCGATGCGGGATGTCCGACCTCGGTCGCTGTTAGAGAGAGAGAGAGTCCTTCGACGTGTTTGCCGACGTCCTCCGTGACAACACGCTACACACGAGACCACATCGTCATTGTCCGATCGAGTCTTGCGAGCTAATCACACGTCAAATGTGATTCTCGCTTCCCACACGATTGAAACAATTATATATAATTCAATTTAATGGAACGTAACATCCGAACCCTTCTCAATTTGAAAGTCCACAAATTTCTATGTGAACCCATTGGTATAGAATTTTTTTTTTATTGTTTAAATCGATAGGATCAAGATCTTCGCTCTGTCGATTAAAAAAAACGAAAATATTAAACAATCTAAACATATTTTCGAATTGTTACGTAATAATTACTCGGAGTAATTTTTGGCAAAAATTATTTTTCCGATGGTTCGGATTTTCGACATCCAGAAGTGAAGAGCCTCCTCGAGATTTCATTTCTACCCAAATAATAATAATAATAATAATAATAATAATAATAATAATAATAATAATAATAATAATAATAATAATAATATTGAAATGAAAAATAAAAAATAAATAAATTATCGACCACGTGAAATTTTTCGGTTGACTGTCTGGATCTCTTCTCCGAATTTGGCATCGTACGTGCCGGTTAAATTGCAACGAGTAAATAAAAATGCAAGCTTCGAGAGATTCGACGAAGTGGAATGAATAAAAAAAAATATATATATATATATATATATATAGACATATATATGCATAAAAATGGGTAAAAAAATTGAGAGAATTCGAGAGAAAAGCGAGATGCAGAAATAATGAAAAATAAAAATATTTGAAAAAAAAAAAGGAAAAAAAAATATACATGCGACGGTCTCACCTGGAGCTGAGTCATCATTTTCGATGGGATACTGCAGCAGCCATTACATATACTGCAGATATATATATACATATATCACATATATATATATATATATATATATATATATATATGCACTCGCGTTCATCGCGTTCATGTATGACCAGATTGCATTTTTTTCTTTCCCGCAAACTATCCGCAGACGCGGATGTGCGGTTTCGGGCGCCGTTCGGGATCGCGACCGTTCAACCTGTCGATCTCAATGAACGGTGATTACGCCGATAAGACCGTGAACCTCGACCCCGAACGCCCCGGCGCCTTTGTCCCTCTCTCTCTCTCTTTCTCTTTCTCTTTCTCTTTCTCTTTCTCTCTTGCGCCGATCAACGCTCGTTCGATAGCGTTTCATCGTCGTCGCGCAGATGCACAAGTCTCGAAACTAACGAACGTGGTTTCGAGATTAATTAAACCGACGATTGGCGCATCGAATTGAAATTGAAATATCATTTATATATACATATATAATGCGTTCGTCGTTTTATTATTTGTCAAGCTGTTTCATTGGTAAACATCGTTGCTTTATTTCATATTCCTTCGTATTATTTCATATTATTTTTTGCAATAAAAAATAACGATAACGCTGGTGATTATTGCATAAATCTCAGCGTGTAACTGATATCCTCGACCCCGTCACAAATTACATTGGCTACATTATTATTTTTTTACAATCGTTTGAGGAAAATTCAAGAATTTTTTTTCCTCTCATTATATCAAATCAATTTTATTTTTGATTCGTATTCCCTATTCATTTTTTTTTATATAATCCATTGGTCTAATCAAATGGCCGATCGTAGCTACATAGAAATTACGAATGTTCCCGAAAATATGAAAAAAAAAAAAAAAATAAATGAATAAAATGCACGAGTAAAATTTTTGTAGATATAGATTATATTTGCGTCGCGCTCGAGACATTATTGTTGTCGGAGACATTTCATTGCCGTTAGCATTGCAGAATGCATTGTTCTCGGGGTTAGCAAAGTGAACATTCACGTTCGGTGCTCTCACGTAGCGGCCGCTGCGCAACGATAGTTAGCACAACTCGCACTTTGCACCCCGTGCTCTTAACACACACACACACACACACACACACACACAAACACACACGTAAGTGCAACGGGTGCACCCGTGGTTGCGTTCGTGGGTGTAGGTAGTGCGAGTTTGCGAATATGATTCGGACGCGTGAAATATATGCACAACCGGGTCGTAGGACTGTGGACGACGACGCCGCGTGTGTGCACTTACCCACCTTCAGCACACACGTGCAAACACGCACACGTGTGCTACGCGCACATGTGCAGCCACGGATTCTTCGCCTGATATATATATATATATATATATATATATATATATATATATATATATATACATATCAGGTTCGATAAATTTCATAATAACTCGGAAAGTATGTGAGACACGACGATAATGGAAATAACCTTTTTTGTATTAAATTTAATTCTCCATTAAAAAGATTTAATAAGATTTTTTCCTTTTTTCCAGAGTTTCGGAAATATTCGAACAAATGAAGCGGTGTAAATATTATTTTAAAAAAAAATTAAAATAATTTTTATTTTTATTTTTAAGGTTATGTTTGCCGGATAGCTGCCAACATTTTTTTGTGTTTTCGTGGCAAAATCTTTCACCATATATACATTTTCCAGAGCAATGCAGAGGGTGAATTTAAAAATCGGAAAAAATTATGAAAATTGCTCTTTCATGGTCTAGAATCATTTGGAATCTGTATGTACATATATAAAATACGTGTACATACCTATATTCTATAATACAGGTATATATTCATATATATATATATATATATATATATATATATATATATATATATATATATACGTGTGTGTATGTATGTGTTTGTGTTTTTAACGTATTTAGCAGCACAAAGAGAATCTCCGCCGCGAGATTGTTGGCGGCTACGTGCAA